>OZ005742.1:258434155-258834409 GCA_963930735.1 Dioctria linearis | reverse complement strand
GATATTAATACATTTTGAATAAAAATATTTACCAAGAGTAAAACAATACGAAAATGTAAATGAATTGATAATAATTATTACTTTATCGGTTATCACAAAAAATTAAACAGTCATTATATGAGATAATTAAAGTAATGAAAGAAATTAAAAGTGGTCTCTAACTACTGCAGAATTACTATCAAAATAATGTTCAATAATTAAAAAATAATCTTCAATTACATCATGATTGATAATTTTAACTACTTACTTAAAATATTTTATATTGATACAATTTCTTACAAAACACAGGTTAGTTAATTTTAAGTTAATTAATTAATTAATTTTCGCAGTAATTACATTCATTATTATATTATAATCATTAAAATAATTATGAATTACTTTCCACAATACAATTATCATATTTAATTATTTAAAATTTCAATTATCGAATAATCGTAATCGTACTTAAAAATTTTCCTATATGAAATCGTAATTGTGAGTAAAAATATACAATTCTGAAATACAAATTTCACAAATAAGATACAAAAATACAAGCAGAGGGTGAGTGTCCTTTAGATGATATTACATAATCATCAATACCAACACTACATTACTTTTGTTCGCACTTAATACAATTTGTATGTGTATGGAAATGATGCGAGATCGAGCGCTCTGGGTATTTTCCATACATTTTGAGTGAAAACTTGAGTAAGAAAATTGTAGGGTTTAGGTTTTTGGTCAATAAGTGCCAGTAAGTAAATCGATTTTTTTTTAATTAATTTTCCCAGAACTGCAACTAAATTTTTTCTTCTTGGAGGGTCATGAGAATTTGGTGGGGAGGCTTATCGGGAGGGGAGGGGGAAAAATCTAAAATCGCTGTATTTTGGTATGCGTGTTCAGTTTGATGACCCGCATCTTTTGGTCAACTTTTTTTTGAGCGGGGGCTTGCTCTGGGCGGGGTGGGGGGGGGGCAAAGTTGAACTTATTTTTGTTAATAACTCAAGAACCAAGAGACGTAGCGGAGTTGTTGATATCTTGAATAAAAATTTGCATCCCATCCTATGAATGGTAAAAATTTCAAGTTGCTACCTTTGAAGGGGCGGAACCAAAGAGGGGAACATTTTTTTAGAATAACGTTTTTATTCTCCATGCAAACATCTCATCTGTGAGCCCTCCAGCTCCCACACAAGGCAAACGATTCGATTGATTATTTTTGTCGGGTACATAATGATAGCGTGGGTGCATTAGGGTACTACGTTTTTCGACTTGGGGGGTAAGGGGGGCTCAGTAGTTTTTCGATAAAATCAGGGTTATTTGACCTCGGAACATAGGCATGATGGTACTCAAACTTCATAAAAAAAAATTTCAAATTCAATTGCTCTTGGCCGGCTAACAAACTTCATTCTTTTCGTTTTATTAACCTGTCCTTACCTATCCGCTTACAAATTTCTTGGTTTTTTTTTTAAGTCAATAAATTGTGGACATTTTTGGCATACCGCGTTAACTCCTATTTATAATGTTTTACAGTCACCGTCTTAGGAACCAGAATCTGACAATCATCCAACAGCTGTATACGATTTTGACATTAAAGTTTAAGAATTCGAATCGATGGCGTTATTACCTAGTTTAAATATAATTTGCATTGACTTTTGATTATGTGTAATCGCAACTGAAATTAGTTAATTTACTTTCTGTTGTAAGATAACCAAGGTGTTAATATGTCAAAGCTCCTAGTTTTGTCTTAGTAGTAACCAATGATGGACATCATCACTGTAGTCAATATGTAAACATAAAAAATAATAAATCTCTTGGTGTACCTGAGGGCTCGATACTTGGACCACGTTTGTTTTGCCTTATTAAAATTTTTAATTTTATGCCTAATTTCATGAATTATAGTTGGTATGGTCTTAGGATTTGTCACATTTCGATTCAATTGGTATGAGGAATTAGAAAATTTTTTTTAAACTATTTTAACGCAAAAAGGTATAACTTCCATGTTTCTCTGTTATTTGTACAAATATCAGATTCGTTTTCTTTTATTCATAGAGTGTTACCCAGGCAACTTTTTCCTAAAATCACCTTTCTCACTATGGAGATGGTACCTAATTACATTCATAAGGTAAGCAATCTACATGATTTTAGCAATGGTTTAAAATTCTTTGATTAATTAAAACCATTAGCGTGATTGATTACAATCAGAAAAATTATGAAAGAAATAATATTTCCCACATTGATGAAAATTTTTCCACCGTTAAGAGTATTTGTTGCTAGTTCTTATTCCATGTGAAGCAGCTTAATAACTCCCACCAACTCACTTTAATTAATTATAATGATGACAAACTTTTTTGTTGGAAGTAGAGGGCAAATGTAGCAATGCTGTTTTATAGGTCCTATTATGATTGTAGTAATAACACTAAGTAGAAAAGCCTGCAGTGCTTTTTTTTTTAATTTGATTTCTCCCACAACAACTGTATTTTTTGTACATAGGTTTGCATGGATTTTAAAAAAAAAGAGAGATAATGATGGCGCGTACGGGATCAATTATAACTAATTAAATTGGGTTGCTCTTTTGTAATAACTTCAAAAGAGTGTATAAACTAATTTCTCCAATAATAAACTTAAAGATTCGACTTTGCTTTATTACTTAATTTGATACCATTCCGAAAATTTACTTTTTCCTCTGAAATATTTTCTGTTTTTTTCCCCCTCTTTTCATTCTTTGCGCTCAATTGATTTTTTGTTTTTGGCTGATTTGTATTTTGTGTTTTTTTTTTGCTTTGTTCTTTGATAGAATCATAATTGATACGTTAAATGTACAAAAGGCAAAAGAATTGAAAATAAAATCAGAAATGGATTCGAAGAAAATCAATTCATCATAAATATGAAAGCCAGAAAGATTAAAATCAAGAGTTTGGGGAACACCAAAAAGGAAAACCTTCTGAAAAACGCTTTTATGAACGCAAGAAAGGTTCAATAAATTGGATTTTGATGGTCAAGTTATGCGCCTGTATGTCTAGCCAAGCAATGTGGTGAAAGCTACGTATAACCACAAATTGTGTTGAGAACCTTTTTATTGAAAGAAAGAAAAAGGCATCATGAAAAAAGGTTAAGAAAATTTTTATAAATCCTGAAAAATTGATGGTTTTGACGAAAGCCTGAATAAATTATTTTAAATAGTTTTAAATTATGCCTATGCATGTGTGCGTATATATGTCTGTATAATATTAAAATTGAAAGAACACGTGTTGTTTTTGTCTGCAATGTAATCAGCATAAAAACTTTCAACATGCTGAAGGCTTTTTTTTCGTCCACCAGGAATTGTGTAGTTATTTTTTGGACGAACAAAAAATAAAGCTAACTCTACATGTACATATCTTCAAGTAGGTATAACTGTATCCACACTACGTCGATTTGCATTCCAAATCTCACTAATGAACATAGAATTGATTCAAAAATGTAGGCATATACACAAAACCACTATGGCATGGCGTAGGTATAGTTTTAAAGAGAAAAATATTCTGAAAAAATCCCAACTAGCTCAATCTCCATCAGCCTTAGAATTACAGGGTGACCACCAAGGAGCCATTTCTGACACAGTTTTGGGGAAAGACAGCAGGTATCGAAGCGTGATTTGCACATTTTGTGAGGGTGATAAAATGTCTCTCTCTCTCTCTAGGCAATCAACTAAATTTGTATTTTATGCAAATATCAGCAAAATCTTTGGTTCGTAAAAATCTTGAATTCAAACATTTGTGTACTTGGTGGAAACGATTCAGCAGGGGAGTGGGAGTGGTTCAATAATAACACATTTGAAAGTAAATTTATATCCTGCATTAGCTAATATGAGTCATAACTCTGCTAAAATTGAAAATTCTTGGTCACCTTATAAAAGTCTAAAAACGGTTTAAATACTTGAGCTGATTTTTGCAAACGTTCCTCTTTACAGTTGACTATCAGCAAAGAACATCTAACTGAAAGAAGACGCATCTCGTATATTGAAAAGTTTTATATGGCGGGTCATTCTATTACGACCCGCTCTCACGAATTATATGGAGACCCGCCAATCAGACTCACCCGGTGGTGATATTATGACCCGCTCTCACAGATTTTACGAAAATTCTTTGCTTTGACGACCCGCCGCCGCCACGGGTGAGTGGCGGATGGCGGGGCGGGTCGTCAAAGCACAATCACTCAGCACAGCAACAGACCCAGAAATTGCACTCCGCATCATGCCCATGCAATGCGTTGCGTGTTCTTTTTGATTCTTTTACCTCTTCCCTAGATTCAAGACTATTTTGTTTGAGAGAATTTTCATTTACATTGCATTGCAGTAGAATAGAGGGAGAATAGTAAAATGAGCGGATGGGATAGGAATTGGTGGGCGACGACAAGTAGTCAGGCAGCAAAGTAAAACATGCAACTATGGGCATGGTTGTCATCGGCATGTGCACATGTGCAGCTATAAGGTGACGGAGAAAGAGAGAACTGAGCAATATTCTCTCAGTCTCAAATCTTTGCTTCTTCCCGTCTGTTACCTCCCGACCGCATCAACAAATAAGCGCGTACAACTTGTGCATTTTTAGAAGCCTCTAGATGAAGCTTCTTCTTAAGACCCATTGGCACAATTTAAACGATTCTCTAACCATCGTTTGGCAGGTCTTTAGAAGATTATTTCATGAGCCCCAGCACAAGTGCCACAAGGGATGATCTCATATAATTTTCAACGAATCTAGACTGTGAATTTTTCCACTATTGACGAAGTAACGCATCTCTCAGTTTCAATGTGATGTTCAGAGAGTGGTTAAAAGTATGTGTAATCGGAAAGTTTTTGTTAATATAAGTCAGAATAAAAGGGAGAATATTAGCTTACAACTTGCTTACATAACAAAATTTAATATCACAAATAATCATGAGCAAGTACAAGCACCTTTCTAATGTTCTCAGGAAGCGCAGTGTTGAAGTCCTCTTATGAGTTTAAGGAAGAAGCATTGCGATGATTATCCAAAAAGCTCATTAAAGCTTTCAAAAAGGCTCATTCAAAAAACTTCTTTGGTCATCATTTAGAGCGCTCCTGTAGCGCTTGCCTCTGCGGACATGCCTATGTATGTTAAAAAGCAATGAACCGAGATAGGGAAAAGAAGCGCTACGAATTTCCAGGGAAGCACTTCAGAAGGGCTCTTAGAGCGCTCTTTTTCCCAGTGGGGATATATGTTCTGTGCTATCAGAACCAGGTTAATTCAACCTCGCGGTCAGCAATGCATGCTTTTCATCACTTAGTCGATGTTAGTATTAAAAGCAATACATATGCGATTAATGGGTTCATTCATGCAAAAGTTAGACCTCGGTGAGTTAACATGCAACAGAGGTAACCTTCTCAAATTGTCCCTACTATTATAAAAAGAGATTTTGTAAGTAACAACGGAGAATCAACATTCGCGGTTAAGAGTTTATGAACAAAAAATCTCAAAAGTGATCCCCAAATTCATCATACGTTGAAAGAATTAATGAATTATTCCAGGAGAGGTGGCTAAGAGCAAAGCGTGAGAATTTCCGATGAACAGGCTAGATACAGTCGATGTGTGTACTGTAAATAGGAAACCAGACCTGGCATGCGTATTCAAAAAGTGGTACGTCTCACAAGCGCAATGTTATGGTGGGATTCGAGTCTTGAGAGCTCCCGAGACCAACGTTTCATAAAGCCCAGCATAGATCTACTCTTTGATATCATGTAGTTTATGTGGAAGATAAAATTCAATCTATATGGTCACATTTGACATCCAAGTCACAGACCGAACCCACACGACGAATCGAGGATCCTAGTAGGTCTATATTCTGTCTATATTCAGTACCTACTAAATTATTACTTTCACACCAATCGTAAAATTTGTGAAGGTCATCATGTACTTATTCACAATCGTTAACAGATTTAATCGGAGCGAAAAACTTAACGTCATTAGCATAAATCAACATTTTGCAGTGCCTCACAACACCGCAGACAATTTCGTTAATAGATAAAATAAAAAAAAACACCTTTAAACTACACGTCATCGTTCCATATGCTTTTGTACATACATTTTTGTGTCTATCTGTTAGATTTAAATTTGAAAATGGGACGAAATTTGGAAACTCTTTTGTAGAGTTACCAAAGAAGAATTTCGGTTGTCACTATATCTCTAAGACAATTCTAGAAAAGTCATTGAGGTAGAAAGCCGAAATTTCTTACATGGAAATATGGCAACTACATACTTCCAGAGGGTTGTCATATAAAAATTTTCAGATTTGCAGACTTTTTTTAGGTTTTTTTTTTGTCCATTGTCAGGTATGCTTTATGATCTTTCGTTGAAGCCGGTACTGGTGAATCTCGTCCAATGCTCGGGCAATATGCGGTTCTTCTACCATATACCAATGTGAGGCCTCTTTATGTTGGCGTATGCGGATGTCCTTTCTATTTTCGTGACAAGAGATGAAGCTTTTCCGGTCGCTCGTGCTGTTTTCGAACAGTTCGAACGTATAGCGGGCGCTAAAATCAACCTTAGTAAGAGTCAAGGCTTGTGGTGTGGAAGGTGGAGAGATCGTACAGATACTCCACTGAACATCCAATGGACTAATACTTGCCTGAAGTATTTAGGTGTGTATATCGGACGCGAGAGTAAATCAAATAATAGCCGCATCGCCCTTGAGAAACTCTCTAGAGCTGTAAACTCATGGCGTAGTCGACTGTTTCCACTATCCTTAATGGGTAGGTCAGTCGTGATAAACTATTTGATTACCTCGTCCATCGTTCATCTGCTAAAGTCTGAGACGTTTGATGAAGGCTTCGTAGGTCTTCTTCAAGCAAAAGCGATAGACGCCTTTTGGTGCGGAAGACGATGGGTTGCTGAAAGCACGCTCTGTCTGCGAGTCAAGATAGGTGGACTTGGTTGTGAAATCAAGGTGTCTCCAAGTGCGTGCATTCCAAAGAGTGTTTTGCCAGACAGACAGCTTAATTTCTCAACTGTGGGTGAATGTACTGGGAGGGATCGGCATAGGGAAGTATTACTACCTACTCTCTGTTCGACCACCTTATCCTCGTGACTGGCCACAGGATCTAATCTCAACGATTCAGACCTGGGGCAGAATCAGGCCAGCATTTCACCTTAAGTGGAATGCTCTACGGTACACGCAATTCGAGTCGATTCCAATCAGGTTTAATCCTGAATTAATAGATTCAGTGTTCAGTAATGCTCGGGGTTTTGTAGCTGACACGCATACACTGACAGTTCTCGGAGATATTATTGATATCTCTGGAAACTGTCGAATAAACACTAACACTGCACAACTACACGACCTGGCTGCTTCTGCGCGGGAGAGATTTCGCCAACTTGGGACCAGTGACCCTGGCACTAAGTTGGAAGATGCTTTCGTTTTGAACAGACCACCTCACACACCTTTCAGCACATTTACGGCTTATGTCAATAAGACCTCCGGTATACAGGATACAACAGATGGCGAACACACCTCGGGGTGAATATGGGCGTGATGGTAGGGATAACTAGCAGAGTAGTCTACAGTTATCCTTCTAGTTACAAAGATGCTGATGTAACATTCAAGTTGCTGCATCACAGTCTTGTGCATCCTAATCAGTTGTCACATATTGACCGCCGAGTTCAGAGGATTTGCACAGTTTGTGCTGGTGAAGGCACCCTGTTTGACAGGTTCTTCACTTGCCCAGCTTTGCAAGGTCTAATGGATCTCTTGCGCGGTATGTGTCAGTTGATCCACCAGAATTTCGGCATTACTGGGACATCGTTTCTATGTTGGTCCCCATAGGTCTGTCATCAAGTGAATTGTTTGATTAGCTTTGTGTTGACACTGGCCAAATCTACAATTCACCTGTACAACATGAGAGTCGAGGATGGGAATCAGAACACTGAACCACAACATAGCGCCACTTCGTTGACAGATTGAAGAGACGTTTACGTCTTGAATATCGGGCAACGAGCGCAGACACATTCAACTGCACATGGCAACCACTATCGTCGGTGCAGGACGGAGCTCTTGTCTTTCGCTGGTGATAACAGGCCACAGCATTTGTAACACTAGTCCACGGGGCTTCTCCCCGCTTAGGAATCGTTGCAAGTGTTGTGGGAAGGACAAGCACTCTGTTAGAGATGCTAAACTGGAGTGATGATGATGGCAGTTTGTAGAGGTCTATGATACTACAGACTGCCCTCGCGGGACTCTATAACGGTATCGCGTAAATTTTTCGTTCGTTCGGTCATTTATATTTAATTCGGTTTCGGTCTCGGTGCTAAATTACAAAAATTTTTGTTGAAAATTTGTTCGTTTAGGTAAATATTTTTATTAGATTATTTTGGAAATTTGGAAATTCTTGGAACTGTCACTCACCCAATTGTCAAAATTGGGACGTAAATTTATTGTTTTCTATCTTCTAGACCTTTTTCAAAAATTTTGTATCCATTTATATTGTCTCTTTTGAGAACATAGTGTTATCTTTTTGTTCTTTTACCTGTTAGTGTCTAGTTTTTGTTATTGTCCCTATTGACTGTTATGTTTTCGATTTTTTATGTTAGGTATAGTGTCTTTTCTGTTGTTTTTATCTACCTCCTTTAGAGCTTTTGCCTTTTATGTTTAAGGAATGTTAAATCGAGCCAGAGAGCCAACAAATAAAGAGCTTCTTATTTACATAAAAAAAAAAATTATTAATAAGCAATAACTAGATTGGCAATGGCGGATAATTCTTTTTGCCGGTGAAAAAATAATGTTACTAAAAAATTGGTGAAAAAATTTAAAATTTCCAATTTTTAGAATAAAGAGTCCACGTTTGTGAGGATCTCTCCAATCTTGCATAAAGTAAACTAATTTTTCGATGAATACCTTAAATCGCATATGAACTCAAGAAAAAAATGTCTTCACAACGAATTAGCTACACATACATATATGGATATGTATAGGTATGTAAATGTACGAAATCCCAAACAATTTAGAAAAGATAACTATTAGAAATCCCCATAATGCTGATGTTAAGAAGAAGAAGAAGAAGTCGACATACCATATTGATTTTTTATTGTCGAAAGTCATGATTCAATATCCCCCAAAAATCTCTCTATCTTTTTCAAAGTCACGCCCAGAAGCTCCCCATTTAATAACAAATCAATTTACATTTTCTTCAATGCCACCCTTTACTCCTACATATACAACTTTCGCATGTTTGAACAACGATTTTATGTTTTGGTTTTTTGTTCATTATTTAACACTAATTACTGTTGTCCTGCTGCCTTCCTCTTAATGGTAATAACACACACAGCATCATCGTTAGATTTCTGCAGATATTCAGAACATAAATTCTATCGAACAGGATTTAGCCTTCTGCAGGAAATGGAGGAAATATTCAAATGAGCATAAGCCTTACGACTGCACCAGAGACTTGTGTGTTGGAGGGGCTTTGCAAATTATTTTTATTAATGGATTCGGCTACATTTTGCTTCATCCAGACGGAGTCATCGTTAAGTTGTTTCATTTTATAGCCAGAAAATTGTATAACCCACACACACACACAACGATAACATATTATTTACTTAGCTAAAAACAATAATAAAATGTTTCACCAGTAATTATTGTACCGAGAAATGCTTAGGTAATTTCGGGTACGATCTACGAATTTTAGTGTAAATTTGCATTTTTAGTATGAATTTAATGCGGTTGTATGTAGGGGGATTCAGTTATCCCCCCAGAAACAGACGAAGGATGTAACAAGAAAAGTTTCATTGCAAAATAAGAAATTCTACTTTAGAATTTAGATTAAATCTTAAAAGTTTGGACATCCATAACTATACATATCACAAAATTATCTAACTGCAACTCATGCCCAAACTTTTCTTGTGTATATCACTGAGAAAGAAAAAAATTATTTTTTTACTTTTTAGTGCAATTTATTTACGAAAGTTATTTATTTTAAAAGTTTTTTTTTGAATTTTTTTTATTTTCTACTTTTTAGTCTTAACATTTTCGCTAAAAACTCATAGAACGGTACATAATCTATCTGACATATTAATTTGTATCTATAATTTCTCTTTCGAACGTTGTGGGGGTAATTTTCTTTTCTCTGCGGTAAGTATAGTTTACAAGAAAATCGCACTTTAATATAAGTACTTCCATGTCAAAAAATATTTCATGAAAAATTTAGAAAAATTTATTTCACAACAAAACCCATATAACGGTTAAACATAAAAAAATGAAATGCTCCCTTGAAAAATGTTAAACATTGCGTTAAAGCGTTTAAAAGAAAAATCAGCCTTGCACCAACCTACACACGCCCCCCTGCACACAATTTTGAAAATCACACATTTTAACGATAATCAGGTGAGAAACGACACTCCGAAGGGGTGTAGTTATCTTTACCTTCACCCAAAACCCTCAAAAACGTAAAAAAAATTTACCCCATCGGAAAGCTCCCCATTCTAAATAAAAAAAAAAACCATGTAAAACCATCCACGTTTACTACTTTAAAACTCTTTCGTCACAAACATCGCCCTTACGGACAAACTTATTTAGTCAGGGGTTTGTGTGAGTAAATGGAAGTTATTTAAAAACAACATCCTCATCCTCTTTTTGTAGCCGGGACCTGGGATAAGGTAAAAAATAAATATAAATAGTGTTATTGCATTTCCAGAGATTCTATGATTTTGTCATCAAATTTCATAAATTAATAAGAGCGCTGAATCTAGCTTGAATCTAGCTCATGCAATATTAGATGAAAGATTCAATCATCATGATAAATTATTCAATTTAAGATTATCGAATAATTTTAATTCTAATTACAAACTTGTAATTTCTATCGAATTGTATATATGTTAATTATTAATTACTAAAATAATTATCAATTTATAGTTCCTTTCCAAAATGAGTCTATACCAGTGATGTTAGAGGAGATGTGGTTTCATTAAAAAAATGATGTTATATAAAAATGATCGCAAAGCTGTTTTTTTACACTTTTTTTTTTTAGTAATTCTTGCCTCTAGCGGTACCGTGTGTATTTTAAATATGTTTTTCATCAGTAATTTGTTTTAAATAATTTTTTTGAAAAAGCATCTAATATAGAGTTAGGACTCGATGTTGTTTCTTCTGTTCAAATCGTTTCAATACGCATTATTCATTCATAATTTTTATGTGCATATGTTGAGTTTTGTAAGTCTATAAGGAAAAATTTATATAGTTCGTTTGTTTTAACTCATCTGGATCTGATATCTGTAAACTAATTATAATTTTTGGGAAGAGTAGAGCAGCATCAAAATAATAATATTTAAAATATTAAAAGTGCTTACAGTAATTTATAGAGCAAATAAACGTGCATGGACCATCAGTGACTGATTTAATAGGCATCTGTGTGTCTGTAATTATTGAAAATTAATTGAAATCTGTTTATTTGCATCCAACATAATTTTATAAGGCGGGCACCTTTCTCCCCATCATCATTATTTATTGAAAACCGAAGTTATGGCCCTAAACGTACAGTGAAAATCGTTTAGGAATGGCCAGATTAAAAGCGATTTGTTTTTCTAAGTAAGTTAGACCATAAGATCTGGAATAAGTCCCCTTGAAAATCTTTTGAGTTATTAAAAAAAAAAACAAAAAGGTACAGTTGACAAATTTTTGAAATTGAAATTGGATCCAGTTTTCGACTCGCTTAACTATGCTCGCAAGTTAAAAAATGTTGTTGGAGTTGGCAGATAAATCTGTAAATTTTAATGGTTTTTGAATTTTGTGAGTATTTTAATAAAAGTATTACAAATTTAGAAATTAATTACGTAAAATTCAACGTGCAGAACTGAGATAAACC
The DNA here is from genome assembly GCA_963930735.1 of Dioctria linearis. NCBI lineage: Eukaryota > Metazoa > Arthropoda > Insecta > Diptera > Asilidae > Dioctria > Dioctria linearis. Next base: position 258,822,591 of record OZ005742.1, on the reverse strand, counting down.
ATAACTTTTCAACTTGACTATAGCATTCAACTTCAAAAACTTCAATAAATCAAAAATGCCCTACAACTACACACTTCATACAATTTTTTGTTTCTTATTTATTTTTAGCTCAACTCTCGTAGACATTTGCGTATTTATTAATTCAAATCAACTCAGATTATCAACCCGAATTAAGTTGAATCAACCCGGTTTCAACTCCTCGACATGCGCGTACAAATGAAGTTAAACCCAAATCTAATCAAGGCTCAACCTTGCAAGACGATGGACGTGTTATTAAACTTTTAGACTTTTTCTGTGTGTCAGGCAGCTGTCAAATGAATCATCTGAATGTGATTGAGAATGAGTTTTACAACTATTTTTATTTGAATATTTTAAAGATTCATAGTTTAACAGCACGTCCGATTACTTACTTAAATTTTGGGTTTTCTTCGAGAGTTCATTTTTGTTAGCATTCTAAATATCATGCAAAAATAGAATCATTTTAGTTCGTAAGTTTTTTTTCCGCAAATTTACTAGAAACAGATTTCCTCCTAAAAGTTCCAAACCTTTTCTAGACAATAAAATAAAATTATAAAATTACAGACAATTTTCACTAGAGTCAACACTTTTTACCTATGATAGAAACAAAATCTTTTTATTGAGACCAGCCCGTCCCTTTAACACGTACACGAATTTGTCTGTCTTTTTATATATTTCTTTTTTACTATTTTCGACACTCTCGTAAGACCCACTTTTCGTCATCACAGAGAGCTGAAATTTGGCACACAAGTTCATGTCGCGTGACAATTGAATCTATCAAAATTTGAACCTGAAAATTTCCATGGAAAACCCGGAAAATCGGGAAAAATCATTTGAAAATTTGGTACAAATTTGATTAGTGATAAATCCGTTTCAGGAAAAATGCAGTTTTCCGATTTTTCCGAAGAAAAAAATTCCGGAATTTTCCGACTTTTCCGGAAAATTTTCCGGTAAAAAAGTTTTCTAAATTATGCACGATCAAGTTCCCTATCAACTGGCATCATTACTTTCTCTCCGACAATGGTGAAAACTTGCAGAAAATATCGAGGAAAATTCATGTAAAACGCTTTTCCGGAGTTTTTCCGATCAAGGAACCGTTTGACCGTTTTGCAACCTAAGACAAAGTTGTAGAGCGAAATGAGTTGCATAAATTTGCTTTTGTGGAAAACTCCATGGAAAATCCAGAAAAGTGGGAAAATCATCGGAGAAATTTTCATCGATATGATTAGTGATAAATCTGTTTCAGAAAAAATGCAGAATTTTTCAATTTTTCTGGAATTTCCGGAATTTTCCGACTTTTCCAGAAAATTTTCCGACAAAGAATTTTTATAAGCTATGCGCAATCATTTTTTTGCCGTCCTACTGGCATCAATACATTCTCTTCAACAATCATGAAAACTTGCATGAAAAATCGAGGATAATTCATGTAAATTTTTAAAAAAATTTCATAGTAATAGGAACAGTCTGTGGAAAACATGCAAAATCGGGGAAAATTCAGTAAATCAGTGTCTTTTCAGCCGTCATAAAATTGTTTTAAAATATCTCCATGCAGCACGTAATAACAATTTAGTTAACGTGAAAAAGGCAGAAAATAAAATAAGTAAAATACGAGTTTTCAATTAAAACTGAGGCCAAGCCGCATGAAAAAGTAGAAAATAAACTTTTCTTCACACACAGAGGTGGACTCAGATTTTATTCGCTAACAATCACCGATATATTTCAGTATGATCAATCAGAGGTAATAAGTGATTTGATTCATGAAGAGAAAGAATATTCAAGAGAAATGTCCCAATCAAAAAATCTGAGTCCACCTCTGTGTGTGAAGAAAAGTTTATTTTCTACTATTTCATGCAGCTTGGCCTCAGTTTTGTTTGAAACTCGTTTTTTACTTATTTTATTCTGCATAATTTTGTAAAAAATAGAAAATTATTTAAAATTTTACAAATTAAGAAGTGTAATGTGAACTGTATGCAAATAGCCACCAAACACAAATGATTCGCTATAATGACTGCAATATTTTACAAACGAGTCGGCATTTTTCCATTTTTCCATTAAATTTAGTGTCAAAGCTTTATGGATATTTACATGTTATACAAATAAAGCATTTCATTTTAGAGAGTTCATTACTCTCTCTTACATCTCTCTGTAAAAAGATTTTATTGCATCAAAAATAAATTTGATTTTCCCACAAAATTATGCAATTTGCATAATTTGAAAATGTTGTCTCTAATTTTATACGAGCTTAAATTGAATATTGTTTTTTCTTGTTAATTGAATTTAAAAGCTTGCCAAAAACGATTTCAGATACAATGTCTATCTGCACAACAAAGTATCTTTTGTATAAAAAAGGAAATGTAGTAATAGTTTTGGGGGAACATTGAGTTGAGTTTATGTGTATTTATAAAAAATAAAAAAAATAAATAGGATTCCTCATAAGCTAGTTGCAGTAGATTGCACTTTACATTGCTGCCATCATTTAATATTTAAATTTTTTAATGCAATTTTTATATATACAAATAAACACGCAGCATCAAAATGCAAATTAAAATTTACATCTTGATTGCATATCAAGAATTTCATTTGATTTTATCATGCCTCGACATTGAATTAAAAAAATAAAAACAAATAAAAAAAACGACCAAAGAAAGAAAATGGTTTGCCCATTAAAAAGCGCTAAAAGCATGTCTCACGAAATCCCTTTTTATGTTCAACGTCCTGGAGCTTAAAAACTAAAAATAAATCAAGGATAGTGTGGAAATTATTATGATTTGATTGTGCAGGATAAAGTTGACTTGGCATAAAATTTCCATTCAAGAAAATTCTTATTTTCGTTCACAGCAGCCATCGCTGCCGCCATGCAAATGTAATCTGATAAAATGAAGGATGACGATTGCCTTTGATGAGGATTGCCTTTGTGAAACACTGAAAGAAATTCTTAACGTGAGAAAATTGTTGAGAGCAATTAGAGGTCAAATGTGTTTTTGATTTATTGGATTTTTCTTACACAAATTTCATAATTACTGTGAATTTTATTTCTAAGTATTTTAAGTGGGTGCGGTAGACTATAAACCTCCCCAACAGTTTCATAACAACTTTTCCATCTGAAACAATGAAACAAAAGCTGAAAAAAAGTTCCAATATAGTCGAAATTTCGAATTTCGAATCTCGATTTTCGAATTCAACGTTACAAGTTTTTTTAGACAAAATTTCGAATTTTAGTTTTCAACTAGTATATACGCCGCCTACTTGCTCTACTGAGCAAGGTGATGGGTTTCTTCATCTCCCTCTACATTTGGTGTACATATGGCGTAATTGGGCGTAATTGGATTAGACTTCTTGGTTATGGTTGTCGATACACTTAACGAAAATAATGAAGAAAAGTGGAATGAGAATATCTTGAGAGAAATGTACTACAACATTTGGAAAAATATCTGGTGTGGTATTAATTGGTATTAATTATTTCTTGTTCCTGAAATGTCCTTCGTTCGTTTCAGATTTCAAATCTTAAAGAAGCTTTTTACGTATCGTGAGCGGGAGGTTGGGGGGGGGGGGTGAACTGCTTCAACCTGTCGCATTAAGGTGAGAGCAATTGTAGGTAGTAACTATATTAATTAATCTAGGCTCATAATTTCACTGTAAAAAGTTTTGAATACGTTGAGCCGTTTCTCCCATTCTGCTATTCTTTTAATTTAAAATGTCTGTTAGGTATAGATCCCAACGTGTCAAATGGACCAATGATCATTCCTCAGATCTTTTGCCCCTTTCTTGTGGTGTGCCCCAGGGATCTATTCTTGGCCCTTTATTGTTCAGTTTATATGTAAACGACCTTCCACAGGTGACTAAATGCAGAAGATGTCCAGCTTGTCCATGTCCATTTCCATAGGTCTTATCGAAGATTGTGTAAGCCGCATTAACTGTGACCTCCAAAGAATTTACTGCTGCCCAATTGATAATGTCGTTAGTCTTAACCCTAATAAATCTTAGTGCATTACATTCTATCCACGACAAATTAATGGCACTTAATTGGTATAAAACAAAAAGAGAAAAATCAGACAAAAAAAACTAAACATTTTGGCAATATCAATAGGACGGGGATATTTCTATTTGTAATATATAAAATTGAGCTCAGCATTAATGATATAAAAAAAATACTAAAGGCCAACAATGACTACTTTGCGGAACACCATAGAAAATTTTCAAATTACGATTGAAACGATGCCTTGGTTGTTAATTTATAAAAAAAGTTGTTCGGAATCTTAGGGATTGTAGTAAGCATGTTAGTAATGTTAGTAACAATATGCGATATAATTGATTTTAACACTAAGATACTACTTACTAACGTATTACAAGAAAGCTGAAGTCTGTGAGAGATTATCGGTGCATACTTTCTCATCACAAATAGTTCCTATTTTACCTACAAACGTATTATGTTTTTTTTTTTCTTAAGAAACATATCATCAAGAAGCCATGAACTTCTTTAAAAGTCATTTTATCCATTGAATTCTAACTGAAAAAGTGCAGACTTTGTTTTATTTTGTTCTCTTTTCATTTTTCTTCACTTAATTAACTTCTTTCACGCAAGAAATTAAAAATTTTATTCCACTTTTTCTTTTCGAAGTAGGCAGGCAGGTAGGTAGGTACATACCGTGTTAATTGGTAGCTTTAATTATCTGAGGTGCACGTGACAAGAAAATTCCTTAAGGTTTATACATTCATACATATATACCTACGAGCAAATACAACAGTAAATATATAAAAGTTGAGAATAAATTGAGCGTACAATTCTCCACGGTAATTATTTTTCTTTTGGTCGAATAAAAACGAGAACAACCCCCTACCCTTAATTATTATTATGAGAGAGAGAAAATAAAAAAAAATAAAAAAAATAAATCATCAGAAAAATGAAATCAGAATCACGCTCGGATTAGCTCTATTCACCTCTCTGCATTATGTAACCCGGCTTCAATGAACACAAAGTTGTCTAATTGAACAGCAGACTTAATTCTTCTCCCTACAGGCTGGATATAAGGAGGAGCAGTCCTTAAATGAGGATCATTCTAGTTAAGCTATAACGATATAATAACAGGATATGCTGCCAGTGTTTATTGGGGTGTTGGTGCCGTTTTTGAGCTTTGAATGTTTTATGGAGAATCGAATAAAGTTGGTGGTTGGTGGTAGCAGCGACAAAACGTACAAGGTCGTAGAGAGGAAATCAACAGTTGTGTGGCAGCCAAAAGCTTGGAGTTATTTTTAAGAAAAAAAAAATAGTGGTGATGAAAATTCTGGAATATTCGTGTGGAATTATAAGAAAATGGCATATTTGAAGCACGGTAGCCAGGTGAGCCTCTCGACGTTTCGTTGATTCTGCGGAAGAATGGGATGGAGGTTAGAACTTACGGTGTTACTTATTGTCAGACAAGAAGCTTTAAAGCTCTAAAGTTTTCTTTAGAGTTATGAAGGTTTCTTCAAATCTCAAAGGAATTATAGTGGCTAAAACTATAATCATTATACAAATTTTCTGATATGGCTTGTAAACTGATCGTCTCTTATCCTCGTAGCAGAGCTGAGCAATACTTAAGTAAAAAAAGACTTAAGTTCTACTTAAAGTACATTTTCATTACTTAAGACTTATTACTCAATACTTTTGAAATGCTCCTACTTAGTACTTGAACATAAGTACTAGCATCTATTTACTTTTGTACTTAAGACTTAGTTTTTTACTTAAGTACCAAGATTTTTACTTAAGTATTTCTGAGCCTATTAAGTGCCTACAAGTATCTAACTCTTCGTAGAAAAGCAAACACAATCTCCAGCGCAACTCCATTTTTGTTGAGTTTTAAAGCACACAAAGAACTTTCAAAGCATGTGCCGCACTCACGCACCAAGGCAGAACCTTAGACAAACTAATAACATACAAATAAAATTGGGCAAGTAGAACATAAATCGGTAACGTCTCGCTGGAGTATAAAATCGACGATGCCTCGACTTGATGACATAATCACTGACATGTATAATATGGACTGACTGCGTTCATAGAAATGCACTGCAGAAAGTCGTCTAACGTCTATATTGCTGACTCTTTCAATATAAGCACCCAGTACCAACGCAAAGACAACTGTAAACAACAAATAAATTAGTGGATTCGTCGAAATAGATGATTTTAAATTAACCATTTTGGGATATTACTGCGATAAAAACTGTTTTACCAACGACAATATATTTTTGACACAAGCAATTGTGCCCACGTGAAATAGAAAAGTAAGCAGTCCATATTATATTCGTCAGTGGACATAACCAAGGGTAAGGAAGCAACGCCTCGCCCCAATATAAAATCAACGATGCCTCGACACTTCAATTTTTCTTAGAAATATACTGGAAACTTTTCCTTAGAATTGTTATGTATTATTGGAGGATAATGAGAGGTGTAACTCCTGCGCCGAAAACTATAGTACTGGTTACTATACATATTATAGTTTTCAAAAGGTATTTATTTTGTTAATATATATTAACTGAACTCGATAAACTTCATTATATTGCTGCCAACGTACAAAGTTTCTAAAAAAGTACTTTAAAAAGTACTTCAAAAAGTACTCAGTACATCAAAAAGTACTCAGTACTTTTTATAGACTTAGTACTTAGTTACAAGTACATGTGGTACTCAGGTCTTCGATACTTGTATTTGTACTTAAGTACTTTTTCTTTGGTACTTGCCCAGCTCTGCTTCGTAGCAGGTATTTCAGAGGATTCTCTACAATAATCAAATCTCCACTAATATCTACAGTGGTATTCCGCAAGGCTCTATTATAGAACCATTTATATTAATAAATAAAGATAAAAACACGATATCGCCCGATACCAGTTCATTCCACTATAAAATCACAGCCTGTAGAGCTGCAGCATAAACAAACTTTGCTTGGACAGAACAAAAAAAAAAAAAAACTAAACAATTTTTTCCTTGTAATTAGATATTAAAGTAGGTACCAATTTTTGTAGAAAACTAATTTTTTTTTTAATACAATCGCAATTCCATATTCCCTTCAAATATCTTTTGTTTACCCTCTAGGGAAATTTAATCTCAGCTAGGGGGAAAATCTCTAAAATTTCAAACGAATCATAACCCATACAATACTCGCAAAAGGACACAGGCAGGGGTTTGTTATTGTGACATAAATGTTCTCATGAAACTCTCTAGCTATGGGGAAGGGGTCTATTAGTATCCTTGAATTTATGAAAATTACCAAAAAAAATCTTTCTCTATCCTCTACAGAATGAAGGATTAAAATTTAATTTTATTCCTACATTATTTGCCATTTAAGCTGTTCATTCATGTTGTTCGAATAAAAAACAAAAAAAAAAATCGAGTTATTTCCGGAACACTTAATGAAACACCCATGAATCAGAAGTCGTTGTCAAGTGTTCATGACAGACGCGAGATATTTTATTTTAATATCTCTACTTGAGATGGGACAAAAACATCAGAATGATCCTTGAAAGCTTATGATAATATGTTATGAAGCCAACTCATGTATACAGTGCTAGTAGGAAGTCTATTTGAATAGAAAATATTAAAATACTAAAAGGATTATTTTGGATCTATGTATATAAAAGTTAAAATGAATAAAGCAAGAGAAATGTTTGAAGTGGGTTCATTAACGTTTTTTTTTACTAAAAAAAAATTTGGATTTCACAATAATAAGGTAATCAGATAAATGCCCGCACGCACCTTGGATTTATTTACAAATTTTTAATCTTTTAACAAAATTCTCCATACCATTTTGAAAAACTTGTGCGTCTTATTTCATCCATTACACCTCGAAACTTGTCCTTTGGGTTATAAATATTTTTCATGCATTGGCGTAGACTCTATCTTAAGAATAATCTAAAGAAAAAATCTAAAGATATTAAATCGCAGAATCAATTGATGTGTCCACTTAAAGATGTTACTCAACCGGGAAACTTCTCTCGCAATAAAACCGCATGATTTCTCGGTTTGTGTGGCACGTAGGGCAGTCATCCGGATGGAAATGAATGCCATCTATGTCTTTAGCATCAAACTCAGACTAAAAAAAAAGTCTGGTAGCATCATGCAGTAGTACAGTTTATTTACCGAAACTGTTACTAGCTTCGTTTTCAGAAAAAACATAATGGTCAATTAGACCCTATGTCCAAAAACCAAAATGTAACTTTCGAAGCGGTCAGGAACTCGATAGTCTGCTATGCGATGTGGTGTCGTGATTGAAAAGAATTCCACTTCTTTGCAGTTTCTTTAAAAAAAAAACAAAAACAATTGAAAAACATTCGGGAAACAAATGGTGGCGTATCATTCAGAATTAATTGTACGACGAACTTCAGCTACATGACCCGTATCCATTCGAAGAATTAGATAACCATTTTCTATCCATTGATTCGTTTGTGTGTGTTAACTCGAGTTTTGGTTTATCAACATCTCCAAAGATCAATTGCTGTGATTCTCGCTTATACGTTCTAATTGATAGTATTAAATCCAAGCTTCGCCACCCTGTCATACAATATCGAAAACTACTTTTGTTCAATTTTGGTTGCAATTCTTGTGTATTTTTTTGTTTTTGCTCCAGTCACTTTACTCCTTCTTTTAGCCCTCAGAAAAAATATGCGGAATCTACCATATCAACGTACGTAAAGCTAGCACCGCAAATTCGACAGATATAATTCGGAGTTATCTCAGAATTTTTCGTTAATTTGTCGTTAATTTGTCGTGAAAACCATAAATTTGTCGTGTCCTTTTTTCTAAAGGAAACTGGATGTGGTGCTAAGTTGACGTCAAGTTAGCACCGCAGCTTACTGGAACTCAGTCAAAACTTATCGAATTGGAAAATTATACATCTTGGAATTTGTCGTTAATTTGTCGTGAAAACCATAAATTTGTCGTGTCCTTTTATCTAAAGGAAATTAGATGTGGTGCTAAGTTGACGTCAAGTTAGCACCGCAACTCACTGGAACTCGGTGAAGACTTATCGGATTGGAAAATTATATATCTTGGAATTTGTCATTAATTTGTCGTTAATTTGTCATGAAATCCATAAATTTGTCGTGTCCTTTTATCTAAAGGAAACTGGATGTGGTGCAAGTTGACGTCACGTTAGTTTTGGCCGAGTTCCAGTGAGTTGCGGTGTGAACTTGACGTCAACTTGGCACCACATCCAGTTGCCTTTAGAAAAAAGGACACGACAATTTATGGATTTCACGACAAATTAACGACAAATTAACGACAAATTCCAAGATGTATAATTTTCCAATCCGATAAGTCTTGACCGAGTTTCAGTGAGTTACGGTGCTAAATTGACGTCAACTTAACACCACATCCAGTTTCCTTTAGAAAAAAGGACACGACAATTTAGGGATTTCACGACAAATTAACGACAAATTCCAAAATGTATAATTTTCCAATCCGATAAGTTTTTGCCGAGTTCCAGTGAGTTGCGGTGCTAACTTGACGTCAACTTGGCACCACATCCAGTTGCCTTTAGAAAAAAGGACACGACAATTTATGGATTTCATGACAAATTAACGACAAATTAACGACAAATTAACGACAAATTAACGACAAATTATGAGATAGCTCCGAACTATATCAGACGAAGTTGCGATGCTAACTTTACGTACGTCCATATCAGACAGAGGGCGTGGGCTCGAATTCCATCTCGACTGGACTTATATCGCACGATAATAATTTCATCCATATAACACCACATTTTGGACAATGGAATGTAAGAACGCTCAGTAAAATCTCATGTCTAGTTCAAATTTAAAAATTGGTGACAAGATACCAAGTAGAAGTTTTTGGAATCAGTGAAATTTGTTGGCTAAAACACAGGGGATATAATTACAGCAAAAGTTAGACACTGATAACTCTGGAAGGCAGTGCAGAATGTGTTGGACCGAGCACTTAGAAATAGTTCAATGAGGTCAAAGCCAGTATTTGATAGAATCATCACAGCCAGGGTTTTACACAATACTTCGTGCCATTATTTCAAGACCACACATTGCCTATGCTCATGCTTCCAAAACGAATGAAGAAAACATCGAGGAAAAAAAAAATTGGCCCATCTGCCCTTAGCATTTGGACTAGGTGTGAACCCAAGCAAAAAAACAAAAACAAAAAACATGTGTAAAAAAATCATCATATCTTTCAAGAATCCTTTTTGTCGTCAAGAAGCCGCCACTAAATATCTTTCAATATGAGGTAAAGAAAGTTTCTAGATATCCCCCCCCCCCCATATAGCAATTTCCGAAGAAAACAAATTTAATCTGAAATTGTCGAAATATTATCATCACAGACTCAGACTCTGCTCTTAAATTAAGCAAAGTGTGTGCACTCGAAAAACCTTTCATACGCATTTTAAGTTCTATTAACTCAAGTGTAAGCACGTTTATTAGCACTTAAAAAGTCACATCTCATCTAATTGAAATTGAAAGTTGGCTTGCCTTGAAGCGCTTAAATTATTCAACTACAACAACAACAACAACAACCGTAACGAACTATGTTTGTATGTAAAATTGTATGTAAATAAACACTTTAAGTTAAAAAGTATGTTGAAAGAGCGGGGTTCGAATCAATCAATTAAAACTTATGCCATACCGCGGATACCCCGACATTTTTATAAGGTTCACTGATTTTTTTTGATTTTCAATTGGATGAACTTTAAAATCTCAAAAGGCGGCTAGAGTTTTTGAATAAATTCTAACTCAATTAGGTAGGTGCTGTGCTGTAGTACATACGTGCAAGGGCGATGAAGTTATTCAGTAATTTTATGGTTAATGTTAATGTAGTGGACATATATGATTGGGTCGTTGTTGGGAGTCAATGCGATATTTTTACATTTTTATCATTGCTATATTTTCGGTCATGGATGATCTTTTGTGATAAACTTACCCAGATGGATTTAGAAGTATTTGGTATGGTATGGTATGGGACATGGTGATTTTAGTGACAAGCAGGCTCGAGATAGAACTTTGTGATCTGTGGTGCGAAATGGGATCTGACAAATTATCAACTGTATTTACAGACTTCGGATTGCTCATCAATCTGATCTAATCTTTGCGTGTTTATAAAAAAAAAATCCTGATATGAACCTGCCCTCTATTAGGATTCACTCATTTGAAACTAAAGACCTAGAAATTATACTAAATAAAAAAAACAAAAACTGGGTTAAGAAGAACCACGCTTGGAAAATAGAAAAAAAAGCTTTTAGAGTTTGCTCTACAACACATGAGCAATAGAAAAAGTTGGGTCTAAATTCTATTATGATTGACCTGGGTACACTTTTGAGTGCTGTAGTGTAGTAGAAAACATTGGATTTTGTCAATGATCCAAATATTTTAGACATGATGTAGAAAATGTGCCTAATCATTGTAAATGGCATTAGCAGATCCTCTATTACTCAAGTGGTTGAGGTTGTCCTCATCATATACCACATTAAAAAGGAGAAGGCAATCGCGGCTCTGAGACTCATCTTATCTCAATCAGATTTGGATTCATTGCCGATATGAGTCTAGGACATCAAACAAGGAAATTTGCATCTGCTCACACAGTTAAGCTGCTATCAAAGCTTTGATTAAATCTTTTGCAATTTTCAAATCGATATTATCGGGTATAAAACCATCTTGAATTCGTTTTCATTGTGAAATGAAGGGGGGAGGGGGGGGGGGGGGGTGAAAATGGTCATATATTGAACAACGAAAGAAATATGAAAGATAATCATTCTAAGCTCAACGAAAAAACCCTTGAGGCCAAGTAAATCATCTTTGAAACCCCTGGTGTTGTCTATCTTTATCCTTTTTAGGCTGTCAGGGGATTGCCTATGCAAGATGAGATTAATTGACAATCCACTGAATGTAAAGAATGCGAAGAGGAGACCGAAATGATGAGTCAATTTCTCTGTAACTATGCGGTACGTTGTTCCATTAAACCAGTGGTTCTCAAAGTGGGTGATTCTGAAACTGCCCCCTAGGTGGCGCTGGAGCGATCCAGGGGAGCGATGAATAAAAATAAGTAACAGAAAGCAGATTCCTACAGCTTATCCTGGATTATGGGCTATAATACAAAAGTTTCTAGTTACATTTCTACTATTTCAACTATATGTATATAAAAACGTAGGGGAACATATATATCTTTCTGTTTATTAGCTTAAAGAATGTTGATTTCCAACGAGCGATGAGTAAATTTTTTTCAGAATGGGGGGCGGGTAGTCCAAATAAGTTTGGGAACCACTGCACTAAAAGGTACAAAGATTGTTTGGCTTGCAACTACTAAAAATTAAATGCATGAAATATGCAAGGAGTCTTGGAGCTCTTGACAGAACATGAGTTAGGGATTGTGAATAGCAGTTGAAATCATGAAGAAGTCCATTACTTGATGCTGTGTTCTTATAAGCATTGGGCAGTCATGACAACTTTTCGTCATCACAGCGAGCTGAAATTTGGCACACAGGTTCATGTCGCGTGACAATTGAATCTATTAAAATTGGAACCAGAAATTTCCATGGAAAACCCGGAAAAACGGGAAAAATCATTTGAAAATTTGGTATAAATGTGATTAGTGATAAATCCGTTTCAGGAAAAATGCAGAGTTCTCCGATTTTTGTTGAGTTTTGCGATTTTTCCGAAAAAAATTTCCGGAATTTTTCGACTTTTCCGGAAAATTTTCCGGTAAAAAAGTTTTCTAAATTATGCACGATCAAGTTCTCTATCAACTGGCATCATTACTTTCTCTCCGACAATGGTGAAAACTTGCAGAAAAAATCGAGGAAAATTCATCAAAAACGCTTTTCCGGAGTTTTTCCGACCAAGGAAGCATTTGAGCGTTTTGCAACCTAAGACAAAGTTGTAGAACGAAATGAGTTGCATAAAGTTGCTTTTGTGGAGAACTCCGCGGAAAACCCGAAAAAGCGGAAAAATCATCGGAAAAATTTTCATAGATATGATTAGTGATAAGTCTGTTTCAGGAAAAGTGCAGAATTTTCCAATTTTTCTGAAATTTCCGGAATTTTCCGACTTTTCCGAAAAATATTCCGACAAAAAAGTTTTATATGCTATGCGGAATCATTTTTTTCCGTCCTACTGGCAACTCTTCAACCATCATGAAAACTTGCATGAAAAATCGACGAAAATTCATGTAAATTAAAAACAAAAAATTCATAGTAATAGGAAAAGTCTGTGAAAAACATAGAAAATCGGGAAAATTCAGTAAATCAGTGTCTTTTCAGTCGTCATAAAATTGTTTTAAAATATCTCCATGCAGCACGTAATAACAATTTAGTTAACGTGAAAAAGGCAGAAAATAAAATAAGTAAAAAACGAGTTTTCAAACAAAATTGAGGCCAAGCCGCATGAAAAAGTAGAAAATAAACTTTTCTTCACACACAGAGTTGGACTCAGATTTTATTCGCTGACAATCACCGATATATTGCAGTATGGATCAATCAGAGGTAATAAATGATTTGATTCATGAAGAGAAAGAATATTCAAGAGAAATGTCTCAATCAAAAAATCTGAGTCCACCTCTGTGTGTGAAGAAAAGTTTATTTTCTACTTTTTCATGCCTCTTGGCCTCAGTTTTGTTTGAAAACTCGTTTTTTACTTATTTTATTTTTCATGATGATGAAAAAAATTTTAATTCATCTTCGAAGGATTCCTTCTAAGTTGAAAGAGGATATGCTTGGATACCTTGTTTTTTTGTTTCTGGAAGAGTGTCTTGTGTTGTGGCGATTACCCTAGACATCAGAAAACTAGCCGAATAGCAAATTAGGATCTACCAATCATTGAGAAGCGCCGGGCCTGTATAAAAGAAGTCTAGCAAGATGCTGTTAAAAAAGTAACAAAAATAATAATAAATAAAATAAAAAATAGTAAGTAGGTAGTATTTTTTTGAAATATGTCTATGGCGCCGAGTCCTCTGGACAGATAAATAGTAAAACAAGAAAAACTATATGGAGACTTTCGACGGGGCGACAGGATCGATCATAAAATTTAAAATAAAAAAAAATTGATTATTTGGATTGGCTACAATTTATGACATGAAAAAATACTATCAACAAGCAATCGCTGATTTATATCCTACAGGTAGCAAAGCACAGAGTAGGCTTAAGGGGTAACGCCACTGTAATTTTTTTGAAAAATCCTTTTTTTTTGTTATTGGCTTAAAAAATAGTTTAAACCCTCTAGAATAAGAAAAAAAAGGTCCGGTGCCAGAAATATTTTTTTTACCTTTGCAAATGGAGGTCGGCACCAAGCGCGTCAAACTTGCTCCGAAACGACTACCTGAAGCCTGAAACACAATTGGAGCTTTTCATCCAGCTTTATCGCCAGCTTTCTTCTAAAGCTGACAGAAAAAGCCGAATTGAACACAACTGACCTTTTTTCATTTGCAACTGCGATTGCAGACAAACGGTAACAATTTTTTTACCTTCATTTGTTTATTTTTTCCAATAAAAAACTATTCTCAAAACTTTAAACGCGTTTTTCTCGAAACACGGTTTTTCAAAATGGCACGCAGCATAACTCGAACAATTTTCATATTTTCGACTTGAAATTGCGACCAGATGTCAACATTAACATTATCTAGAGAATGCCGTACGGGATTTTCAATAACTTTATTTATTGTTAACAATAACCCTGCCGTTTTTTTTTTGTCAAAAATCAAACTTTTTTTTCAAACGCGCGCCAAATCTACAAAAATTAAATTTTTTAAAAATCTGTATTGCATTCTCTAGCTATAAATCACTAGATTAACGGTTTTTTTTTGTTTTGGTCTAGATTCAAATGTGCACCAGTGGTGCTGCGTGCCGCGGAGCCCTGCAAGCAAAACATGTCCCGGGAAGATGGCTGTGGTGCCGCCATTTTGCTTTTTTTCGCTGTCAAAAATTTATCAATAAAGTTCAATGTATGCCCGATAATACCCTTAAAAGGTTTTTTCAAACACCTTTAATTTCGCAAGAGAAAAATTCGTGAAAAAACTTTTTTTTTGCAGTTACAGTGGCGTTACCCCTTAAGAACAACCATTTTCAGCCGCCACCTTATGTTGAAACAAGTTAAATAATGAATTTCTATAAACTTTGCATTGTGGATAACCGATATTAATTTAAATATGTAATTGCAATTTCCACTTCTATTCAATTGTCTGACATCTACAATTTTCCTTATTTAACCTAGTTTTGGACAACAGAATAAATATAATAAAAAAATAAAAACAAAATGGTTGTGTGTGTCTGTATAAATCTAAAATCGACCAGACCCAGCAGCAAAAATAATTTTAAAATGAATTTTAAATGAAAGACAAAACAAAAAGCAATTCAAACAATTCATTGTAAATTATTTAAGCTTTTACTGCGTCTATTATTGCAGAGTGGGGTGGAGATAATCCAAGAAATGCAAGTGTGCTGTTAAAATCCTAAAATGGATAAGAATGCGACGAAAAGTTAAGTAATCCCAGGAAGTTTAAATTAAGAAAATTCCTTGCATTTTAGATGAACTTGGAGAAACTTTTAATGGGACACGATTGAGTCAAAGAGATCTACATATTCTGAAGAAGAAGAAATGTTTAAGGAAATTATTTTTGTACATATGTTGAGCAATACACATACATACATAAATGTCCTTTGCATTGTTTTTATAATTGTTTTTTTTTTTGTTTTTTTTTGTTCTATAAAGTATGAAGATTAATTTCAAAATTAATTTAATTGGTCATTCTGACATCTGCGCTCAAATATAGTTTTTTTTTACGAGATTAAATTTCGTCTGACATCTTCTCAATCTCCTCCAGTTTGTTGGAATTGGAAAAAAATTATCAATAGGAAGAATCAGATTTGAACCTTGATTTGTACAGCTTTATACACTACCCACCAATGGGTCACCTTCTTTCAATTCCTTGTTTCTGTTGCACAAAAGTACAGGTCGTGTATTCTCAGTATGAGCTAGATTTCATAGGTAGAGATTTGTAAAAAGTTTCAAAGATTCCTTTACGATTTTTTGTTTTGACAGCTTTGAGAGGATCAAAGAAAAAAATTGTTGTATTTATTTTTATTCACAAGATCGAAAAAAAAACATTTCGTAAAAACAAAAAATCAAATTTACACATGAAAATTTTTAATCCATGATTTTTTTTATAATTTCTAAGACGGATTTACTCGATAAAAGTGTTTGCATTTTACATAAACTAAAATGTTTATTTGAAGGTGAAGCATAGCATTCTGGACTATTATAGAATGGCAGTTCAATGAGTTCCAAAATGGACGTAGTTTGCACACAAGGAAACCCTGCTACTTTCATCGTCCTAAAAAAAAAAACATCGAGTTTGTTCGAAACATTCTGCCGAAATTCATTCATAACTATATTCTGAGAAAAATGGTAAAGTTATAAGCGTAAAGCTTCTAAAAAGGACAACCCCCGATAATTTAATTTTTGTCCTCCCCCCTCCCCATCATGATCGCGGAAAAAAATATTTTACAAGTGATGTAAAATTTAAGTAATTTTTACAAGTGTTGTAAAAATTATCAGAAGGAGATTTCTCGTCTAACAGACTGAAATTTATTGAAAATAATTTCAGTCAATTTACAAAATGTATTTTAAGTGCAAAAAATGATTGAACTTTTCGACCCAGCGATCAGAGAGGTCTCATCAGTATGGTTATCTCTGATCGCCTACCTACCGACGAGTTCTCAGGCAGTGTCCAAATATATAGTGGAAAACGAAATTTTTGTATGGCAACCCTACGAAGGAGTTGCCCGATTTGTCTCATTTTCGAACTTAATTTTACGTTTTTTTTTAAAGTCCTTTGGTATAATAACTGTCAGACTAATAAAATGAAACTGAGAAAATATAGCAAAAAGTTTTTTTCTTTCATTTTAGGAGTAGGATAACAGTAGCATTTCGTGTGACAGATTTTTATTTCACTATTTTACTTTATTGGGATTTATCCAAATGACTTCAAATTTTTCTATACATAACGTGACGAGTAATTGTGTTCGGAAAATTGTTGTAAATAAAAACGAGAAGAATTGAGTAGAAATATCTTTTCTAAAAAATTGAAAATATTCAAAACTTGAGAACTGGGTAACAAGAATGCAATTCCAATAAAGCAATAATAAAATCTTTCAAACAAAAGCAATTTTCTCAACTGAATTTCTATCTCATGGTTAAAATTACTTGCACTGTCAAACTGCTGCAATTTATTTAATTCACACCAACCTCTCCATTCTCGAAAAGTTGCCAGTTAGAGAAATAAAGGAAGCATAGTCCCTGTAATCCCGTACACACTTGCTTGCATGTTTTATTTAGGGAAGACATATATCTACATAGATATTGAAGGAAACTCTTCTAGAAAAAAACAAAACTTCATTAGAGACTCAATAAAAAAAAAACCAAAAAAAAACTCACGTTTGTCTGTTGGAGGACTCATGAATTGATGGTTGTAATATATATGTGTATACTCGTACAGCAGCGTGCCCCCATTATACATTCACACGTACATAATTCCAGACAAATGCTATGGTAAAAACGAAATAAATCTTTGTTACTCAATGGTTAAAAGATTGGTGTCGTCCGAAACCCTACTCGAACATCGAAAATTGCAATAATGGATGGAGTGAACAAATTGGTTTTCATTATCAGGGACATGGACAGGGGCCACTGAGCGATTTTTCTTTTAAAAGATAAATTTCAAACAAAGTGGAGTTTATCATTATAATGACTCGAAGTGTACCCTGTGCACGTTTTCTATTAAAAAAATAAAAAAAAAACTCCCCGAAAAAAATTCCATGTATTCACGATGGATTGAAGCAAGAACTTGTACTACTTCTTCTCAAAAGCTCTGTTTTTTTTTTGTTTTTTTAAGTAAGTAAATGGTTCACAAAAAAAAAAGCAGCACGTGCCTGTAAATCTGAGCCTGTTCCGTGTTATATGTATATTTTCAGTGCATGATGGATAGCCCTAAAATTGGTCTATTAGTCGACATGTGAAAGTAATGCACTAATTGTAATTTTCAATTACTTTTAGTGATAGTGGATGTATCCTAAACCAGCCACTATGTTGTAGTTTGGTGGTAAATGAATTGATATTGATGGATTACGAAGTGCCAATGAGTGAAATTCCATTGAGTGAAATTCCAGTGCAAATCGAGCTACACAAACACTCAAATGAATTTAATACAAATACAAAAATAAAAAAACAATTTTTTTTAAATGAGAGTTAGAAGTTCATTCTTGATTAAAAATTGTATTTATACTTTAAAACTTTAAAACTACAACAACTAGGTGTAATGTCTCTCTTTTAAAGCTGATTTTGGTTTGATTTTATTTTCAAAGACGGTACGTTAGCAGCTACACTAAACTCACTTCACTTTCCAATCTAACCTCATATATTCACTTATCCACATATGGCGATATGAGATACGACATATGACAATTTCTTGTATCCTTCTTTTTAATTTTTCTGACTATTTACCTATCGCAAAAAATGTTATGAGTTCATCTCAAGTACAGTCTAATGGCAAAAAATCAGAAAAATTTCAAACCAAATTTCTCATTGCTTTCTCCTACCCAACGCGGTAGATTGACTCTATTGTATCAAAATATAATATCTTAATACCCACTAGGTATTTGTGAGCTTTCTCAAAGTCGTTGAGACTTCGTTAAATATCGTTTTCTCCCACGCAAAAATGATAGATTCACCCAATTTAATCAAAATTCAATATAACTCCTTAAATATTCCCTAAATACCTCCTAAATAAGTTTTTGATTTTATTACTAACTACTCCAGATAGAACCTCTTAAGGGGGTATTCTAGTCTAGAGGCCCGGATTTTTGGTGATTTTTGAAGTCCCGTAAAAAAAAGGCACTCAATATTTTTCTATCAATTTTTTTTGTGAGTTATTTATTAACATTACAAGAATACAGAAAAAAAGTAAAAAATTAAAAGAGTTAAAAATTCAAAAAATTAGCAGCGGATGAAGTGGGGGTCCTCAATGGCGCGTGATCATGCCCACGATTCCAACCCGCCTAGCAATCCGAAAAAAAAGATTATTAGTCTAGAGTAATGTCGCTATGTCCGGACTAGGGAAAAGTTGAAAAAAAAAAAATTTCACAAAATGGCCGCTGCCTGAAAAAAAAAGCAATTTTTGTACCACTTTTTTTGACTATTTCGAATTTTTTAAAAATAGTAAAAATTGAAATTCGGGGATGCGGCTAGTTCCGGACATAGACAAGAGAAGACTCTCAAAAAAAATTTCAAGTAAATCGGTCCAGTAGAACTTGAGAAATCGCGGACATCGTCTTGAAAAAGGCAGTTTCGAGAAAAACGCGTTTAAGGGGTAACGTCACTGCAAATTTTTTGAAAAATCGTTTTTTTTTTATTGGCTTAAAAAATAGTTTAAACCCTCTAGAATAAGAAAAAAAAAACGGTCCCGTTCGAGATTTTTTTTTTTCCTTTGAAAATGGAGGTCGCCACCGAGCGCGTCAAACTTGCTCCGAAACATGTCCCGGAAGATAGCTGTGGAGCCGTCATTTTGTTTTTCTTTTCGCTGTCAAAAATTTATCAATAAAGTTCAATGTATGCCCGATAAATACCCTTAAAAGGTTTTTTTCAAACACCTTTAATTTTGCGAGAAAAAAATTCGTGAAAAAACCTTTTTTTTTAGCCGTTACAGAGGCATTACCCTTTAAAGTCCATACGTCTACGTGGTTTGGAAGTTTGAATTCAACTGTTAGCAGCTGGATGCAAGTGAACACTAAATATAAAGATACAAATTTGAAAAATCCGCTTGTAGGCATATTCTTGAATAGTTAAACTTTGAAAACAAAAAAAAATCGATTTTTTCGAATTTCTAGACTAGAATACCCCCTTAAATGAGTTTTCTAAAATTCTATACTTAATTAATTCGCTTTCTTTTACCCGAAAATAGTAGTTTCATGCGATTTCATCAAAATCCAAATCCAAAAAAAACCCCTCACCTCCAAAGTAATTTTTCTAAAGTCGAGCTAAATCGTTTTCTTCAATCTGAAATCAGTTAAAATTCACGCCAATTTTATAAAAATTCTTATTCCTATTTTCAAACAAAAAATTTTCAAAAATTAGGTAGGGAGGGTTTGGGAGCCAATTTATGGTTTATAAGAGCGTCTAGTTGGGAAGTGTTAACATTACTCAAGGGTCTGGAGGCTGAACAATGGGCCTTGTTGCGGCCTACGTCCTAAGCCCCCCCTTCCCGGGGGACTTAACCTCTCTTCAATCCGTTCATCCCATATGTTACCTAAAGGGTGTGGTGGGGGGGTATTTGTGACATTATATTAAACAAATTCACTGCTAAATAAATTCTAGCTTTTGTTGATGGCATCAGGCTGCAGGGGTAGTATCTAACCTCCTTGTCCAATAACTCTAAGCACAGTTTCTTGCTCTAAGAAATTAGAAACACTCATTATTTATGTATGGAAACTCTATCAAGTAATATCCGGTAATCTGATACTGTTTGAGTCTTCCAAGAAATCCTGTCTTCTCCGAACGCAGTTTAATTGCAATTACTCATCATCAGCTGAAGTAAAACTGATTGGCAGGCTTCTTCGGCTTAACCATAATCATGCTGTAGAAATACTTTTGTTTTTTTTTAGCCCAATATCAGTTCAGTTCAGTCAGATGTACTCCAAGGACTGAGCTTTAGTGCGCTTTTATTTAGTCTAGGTATATTAATGACCATGCCTACATATATATTTTATATTTGTGGCCCGTTAATTTTCAATTATAATTTTAGTAGATCAATCGGGACTTACTGAAGGATTGTGTTTGTTTGTCGTATTGATGAGGATTTTCAGTGCATATATACCTACTTACATGAGTAGTTACTGAGGACAACAATTTTGCTGTTAACCATTCGATTGTGCGGAATTGGTGAGTCGTGACATCCTATGAGAAAAGTTTTCAGAACAAAGCCCTAATGGCCATGGAAGAAAGAATTGCAAAAATATATGCTAAATGTAGTTGCTGGGATGTGTGTGACCCAAGTGCATGAAATTGGGTTTTCCGGCGGTGACCAAAACGCCCCGAAAAAAAGTTTTCTGAATCGAGAAAAAGGTACACCACCGGATAGTACTCGGCGAGATCTTTAATTTGATATGCAACATGCCGTATTGGAACCAATCTCGCCGGGGGCTCCTACCCCCCCCCCCCTCTAAAAGAATGCAGAGAAAAATGTCCTTCTATAAATTGTAACTGGTAATGAGCTGAGACGAACAGTGAGCCCTGTTTTACGATCGGACATAACCCTACCGAGCTAGACCCGATCTAAAGTGCGAAAAATCTAGTACCACAGTTCGAATAAAAAAGGGGTAAATATTAAAAAAGTGAGTATCGGGATGGCTATAAAGCTATATAAGCCTCCGAGTATAGGAGTGTGGGTACTCAATCTTCTTCCCAGGACCTAAGGAATTCGTTTCTGTACTAGATTTTCCAAAATGTACTAGATAAAGCTTTGCCCCCCCCCCCCCTCCCAAAACTTCCCCCGCTTAATTGAAATAAACATTGGTAATAAAATATGTTCAGAGTATCAAAATCAATCGTTTAAGCCATGTCTGGAGGTGTCTAGCTCTCAAATGGGCATTTCATTTGCAATCTCTTATTGCGAGTAATATCGAATGAATGGGTTCTCTTTGAACTACTCTGATAATCTTCAGTGGTCATCGGCTTTTATGAATGATAAGCTGTGATGTGTGTGTGTGTTTTAGGTAAATGTGTAATATTGTAAATCAATATAGTTGATTTAGATTTTAGTTGCTAATTAATATTTACAAAATTATTAAACTTCGTTTGATTCTACTATTTTATTCAATTATTATTATTATTTTGTTTATCAATTCTACATAATTTCCATTATAAAATTAAATTAATAAACTTAATACTAATACAGTAAAACTTCTCCTAATGGGCACCTCCTATAAGCTGACTCCTCGTATGAGCGGACAAATATTGCTCTTAAAGTGAATCCAAATCGAATGAATGGGAGATTTACCCCTTTTAATCGGACACCGTTTCTAGGCGAACGCGGAGAACTTTTTTTCTAGTGGAATTTTGATCGAATTACCTCTCATAAGCAGACGGTTTCTTTGCAATTTTATTTGACTTTATTTTTGTACATTTTTTTAAAAATTCGGTCACAATAATAGGCAACGAACGCCGATTGTAACAAAAATAAGGACAAATTTTTCAAGTAAACAAAGTGCCAAAATATGTATTTACATACGGAAAGAGAAACACGAAAACTGTAAGAGAGAAGTTATTATTGGACATTTCATATTCAAAACAATTCGTATAATTGATTTTAAGTGCTTAGAACAATTTATGGTATTCATATATGACAAATGGAGCCAAATAGAATTTTTTTATTTGACCAACTTTTAGAAAAGTTTTGAAAGCCTATGGTGAGAACAATTTCTGTCCATTTCACTCTCATTTTATAAGGTTTAATTGCCGAACATGTGTTGGTTTTGTTTAGCACAATTTGATCGTCATAACTCTCATGAGCTAATTTAGGTAATAAGCTCAGAAGGAGTGAAGCGTTTATTGGAAAAACTTTTTATAAAGTACTCACTGCGCTTTATCCATTACTTTGTACCAGGGACCGAATATAACCATATTATTTTAGATTTTTAAAACAAAAAAAGTTTCTATATGATTGGATCTTTAAATGAATAGGACCAATCGTATTCTCATATGGTAAAATTTCAGTTTCTTGAGTAATTCAAAAAAAGTAGGTATAACCAATAAAATAAAAATTGCATCTTAATAGTTAATTTTTGATTAATTTGCTTTTTTTTTAATATTATCCCATAACCATTATTTCACAAATTATTTATTTTGGTTGTGCAATAAGAGAGTTACCAATCAACTTTTATAATTCTTGTCAATAAATAAGAATTATTGTTCGATTTTTATTTTATTGCTTATCCTTTTTTCATTCCCTCAATTTGAATTTATTCTTTCTGTTGATCCACAAGAATTACATTGATCGACACGATTTCCGCTATATATATATAAATTCTAATAGGCGTTATAAATGTTTGCATATTAAAAACGAGTCTGATACTCAAATTCTCCTAACTCTATTATTGAGAAGAATTAAAAAACTTATCATATACTGTTTTATTACCAAAAAGAATAAATTATGAAATAATGGTTAAAGGTAAAAAAAATGGTAACTATTAAAGTGCATCATAGGTCTTATAACAAATACGGTCTCTGCTTTTTATACATTAACTGATTTCCAAAATCAAGGATATAATCGTGAAAACATTTTTAAATTCCTAATAATGAATTTGTGACCAAATTTTCCACAATTTCCTACCCAATATTTCACATGCGAGACAGTAATCTTAACGCACATGAAGATGGATGAATTGTTATACTGAGCAGAAGTCAGTTCAGAAGGAGACATTCGATATTGAAATTGATAATTAGAAGTATGTTGAAACAGTAATTGGTTGTCACAAAAAAAGTCCAATAAAAAATGTCAACATAAAAAGTATATCAACGAGGCTCTTAAAATTATTTCTAATTTTTGGATAAATTACGAAAAAGTGATTAGGTAGGTACTTTTAGGATACCTCTACTTACAAAGCGGAACGGATGATTTCTTTGAAATAAATCATTTAATACATGGAAAGTATGTTCCTTCATAAAAAGTGCAAAAGTGTAATGTTAAGTATTAAACCAAACTTTTTTCTATATATGTGTAATTTTGCTCTAACTTGGTTCAAATAAATATGTAAGTATGTATATACTATATCTGTATCTATCTATATCTAGTGTCTATCTATGCATAACATTCTTGATTTTTTTATTTTAACGGACATACCGCTAAACGGACAATATTTCTTGGTCTCATGCCTATCAGCCTTAAATGGGTTTTACTAAGATTCGTGTAGGTTTTAGTATGATATAAAAATTAATTATTAATATATTACCCCCTCCCCCCTTCTAGACCTTCTCTTCGATAGGTATAATCTTTCGACGGATTAGTTTAATTAAACTTCTAAATTTTCTCCAAGAAGTAGAAATATTGAAAATCCAAATGAAAAGTGAAAATATTCATAAATCTAAAAATTATAAATGTTAAGTAAATTAGCAGTAGTAGTATTATTTGTGAAAACTAAATGTATAATTCACTTTTAAATTAATTTTTCTTCAAAATTTTAAATTATTACGTTGAACAATTTTTTTTTTGTTTTTGTAATAAAAGCCAAACACCTGTCGACCATAAACAAGAACAAAAAAATAAATTATAAACGACCTCTTAATGAAATCAAAAATGTTCACATATATACTATGTACCTATGTAGATATATCTACACATACTACTACATCCTATAATTATATAATAAATGCGCACAAAATAATGTTATTAATTAGAACAATAAATAAAATTTAAAATCTATTGAAGACTGTGTTATGAAATTTTAATTCTTTCTATGTAGGTGGGCAAAAAAAAAAAAAAAAAAAAAATCATAATAATAAAAATAAAAAATAAATTATATAGAAAATTATAGTCGCACCTTTTAAGCTGCTCTTCCTGGTGAATTGATAGGTTTATGTTGTTGCCACTGCTCTACTGCTTGCTACTACTACTAATGATGCCTCTGAAACAATTTCCTCAAAACGAGAGACGATGATGATAGACGTGAAATTTTCAAAAAAAAAAAAAATATTTTTTTTTTCTATAAAAATAAATTCTTTTATCCAACACTATACACTTGATAAAAGATTGACCTCAAAATAAATTTTCCTTCCCCTCCACAAAAACACTTTTCAGATTATTTCAACAATTTATTTTTTATTTATTGTTTTTTTTTTGTTCTTTAAATAAAAATTTTTACACTTTCGCCGGTGACGACAAATTTGAGCATAATTTTTTTTGTTTATTTGAAAAATAACACAATTTCTAGTAAAATTAAGAATATAAAAAAAAGAAAAAAAGAAAACGTGAAGGAAGTTTTGGTGATTTATTATATAGAAATTTCGTTTTGTTTAGATCACACCACAAGCACACATGAAAAAATCTCAATTTAATTCTTGTATTAATTATATTTTTTATACAAAACTTAATTTTCTTTTATACAATTTATTTTATTTCATTTTTAAAGGGAACACTTCTTAGTTGAGCTGAGCATAGTGAAGCACGTTTTTTTTTTAAATTTTTGTCTACAATCAAACTTTGATTTTTATATAGATTTTTAAAATTTTTATTTTTTTTTTATTTCATTATTATCAAAGTACACTATTCTATATCTTAAGTATATTTAGCTAAATGATCCACATCTTGTCGTTGACATTTTTTTATTTATTTATTTTTAGATTTATACTTAATTTCACGGCGAACTTTTGAATTACTAATTTTATTACACTTTCACCGGCGGCGGCACGGTCTTGAAATTAAACAAACACACAAATATTATGTGATCAGTGATCAGTATTCGAGAGCCTGTTTTGTTGCTCTCACATAATATTACTTATTATTACTATTATTATTATTATTATAATAATAATACACACTCCAAATATGTATGTATGTCTGTTTATATATTATATCACCTCTTCTGGCTATGCTGATATATTATGTTCGATTCTAATTATAAATTTTTCATGATTTTTTTAATATATTATTTAAAAATTTATCTGAGAATTTTATACACGCAGCAGAGTAAACATATCCTGGTTCGAATTACGACCGCGACGACAATTCGCAGTAAACTGAAAAGCCAAAACAGTTTTCCGATTTTCTTGGCTATATAATTTTCCTTGGCTTCGAATTGTATATTGACTTGGTTTCATGTCGTCCAACCACTACGCGCTGCTACTACACCTAATGTAGCTAAAAAAAAACTTAAACTTTCAAACTTGCGTTCACATATAGAAAGAAGAATCAGTCTCTGAACGAACTGATGTTGGTTGACTAAATCTGTTCTGTTGCGGATATGGTAGCCAAAGTCGAAAGCTTTAGATATTTATTTTTCACTAAAAAATATATATAAACTGTTATATTCAGGGTAATTTAGCTTAGATTCTTACCAATTCAAACACTCAACAACATACACCTATACAGAGAAGAACGACTAGAGAACTTGTGAAATGAGGGAACTGAATTCATTCATAAATCGAAGAGAAGAATTATTTTTCATTCAAAATCTGCGCATGTCAAGGCCGAATATTCAAGGGTTATATATATGGAAGTATATATAGATCTATATATTTTGTTATATAGAGATGTAAAAGCTTAAGATGCATTCTAGTATTTATAGTAGTTAAGTGTTATACACCTTTCGGAAGCTGCAATCATTTATATTTGTTTCTTTACAATATTTTATAAAGGGGATTTTGTTTTATTGTGGGTGAATTTATAGAAACTTTTATTGTTGGAAATCAATTGGGCTTTCAATGATAATTTGTGGGACAAAGTTTTGTCGATTTCATTTTGAATTTTTTTTTTTTTTTTTTTTTTTTGTAAAATGTTCAACATACTTTTGGAATTCTTTTCTTTATTTTTTAGATGGATATAATGGGATAAAAATTGTGTTGTTTTCCATTGAATCCCGTTAAGGGGAGGTTATCGTCGAGAGGCATGAAAAATGGATGAACTTTGAAAATTTTTTTTTACATAAAATAAATACTTTTGTGAATAGGTTTTAACGTATTTTATTCTTCTATCAAAATGGAGAGTAAATTCTAATTCTATTTATTACAAAAAAAAAACAAAAACAAAATGGCGGCTCTAGCAACTATCAAACAAAACCATGCACGAGGTGTTTTGATCTGCGCGGGGCGCTCCACAGCTCTGCCAATTCATTCGAAACAAATAGGGTTGAAAATGATTGAACTTGTTAAATTTGGGTGCCTTTTAGAGGTTTTCGTTTTCAAAAAAACCTCTGAATAAAAATATGCTAGCCGTTTGCAAAAAAAAAACCCCATTTTTTTGCCCTATTCTTTGTTTTTCTTCAACGGATGAAAAAACTATTTTTTGTGCATAAATTCGCTTCTTGATGGCCCCGCAAATTGAATTTCCTTTCAATTGCACAAAAATTCATGTGAATCGGTTCATCCGTTGAAGCTTTAGAGGGCCCCGTGCGTTGAAAAACTTTGTTCCCAGAAAAACTCATATAAAGTTTAATGTTATAAAGAATCTTTGACTGCTTACTAGCTATTCCAGCACCATACAGTGGCCCTTCTTTTTCCTCCAAGAACTGATTATGCTGAATCTGAAGGTTAACGGTTTCCCAAAATTAATGGGGGAGCCAGAAAAGATCTCCTCCTCAAGCGTGCTCTGAGCACCTCAGCTACCTGTTTTCTAGCCGACGGACGGTCCCCCTTTCAAGGGAACAAAAGAGATCCCAAACACGGAGGCAAATCCGGTCCATTAGTTAACCTCCTAGAAACACCCTATCACCAAAACCTGCCTGTCTTCTTAATGAAGCTCATCAGGTCTAGGTGAGGTAAGTTTTCAGCTCATCCATAGATAGGAGGTTAGACTCAAGCGTATCTATAGCTTTCTCCGGGCAAAGGACGGACAAGCATACAGAAAGTCTTCGGTTGTCTCAGGCTCTTCTTCCAGGCAGGACAGACACTCAGGGCTGTCAACAGCTTCCATCATTGTTAGATGAGTAAGTGAGCGAATTCTGACCGGTGATGATGCCAACCCTGTGTGTTCTACATTGTTTTCTACCGAACCCCAAGAGAAAGTCGGTGAAATTCCCATTAGGCCCATCAAGAATAAGTTTTGTATACCTGTAAGTGCTCAAGTTCGCCTATCACTGCTTATGCTTCATGATAACATCCGCTAAGATGAGAGACTCGATAACCGAGGTGGCAACGCCTACAACGGGTTCGGGTCCAAGAAAGTGAGAAGCAGAGCTGGAGTTCAGGCCTTTCGTTCCCCATGATCGACATGTGTCCCCATGATCGACATGTGTCCCTGTCATAAAAATGAATTCTAGTATATATCTATCAATGACTGAGAGTGATACATACTTGCGTCTGAAACAAAAGCTTTTAAATTGAATAGAGTAAGAACAACTTTATAAACAAACACCAAATTGCTTATATATCAGACATTGACTATTTTTATATCCTAGATGAAATTGGTTACTGTTGTTGGATTACTGGAGTTGAGTAGAGTTGAGTAGAGTTAATAATACCGGAGACAGACTTGCAATTTCAATATTGCATTTTGCGATCAACTGAAAGTCTGTCTCCATATACTGAGAAACAGCTCGGTATACGCTCGGTGCACATTCAGTATGTAGTACATTGTAGCTCATTATTGAAATTGCGAAAAACGTACGCAGTATACGGGTTTTATTGCAATATGACCCTAGTTATAAACCATTATCATTTAATACACGAAACTTTTAGAACCGAATTTTATACTGTAATGTTGGCTGCAACTTTTTCTGACATTTAATATTTGACATCTGTCAAGTTGAAGTGTCTATTTCGTTTTTATTTTTCATATAGACAAGTAATTTCACAATATTTGCTCGCGTTTTGTACATGAGTGGAACTTTCTTAAGTCAATTGAGAAATCAAGTGATAAATCAAATATCAGTTCTCTAATTGAATTCGTAGTATCGTAAACCGCAAGTGTGTCTCTGAAATTTTATACTGCAATTGACATAATTCCATTATCAATATTGAAATTGCAAGTCTGTCTCTGGTATAAAATATATTGTATTTGTAATGATACGATTTTTTACATTCATTTTATTTTAAAACAGTTTGAGATTCAAACGACATTTAAGATCTATAATGGAACTTAATTTTTGTTTGAATTACAAATTCTTTTTATTTAACAATCATTTGTTTCAAATTGTTTTTAACAATTCTGGTTTTACATAGGCCTAGGAGGGTATTCAGTATTTATAAATAGGTCATCTATCATATACATATGATGCCTATAGTATACCCTAGAACTGTAATAAAATTTGCCCGAAATAAAGATCTTCGTTAGAGGTGGCGGTAACTAACGTCCCCCCCCCCCCCACCTAAAAACTTTCCTAAATCCGGCACTGATATATAGCAATGTCATCAGAAAAATAGATTCCCATGAATCAATGGGCCCGAGAGTGATTTAAGTGGTAAGAATCATCTTAGTGGCACCACTCTAACCTAATCTAACCTAGACACGTAATTGATATTGAAATTATTATTTGGATTAAATGAATTATTGGTTGAATATTAATCAAAGTGTTATCGATTATAATTTCTCTAATAAATTTCAACCATAAATTGTCACGTACACACGTACACACAGACATGTGTTGTTATTTATTTCAAAATCCACTAGCATCAACTCAATTTACAACAAAAATGTTTGAAATAGGATCAAAATCTCCTGAAATGCAATTTTACGTAAAACTCCTGAGGGCATGAAATGAAACATTATAGTCCCTGCTGCATATCTTGTGTAAACTTCCACCTATGTATGTCGACCTCGCAGTAATATGAATATGAGAAATTTTAAATTTAAAGCTTTAATTTTTAATAATAAATCCTTTCCTTTACACTCGTGTGTACATTTTATTTACACTTATACGCTCGGCACCTCATAACACCTACCTTCTTTTGTTACTGGCATCCATTGATCCTGTCCGTCGTCCATCCCTGCAAACACTCTACCTTATCCTACTGAACCAATAAAACTGAATTTGCTTTTAACTCATTTTACAAACACGTGGAAATTAATTACCAGGATAAATAGCATTTGTTCAGCCTGCTTTCGCTCATTATTCCTCCTCAACTTTCTTCTGGGTGGCTAAGTTCAGTCGAACCGAACCTGTTGAAAGCTCCTTGTTTGTAAGTTAGTCACGTTCCTTCAACCGAGCAAGCATTATTCATCATTCAAATAGTGTGATTTGTAGATTTTCTTCAATTTCCTTGTTTCACATCAAAATGAGTGAACGGACTCACACCGATACAAATGTAATCATCATAGGAAAATAAGATTTCCGGTCTTCTTAAGCGCTCCTATTTGATGCACGAATGCTTTTCTTTTTAAAACTGGTGGCAATTTAATGGATTTTAGATTAAAAAAATTTAAAAAATAAAAAAGAGTGCTGCAATTAATGAACAAAATGACAACTGTATAAATTGCGTATCCTTGAATTAAAAACAAATGGGGGGGGGGGGGACATTTTACGTAAATTCTCTCTATGAATGGAACTGGATTGCACTAGTTGTTTTCAAAAGCTTTACGGAAGGACCTGGAACTTTGTAAGTGTCTTCTTCATATAGTGTTACGTTCCACTTTTAAATATATTTGCATTTTCCATTTAACATCGAAATGTATGTAAGCTTAGAAATAGGTTTTACTCCCACGTGGGCAGGATATATAGAGCAATTTCAACTTTAAACTGGGGAGCTGTGCTAATGAAGATGACTCGTCAGCACATCCTTCCGGTTACAGACGGAGAGAGAGATTTTACTAAAGAATTTTTGTACATTATTCATTGCACGTACATACACACATGCTTGCTACTCTCAAACGTTACCATGGACAATTACTGTTACTCTAAATGGAGTATACGAATGCTGTTGTCCCCCCCCCCCCCTAAAACGTGAAAAAAATTTACAAAATATATTTCCGCATGATGGAGAATTCATTCAAAATGTTGAGTCGTATTGAAACGTTGCTTGTTGAGCTGTTATCGAACGCATACATACATACATATATACAGATGCAAAAACTATATTTTTAGTCTGTATTAGTACCAACATCATACCAACATTGTCCAAGAATGAGAGATAGAAATTTACAAACAAACTACTAAAAAAGACATAACCCTTGCTTTAATTTTAAGTCCTTGAATTCGCTTGGAAAGGTAAATTAGAACTGGTATTGAAAAATGAATTTGCAAAAAATCTTCCCTGCCTTTTCACTTACGCTCTGGATTTAAGACATAAGAGTATTTGAGGGAAGATTCAGTACAGAGCTTTATGATTTTACTACAAAATCATTCAGAAAAAATAGTGATGGAAGAGCTCAACACATGTGAGACACTTAGCAGCACCCACGCAATGTATTAAGTACTGCCAATAAAATAAAACGAAACCCCAGAGAGAAAAATATCTTACGACATAAATATGATCAATATCGTCCTTTCCAGGCGTTCAACGTCATTAGCGCATTTAGGAATTCAGCAAAGGGTCGGCAGTCTTCTCTCGGTTGTATAATTACATAACAACTTGGACTGAATAAGGGATAAGATGTATATGGTAAAGGCATACTTTATGGGTCTAAAGAATGAACTCTAGATCATCTTGCTATATAAAGTTAAACTAGCCCCAAACCACTTTCATAGTATACTTAAATAATAAGAGTAGCCCATTAAAGTAATCTAAATAATTTTGCGGACTCTGACGAACTATGGCTAATAACAGGATTTATATGCAGCCTTACCTAAATGCGTTATTCATAGGGCCATTTAGAAAGGAACCTGATATTTGGTATGGTCGACTGACGAAATTTTTCAAGTATCAGTGAGAACTTGTATAGAAGCCATCAGAAATTGGAATTATTTTCTGATTTGATTCTGCTGTCGAAAACATCTTGGGACTAGTTTTGTCAAAAAGATCAACAAAGGTTTGGTGAATACAACGAATTTGAGAAATTAGCGAATTACAACGAAATATCGAGCCGACTTGGAGATTTCTATATATATCCTGCGATATAATAGCATGGTAGCTGTACCTTCATGGGCTCTTAAGGCTATTAGTTGCCACCGATGAACAACAAAAAGGATGTTAAAATGGAAGCAACAGTATAGATATTGATCAGATGTATTTCCAATATTCCAAGTGTTTGTCGATCTTTCCAAGTATTCTATTTATCATACTTCCTCGTCGTGCCCCTTGTAAAAAAACTTTTAAATTTGGGCTAAATATTTAGGTAGAGTTATATTGAACTTCTACGAAGCAGCCTTGCAGCAAGACCTTACCTTTTCAATCGCCGGCATGATTTTGAATTTTGCAACTCTGCAGATGACCAATAAAATAAATGTAGTATTCCTCAATAAGCCGATACAACATGGTTCTTAGATTCGGGCAAACTAGATGCTATAATACAAGAGAACCTATTTGCGTAGGTGATGAATCCTTCCAACGGAACTACATAGAAATGGCATCATAACTAGGTCCAGGCTCATTAGTTGGGCTCCAATTTCCACGTACGTAAAGTTAGCACCGCAACTTCGTCTGATATAGTTTGGAGCTATTTCATAATTTGTCGTTTATTTGTCGCTAATTTGTCGTGAAATCCATAAATTTGTCGTGTCCTTTTATGTAAAGAAAACTGGATGTGGTGCCAAGTTCACGTCAACAAATTTATGGAATTCATGACAAATTTACGACAAATTCCAAAATGTATAATTTTCCAATCCGATAAGTTTTGGCCGAGTTCCAGTGAGTTGCGGTGCTAACTTGACGTCAACTTGCACCACATCCAGTTTCATTTAGAAAAAAAGGACACGACAAATTTATGGAATTCACGACAAATTAACGACAAATTAACGACAAATTCAAAGATGTTAAATTTTCCAATCCGATAAGGTTTGGCCGATACCAATGACTTGCGGTGCTAACTTGACGTCAACTTGGCACCACATCCAGTTTTTTTTAGAAAAAAGGACACGACAAATTTATGGTTTTCACGACAAATTAACGACAAATTTTGAGACAGCTCCAAACTATATGAGACGAAGCTGCGGTGCTAACTTTACGCACTTCCAATTTCCGAAAGAATTATTACAGCTTGCCTTCATGCCATTACTATGCTCTCCCTGAGGATACTAAGAACAAGCTTTAGATATGACCAAACGAGATGTTCGATTTTATCCCAAAAGCAGATATCGTCTTGTTACTGGATGACTTGAGTGCTTAAGTCAACGCTAAAAATAGGAGAATTAAAGATTATCATCGGCATATCAATAGCAACTTTAACCACTGTATTGAGACTTTTGTAGCTGTCGACAATTTACTGTAGGTGTGGGACTTATTTCAATCATAAGAAGCCTAAAGAAGCTCGAGTATTATGGAATGGAAAAATC
The DNA here is from genome assembly GCA_963930735.1 of Dioctria linearis. NCBI lineage: Eukaryota > Metazoa > Arthropoda > Insecta > Diptera > Asilidae > Dioctria > Dioctria linearis. Next base: position 258,789,469 of record OZ005742.1, on the reverse strand, counting down.
CGATTTGTGTTTGACAATTTGGCTATAGTCGCAAGCAGAGAAATATAGTAGAATATATCCGAAGTTTCAGACAGCAGATGCAGTAAGTGGGAAGATCTTTTTCCATACTGCCAAATAGTACAGAAATCATGGAAGTATAATATCAAAATCCTCCATCTATTATGGAGTGAATTTGATACGACAGCATTGTACGATGTTTTCGGAAGTGGCAAGGATTATATTAACAAATATTGGACCTATTTTGACATGTTACTCAGAGAGGAAGGATAGAAATAAAATAAAGTTGAGGTGGCTTAAACTTCACATGGCTGATTCTATCCGAATGACGCTGATGAGTCTGACAGATGACAGATGTTATATAATTTTTTAATCAAGCTGAACTTCCCCCCCCCCCCCACACAGCTCTCTCCAAAAAGAAAGTCAGGAAATCTCGTGTGTAAAAACAATCATTTATGTAATTTAATTTCCTTTTCGCCCCTCCCCCCACCACCCTCTTCGTAACTTTTTTTTTCACCTGTCTGCTTCCTTTGATTCATCTGCCAGTTGACTGTCACAACGTGTGCGCTTTTAACCCTTAAATAAACCCTTCAGTGTCAATTCAGAGTGTTCTAAAGAGAAAACAAAAGCCTCAAGGTAGATAGATTAAATTTTGCGTTCAAGCAGGTGTGATACGTGAAGTGGTGGTGGTGGTGGTGGTGGTGGTGGTGTTGGTACCTGATAGGCTTAGTCGGCTTGAGAAACGATAAACATCCATCCATCCGCAGGATAAACACGAAACTGCTGACGTGTACAGAATGACTGCCAATAGATTTAATTACCGGCTCTGACTCATTTTCTGTTGTTTTTTTCCCTCTCACTTTTCCTCTCCTATATTTTTGTCCAAACGAGAAACGACTTAATGACAGGCTCTTTAATCTACGTTCAGTAGGTGTTTTTCAGGATGTATGAAATCAGGATGTATACGAATGGGCTATCATTAATTCTTGGTTATTATTAATATGGTCATCCTGATTGTAGCTTGCTTGATACATACTTTTTACGCAATGAAAAATGAGATTTAACTGTATATGTATGTTACCCATATACTAAGAATAGGCGCACCTACCCACCTGGACGGGCAGTGTTGTGAGTCAATTGTTCGCGGTTAATGGTGTAAAAGTTTGATTTGTGGCTTTGATAACGTTTTCTAATAAGTAAGCTATCATTCAACTCTATAGTCCTCATATATACTAAATTGGGACGATAACCATTCTTTGTACACGCAGATAAATCCTTAGTCAAAAAGGATGACATCCGTGATCTTTTTGAAAGTCATAAGACCTGTGGACGTTGATGATAATGTGTCTTCAACTCCACTTGCGTTTGTCTGCCCGTCAGCGCAACCAACGTTCCGAATATCACAACAATTGATGACATTTTATCCATGTGTTTCCATCAAAGCCGCTCGCCAATAAGTGGCCATTGGGAGCAGCAGCAGATAATATCAAAGTCGTATGTCATCAAAAGACCATCAGCTGCAGCAATATTAACGTAAGGTTAGGTTAGTTTAGGTTATTTAGCTACTCAAATTTATTTCATTTTTGTGTAAATAATTTTCCCTATAATCCCTTTACGTCGCACAAAGTGTTACTCCATTTTCGTTATTTTTCCTGTGACTGGCGTTAGCAATGGTAAATCCAGCAGACAACACTGTGAGTGAGAGCGAGGGCTCCCTTGGCGACATGGCACAGTCCCTCAATAGGTCCTCCTTGATAAGGGATGCCTTTCCAGATAGTACTGGAAGATGAGACGTCCTCTCCGCCAGTCCTTGGAGATGAGACGTCGACCCGACCGATCCTTGGCGACAGGATTGGTTTTCTGGTAGCTACTGCTAAAGCTGTGGAGGTAATAAAATTACTGGGGTGTTGGCCGAATGAAAATCGAACGCTGGTGATTCTTAAAAGATCCTTTATTCATTTACAAAGGTGTAAGTAAGAAGATCTGGTCCATTTGCCTTGGCGTTCTGAATTAGACTAACTTAAGGCAGAAAAACATCCAAGCAAGCGTCAGGCCTGGCCCCTGCCAGGCTTCCTCGCAGCTCGCCTCAAGGCTTGCCTCAGAGAAATGAAAACAAAATGATACCACCAGGCTCGGTGCTGTTATTGTAATTTTGTTAGTACATCTGTTGACAGAAGAGGGAAAAATATCCAACATTGATCAAAGCGCGCTTTTCGGCTAGTCCTTGAGGCTAGCTGCCGGCTTGGTTTTGTGTTGCTTCATTTAAAAACCCGTGTTGGAAATTTTGACAACACCTCGAGGAAGCCTTGAGGCCTGGTTGTGTTTCTGCCATTTCGAGCTAACATTATTTGACTTATCAATTAAAAGTGCCTACTATCAAAATTTAATTAAAATACTCCTACGCCACACAAAGTAGCTTCTACTAGCTACTAAGAGCAATACAGCGATACACATCAAGTCGCCGCATGTCCGTGACAAATGGTGTGGCCGTGTCACCACAGACCTATGAAAAGTATTATTGGGGTCCTGATTTTTTGTATGTACTACACCTGAGAGATAATGGTTAAAGGAATTTTCAAATGGCGTCTAAGATAACCGCTGAAGTTTACTAGGACCAGTGGGTTTGATCATATATTTGGTTGTTATGATGCCAATACTATCTATATCATATGCTCTGTAGCAGCATCGACTTCAACTGGAAAAATTTTAACAGAGCCACGGCCGAAAAACCAAGAAAAACGGCGTTTCGTATCAGCAAGAACCGTATGCTCATCAGTACGGCTTGGTTTCTGCCTGCCGTATACGTAAATACTTAGGATTTCGTCTCGAATATAATTCATAATTAAAAATTATTTTATGTGCATATATGAGATTAGCTTGGCTTTTACATTGGCGTATACGGCAGGTAGGAACCAAGCCGTACTGATGAGTTTATGGTTCCTGCTGATACGAAACACCTGCTTTTGCATAGATTTTTTTTTTTAGAGATTTTTCGTTTGTAAAGAGTTTTTTCGACTCAACGCTCAAGCTGTGGATTCGGCAGCAACATTTTCATATCGGCTAAACTCGCTATAAATTTATTTCATAGCAAAATTCTTTATGTCAGAATATATATCAATAAGTCTAAAAGTACGACAAATTAGTCAACTGCTTTCGAGATTGTGACAAAAATTTTAAACTACGGTAAATGGATAATCTACATTTACTTAAAGCATTACAAGAGTTTGAATTCGAAATAATATTTTTAAATTTGTAATGTGAAGGGTCATTTTCAGTTCATTCTTCCTAATGCAAGGCTTGCTGAGCTGAATAAAAACATAAAAAAGTAGTAGAAAAGTTCATTTCACATTTGTCACATATTATGATACCTCTAAGAATGACTTCTTAAATCACGAACAAGTGAACCAATGACTTGCATTTGCATTAAAATTAATTTCACTCTATACTTTAGAGCCCACTTAACATTTTTAGATAGATCTCTCTGACTGTCTCATGAAACAAAACCAAACACTCAAATATCATATCTGCTGCCCTTAAGCAGTTTCATTATGAATTCGTGAATTTTTTATTCCCGTTGACAATTCAAAGAATACACCTCCAAAGTCAAAGTAAATCTCTTACAAATGATACATGGCAGAAAGTTTCAATGAAACTCCACCGCAAGCTTCTTTATTATTTTTCAACTTCTCAGGCCGCTGTTCCTTTTGACTTCAATATCAACACTTCAAACATCCTTCCTCGCCACTAGTCATCTCTTTTAATTTAGCTTTTTTTCATCTCATCTAAAATACGAAGTGTATATACTTCTGGTCGTATACGTATACACGTTATTTTATGTAAATTTTATTTTATTACTTTTGTCTTTATACGGCTGTACCCCAATACTTACGAAAAAAACTCAAATGAATTGAAGGTTGTCGCACAAGTACAGTACTTTCGTTTACATTCACTATTCATGTAGAAATCCCTTTCAAAATTCAATAGACCTGGAAAGAATTTTGAATGAAACAATTGCATACATCTCTGCCTCTCTCTCTCTCTCTCTCTATGTATGCCTAACTGTTGATGTGCTCTGATCAAATAACAAAACTGAAAATGAACAATGAACTTCCTTCAAGCAATAATACACCCATCAACAATATCGCGTATACTTCAACAGTGAAATCAAGGGCACTTGGGTGCAAAAAAAAAACCACCCTTTGTTGTTCCCACTTATCCCACACACAAGTGCAACAAATTGGATTGAATGAAATCAGAAGCTTTTCAACCTCCAAAGACCTTCTTTTACTAGTTTGAGCAGGGTAAGGAAGTATAACAGATTTTGACTTTTATGTGCTTACGTCAAACAAACCTGACCAGAGCGGCAGGGGATAGAACTAAAGATTGCATCTAGATTCGGATGCATATGACGTCATATACCTTTGCATCCTTGAAAGCGGTATTTTATGTAACTGACAAACAGGTCTTCACCAACATACATTTAGCGCATGTCCTATACTAAAATGCATTCTGTATAACAGTTACATTTAACTTTTATACTAATTTTGACTATTTTATCCCACAAACTTAGACTCTAAGGGTGTATAGATTCTGGCAGCCTACTTTGTTTGGCTTCATGGACTTTAGCTTTTCTTACATTTATAACAGAATTTTACGTCTTATCACTAATAGTGACGTCAGACAGGAAAACTTTTATACAAAAGCTAAAAAAATATTCTTACATGAAATTGTACTTACTTATGTATGTAGTTTCTGAGGAAATTAGGTCGCACAGGAGTATGATGCACACATCAGTTTAGGTTAGAATGGAAAGGGTATTTGCAACAAAGTCGTTCTCTAGTATTATTTTCTTTTTTTATATATTTTTCTTTAAGGCAAATATTTTAGTCGTATACCGGGGAGGGGATAATTCATCCACTTTATGTAAATTACCTGGATACAATATTAAACAGGAAGCATACATAACAACAACTCAAGCCAAATGACGCAATTTCATTCAAATTCATTTGGCAAGTCGACAAGAGATATTCATCCTGTTCCAATGCATTTTGAAATACTTTGGACATTGTGGAAAATTTTGTCGAACATTCATTAAATTTGGTTTGAGGAAGATCTTTTAGTTAAGAGTAATTTGAAAATTATATGAATTGCCTTTTAATTTTTATATGTAGGTATGTACCTATATATGGGCTGGGGCTGGTCGGACAACCCTAGCTTCATTATAGATATTGTCCATAAGGCAGCCTTCAAGCCTGGTAAGAGGAGTTTTCTGTGGTAACTATTTCTTATGATTCAAGACTTGGAAGATTTGTTGTACAGAGCCTAAAAAAGACAATTATCTTAGGGTAGACGTAAGTTTTCAGAATACCCCAGTCCAGGTGGATTGAGACGTTTTTTTTCATAAATGAAAGAGTTAAGCAGAAAGAATTGAACAAGTTACTGTTGGACTTTGGATGATAAACTCACACATCAATCCTCAATATTTTCTGTCTACGTACGCATTTTTGAATTAAAATTGGAACTTTCTGTGAACTTTTTTTATAGCACTGTACCACCCCCAAAAACCCATTTGTATATGAAAAGAAAATAGGAAAATAGAAAAATACTTGTGTTCTAATGGTGCTGTTACTTATAAGATTAATTCACATAATCTCTTTCGCCTGGGGGAGGATAAGTCGCTTTCACTATCCTCTTTGACATTGATGGAAATCCAAAAACCAGATAAGCTCTCAACAAATCTCATAATAAAACTGAATGCGGGAAGCATCCTGGAAAATATCTTGTGGTTCTAAAAGCTTGAGAAAAAAAACATACCTACACCAAATGGGTCAGGGCTTTGAAACTTGGGAGAAAAAAAGAAAAGGAAAACTTAAATAAATCATATCTTTTCCTTTTGAATCCTTACCAGCTGTGACAGCAAGGCAAACCATGCACTGTGTACCTACTGCTGTTATAAAATTGAAGAGTAAAATTCATTTGTAATTAATGATCCGTAAGAAAAGCAGAGCAAACAAATTTGCTGCTTTTAAGATTTTTCCTTCAGCCAACAGAACACAAATTTACAAGTGGTGGCTTTGATGAAGGGAAACTTCAACATTATATCTGACACCAGGAAGAAGGGGAGATAAATGCTTAAAGGAATCCCCCATAAGTTAGATGCAATTTATAAAATTTAATTTAAAATTTATTTAAAATTGATAAAACTCTTTGCCATTTTATTGGGGTTCTGTGGTAAGTTTTTTTTTGTGTGTTTAGTGGTATATCTCTTCTCCAGATAGAATCTTTGATTGATTCGAGTGGCACTGGAAATATATACCATATGTTTAGTTGTTTGTAAGACTAGCTGGTAGTCTGCTCTATCCTTTTGAATATACATAAGAAAGGGAGTCTCCATAAAGATCATACTTTTCTTTTCTAGCAGACATTTTGCCCTTCAGAGAAAACACCTTTCAGCCACTTACAGATTTAGTCCGACGAGCTTAAGTGCGCTTAAGTAAACTGTAAAGAATTTAAGCAAACTTTAAGAAACCTTATGTAAACTTAAGTGAGCTTAGTGAATTTAAATAAGCTTCAAGTTAACTCTAGAGACCTTAAGTGAACTTCATTAAACTTATGCAAGATTAAGTAAATTTTAAGTGAACTTAGGTAAACATAACCGAACTTTAAATATACTTAAACGAACCTAAGAACAAACTTAATATAACTTAACTGGACATTACTGAATTTAACGGAGCTTAAAGTAGACTTTTAGTGAACTCAAACAATGTAAAGGGGACTTAAGAAAATATTAAACAAACTTAACATAAATTAGTCGAACTTAACCTAAATTAATCAAACTGAACCTAACATAACAAAACTTAATGAAACTTAACGAGCTTAAGTAAATTTTCATTGAACTAAAAGAGTCTTGCAGTGAACTCAAATAAGGTTACGAAGGCTTAAAAAATTTTATCTAGATATTAATCAAACTTTAGCAAACTGAACCGAAAATTTAACTTAACTGAACTGAAGATAAGAACTTAAGTAAAATTTGAGTAAACCTACGAATCAAAGCAATATTAGTGAAACTCAAGGAAAACTCATCGAGATTAAGGAACTTTTAACGAACTTAAATGAACTGAACAGAAATTAAATGGAAATTAACCAAAATTCAAGTGAACTTATACGAACTTATAATATATGTAGTCCTTGATGTCCACTTATCCTATAAAGTAAGTCGCTCGTTGAGCTTTCTTCCTGTATAATGCAACAAATGAAAGATTCCCTCTCCCTCTCTCACTCTCTCTCTCACTCTCTCTCAGTCTTTCTCTCTCTCTCAGTCTCTCTCTCTCTCAGTATCTCTCTCTCTCACTCTCTCGCTGTCTCTCAGTCTCTCTCTGTCTCTCTCTCTGTCTCTCTCTCTGTCTCTCTTTCTCTCTCTCTCTCTCTCTATGTCTCTCTCTCTCTCGTGAAGATAATTAAATGAGATTTGATATCTAATGACAGGAAAATATAAGTATAGAAATGCCGCTTTTTTTTAGAAATTAACCTCAATTCTGGAGAGGCCTCGTATCACATCGCTAAGTTTAGTTAGACTGCTGGATTACCGCAGACCTTGGTTACAGCAAAATAATAAATACCTGCCTAGAGGGCTGTATACGGGAGCCACGGCTGAACTGCAGAGGATACGGAGCGGAATCCAAAAGAGTGACTCACTTTCTTTGTCACTGTCCGGCTCTCTCAGGAAAAAGATACAAATTTCTTGGCTCACACCACCTGAACGAGCTGCATGAAGCCGCCAAGGAGGGTTGGGGGCCAAAGGGCCGGTTGAGACCTATGGACAATTGCTCATAAGTCTGGAGGATAAGGAATGAGCCTACTTTTGGCCTGCGCTCCAGGCATCCCGCTTGGGGTCTCAACCTCTTTTCATTCCATCCATCCATCCACGGCTGAACTTTGAGAAAGGTTTCACAAGAAGTTCCTATGACTCTAGATGTGGAAGTGTGAGTCAGGGAAAACTCAGAACCCCAAGAAGAATTATACCGTCCACTGAACTTCTGTAGTATCTTCCAAGCGGAGATATTTACAATAAATAAAACAGTAAAACTATGTATTGACAGCCAATCAAAACTCTGGACTCGAACACGAATAGATTGAACCTAGTACATCATTGTCGCAGTGAGCTTGGGTGACTTGCTGGCAACCAAGAAGTTATTCTCCTCTGTATGCTTGGCTATGGTGTTGTACAAGGCAGCTGATGCTCTGATCCAAGAAGGATTCAGCTATGAACATATGCTTGGCCGAAGGATCCAAAGGAGCGTTCCCAGAATCAGCAAAAACAATTCTAGACTTAGAGACCTGTAAGCTGGCTAATCGAAGATGGGGGAACTAACCATATGCACGATTTTAAGACAGCTATGGCCCAAGGTATGGAATAGAAATCTACTAAGAACGTAGTGGAAATACATGCGGAATGGTTGCAAGCTCTATTCAATCAGTTCTGCAGATGCTGTATGAACGAGGAGGAGATTAAGAGCGTTCCAAACCTTCATTCTTACATCAATGCTCCAACCTTGACACAGGTAAAAGAGGAATATGTTTGGTAGTTACTTTTTACGCGATTTTCTGAATCTTGTGTGTGAATTTCACCTTAACTATTGCGGTACGTTCCCAATGAGGTGGTATTACATAATCTAAGTATGGCTGATCGTTGGAATATTTTGAAAGCAGCCACTCTAATTTATGGCTAGGTTTTCTTATTGAAATTGATTGAGGGAGACATTATAAATGTAACAAGTGACCATGATATTTATACCGTCCTTAAAAGGGAATTCCAACTTTTCATACAACTTTAGGCTCGACAAGAACATAAATGACAGATGTCTTAAACCATGCATTATGATACTCTGAATATATTTTATTAACAATGTTTATTTCAATTGAGCTGAGGAAAACTTTGGTGATCTGATGTAGCTTGAGCAACTTTCTTGGGTGAAAAGTGGACATCTCGTGATTGCGCGGAATTCGTGCGTCCTGGAAAATTTGTTCTTACGAAAATGTTCACAACAGAGCACTAATGTCCATGGAGGAAATAACTACAAAAGTATATGGGAAATGTAAAGGGTTTTCCAATAAGAGTTGTTATTTTAATTAGCCCGCTATTTCGGTAGATGTCACTTTTGGAGCTGTCATTTTTTGACATTTGACAAGTAGAAACTACGCCATTAATAAAAATGGAACGATACACGATTCAACAACGCATTGAAATTATTAAAATTCACTATAAAAATGGTGAAAATGTGGCAGAGACGGTTCGTAAAACTCGAACATTTTTGGGTCGTCGTGAAGCACCTTGTCGGACCGCAATGCAGAAATTGGTAGAAAAATTCGAGCTGTCGGGACAAGTTAGTGATGTGAAGAATAAAACCCGTGCATGTCGCTCTAGAACAGCCGAGAATATTGCTGCTGTAGCCAGTAGTAGTAGTTTGTCCCTTCCTCGTCGTTCTTTGGAATTAGGCATTCCACAAACGTCATTACACCATATTTTGCATAAAGATTTGGGTCTTAAGGCTTATAAAGTTCAGTTAACACAAGAACTCAAGCCGGCCGATCATCAACAACGTCGAGTCTTTGCTGATTGGGTCCTTGAAATGCATGAAAATGATCCGGAATTCCATCGAAAACTCATCTTGAGTGATGAGGCCCATTTCCACCTCGATGGCTTCGTCAACAAGCAAAATTGTCGCATCTAGGGCTCGGAAAACCCAAGAGTTATTGTTGAAAAGCCTCTCTATCCTCAACGTGTGACTGTTTGGTGCGGTTTATGGTCCCGTGGGGTCATTGGACCTTACTTTTTCGAAAATGAGGCTGGAGCAACCGTTACGGTGAATGGATTGCGCTATCGACAGATGATTAATGATTTTTTATGGCCGGAATTGGATGGTATTGATCTGGACAACGTTTACTTTCAACAAGACGGCGCTACGTGCCATACAAGCAACGAAACCATTGATCTTTTACGGGAAAAGTTTCCGGACCGTGTTATCTCTCGAAGAGGTGATCACAATTGGCCACCGAGATCTTGTGACTTAACACCTTGCGACTTCTTCCTTTGGGGCCACGTGAAAGAGAAGGTCTACGCCAACAGCCCAGCGTCGATTCAAGACCTCAAAGATGGAATTCGTGAGGCTATCGAGGACATAGGGCAGCCACTTTGCGATTTGGTTATGGAAAATTTCATGAAAAGGATATGGTCCTGGAGGCGTGGTCGTGGTGGTCATTTGGCTGATGTTATTTTCCATTATTAACGGCATACCTTCCTCTTTATAATGAAATAAAGATCCGATCATTTATCTCAAAAAATGGCATTTTTCTTTGAATATCAAAATAACACCTCTTATTGGAAAACCCACTGGGGTGTATATGACCTAAGTGCATGACAATGGGTATTCCGGCGGTGACATAAACGTCCCGAGAAAGTTTTCTGAATGGAGAAAAACGTACACCACCCAAAAGTGCTTGGCGAGCACTTTCAATTGATATGCAACATGCCGTATTGGAACAACCCCCCCCCCCCCCCCCCGCCGTGGGTTTACTCTCCCCCACCATTAAAGTATCCAGAAAAAAAATTTCTTCTACGAATTGTAGCTGGTAATGAGCTGAGCCGAACACTGAAAGCCGTTCTCCGATCGGACATAACCCTACCGAGGTAGAGCCGTTCTAAGGTGCGAAAAATCTAGTACCACAGTTCGAATAAAAAAGAGGCAAATACTAAAAGAGTGAGTATGGGGCTGGCTATTTAAGCCTCTGAGTATAGGAATGTGGGTACTCAAACTTCTTCTGAGGACTTAAGGAATTCGATTCCGAACTAGATTTTCCAAAATATACTAGATCTCCCAAACCTTCCCCCGTTTAATTTAAATAATTATTGTTAGTAAAAATATGTTCAAAGTGTCATAATGCATCGTTTGCCTAAAGTGGGAATTCTCCTTTGATCTTAATCCCTCTATTTTAAAACATTTGTCTCTACCACATTTATCCAATTCCATTCACATAAATTTCTCCATTTTTTTTTTTTGTAATTTATATGTTTTAATAATTGTCTTTTTTTTTTTAATTTCAGGTATGTGAACATAAATTTATAAAACAATCGCAGAATTCCAACTAAAATCAGGTGAGTGTATCCTTATAGTTAGGGGAGATACAAACCAACGTAAATATGCGACCTTTTCTAACAACCTGCAAACGTTTTACATCCGGAAACGTAAAAAATTAATAATCTTTTTAAAATGAACGAGTGATGGTAACTTCAGGGGTATTACACCCACACACACACACCCACACACACACACTTAAACAAACGCAAAAATAATTTTAATTTTAACTTTTTGTCATGTCCTTTGAACAAAATTACTTTTTCCTTTCCTCCTTATTTATATTATGCTTGGCAGCATCATGTAAACTCAAAATCTCTTCAAATTATTTCTTCAGACATACACCTGCTGCTGCTGCTGGTTAATTAACTGACGTCACACATTTCTGAACATTCATAAATCAACCGGAGAGACTTTTCAAGTCTACTGTTATTTGTTAATTAGTTAAGAGAGAGTGTGTTAGTATAAAAAAAATAAAAATAACAAAAATCTCATAGCATCCATATGGCACCATCTTTGACTTGACATCTATTGGAAATGAAACTGATTCGTTCATTCAACTTTGACGTTCCCACACTAAGACACACACATATACACACACACTTAGAAATTGATATCGACTCAAACGAGATGAAATGAAGTTAATTTCGCTTTTGAAAACTTTCACATCGGATATCAAGCGAGATAACACCCGCAATAAGTCCTATCTCACTACTTAATTGGTGTGTATGGGTGTGTGTGATGTTGTTTGAAGGATATGAGCATATTGTCATGGTGTACAAAAGGAAGGGCGCATTATGAAAATCAGCGTCTTAGGTTGGTAGATATAGGTTGGATCCAATGCATATCGAGGTGACGTTTAAGTGAGAAGAAGATTGCTTTTCATCGATTTTCTTTGGGTTCATGGTAAATGGTAGATACACAGATCCTCATTTACGTTACGGAGAAAGTGCCTTCCCAAGTAGGTAGATGAATATGAAAAGACGTTTACTTTCTGTTTATCCTGTTTTTTTTTTTTTGTATTATTATTATTATTAATGAAATTGTGATACTATTAAAGAAGATTGGAACATAGTTAGCCAAAACGTAAAAGAAATGTGTAATGCGCCTTTAACATCTCCACATAGATATGAAATTTATGTTAGAACCGGAAAATATGTAGATAAAAGTGGATTTTTATAATAACTATCAAAAGGAACCCTCTGTTCCTTGGAGTTTCATAACGTTCTATATACTGAGCACTGTGTGCATACATATTACATAAAATAGGATTGAACGTGTGCAATTCAATATGCAGAATCTTGGTAGATGGAAGATGTGTGTATGGATCCCCATCTTTCAGGATAATCGAGAACATTTTATAAGATGGGAAACTCTACATAAAAATATTAACGCTGAATATAAGAAAATACTTGATGAAAGTATGCACATCTGCGTTGGCTGGCAGCAGAACTACTTAACCTCGTCAGTTGTTTGATGTTTCTGAAATGTTTTTCTTTTATGACATCCATATCGTCAAAGTTTTTTCAGTGCACTTCAAGTCCAGCATACTACTGAAAATTGTGTTTTCTAAAGAATTACAAACTTAATTTAAAATATTTAAAAAAAAAATTCAATAAAAACAAATTAAATTTAAATTAAATTTAAATATAAACTTAGAAACTGTGCTAGGCCATTTAATTCTGATGCGCTTTAAGCATGAGAGGAATGGGGGAGGGGGTATTTTGTATTTTCCTGATAGTATTAATATTGAGCTCTAATGGATTAATTTGGCTCAAAACCACACTTTGAGCCACATTTTCTCTATGAAGGCTGAATTGAGCTCCGCGAGGAGAATTTCTGTCATCTGTATGCACTCTGGTTAATTGTACTCAACGCTGTTCTTATATCGTATATTGAATGGGGATGTGATCTGGGTAATGATCTATACCGATGACATTTGTTACCTATAAATCTCACCCACATTAGCGAGATAATTGTTAACTCTACAACTGAACAACTGCCGCACTTGCTATATAGTAGAAAAGGCTTACTAATGCATTTCGAGGAAACATATTACTAAAGGGGAAAGCCGCATAATGGCTAAACAGCTGGAAAAATTTAATAAACTTCGCAAACTCAAACAGTTAAACTTTAAGAAAATTTATAACTGAGACATTTTGAATTAAGTAATAAGATAACCTAATCGAACTTAATCTTCTCTCTATCTTTCCGAACAATTTTGACTACTTCACAGACATAATTACTAATAATTCTGGTATGCCACAAGGTAGCCATCTAGGACCGCTGCTCTTTATTATATACCTACATCAAAGATATTTCTTTAAAAATTTATCTCCGCTTTTAATTAATGGTGGTAAAAAATTTTCTTAAAAAAAATCTGTAAAACAAAACGTGAGTTTTCAAAAAATCAGTTCGAACCCTGCTTGAAAGATAAACAGAAATCCGATTATGATTCAGTCTGTATGTATCAAGGTGACTAATACACAGATACTTACTTGTAACTGGGTAGAAAGGATATCCACCAGCGCCCAAGAATCTAAAGTAAAAAATATATAAAATGAAGTAATAAATAAATGTAACAACAAGTACTCCTTTTCTTTTTTTTTGCAACTCTTGAAACTTTGTTCTTTGGCTACCATTAGTAGTAGAAATATGCTAATTCGATACGAAGTCCTCAGAAGCTATTTGGTGCAAAACTCTTATATTTTTTTTATTATTAGTCCCAATGACGATAAATATGTCTGTTGATACTTTTAAAGTCAATACTTATTTCAATTGAAATTTTTTCATATTAAAAAAATTATATAAATATGCCATTTATAACATTATTACGTAAAAGATAGGATAGGGTGAATTGAAAGAAACTTCCATAGAGGTAATTACACCAGCCTCTCTGAATTTTTAAAAAGTAAGTAATTCAACGCAATCACAATCATTTTCCGAAATGGTATAGCTCCCAACTGATTAAAGTCCTTAAGGCAAAAATATAAATATAGACGACTGTACAAAAAAAAGTCCGCGATCGGAGATTTATAAGACTTTCTCTTATTTGAGGAAGATATCAAAATCCTTGATTACTCAATGCTATCAAAAGTACATCAAACAAACTGTGAACATTCACTAAAACACAACCCTAAGGCACTTTGGGCTTTTAGTAAGAACCTAAATAGATCGAGCACGTATCCTAAAGAATTAACATTTAATGATGATACTTCGTTATGTCCTCCACTTATATGTGAGATGTTTTTCGCGCACTTTATTTCCGTATACTCTGAAAAAGATCCCGGAATTATCCCTTTGCCTTCTCAGGATGCTTCTAATATGAATATAATGTTAAGCTCCATCCCTTCGGAATCAGTTCTTAATGTATTAAACAATCATGATTGTGATAAAAATCCGGGTCCTGACGGGATTCCAAATATTCTTTTTAAGAGATGCGCACAAAATTCGCTTAGTAGTCTATTCAATCTTTCAATCACTAATAAAATATACCCAGTCGCTCTTAAAAATTGCTTCGTTATGCCTATTTATAAATCTGGTGACTCTAAACTATAGTCATTAACTATAGACCCATTTCCATTTCTAACGCTCTTGCACTTATCTTTGAAAAAGTCATTTATTATCAGCTCCTATTCCAAATAAAATCATTTATTTCTGAAAAACCGCATGGATTTTTACCAGGGCGATCTAGGATCGCCAACTTATCTCTATTCACAGACAAAATCACATCCGCTCTTGACGAAAATACACAAATAGATTCTATCCACACTGAGACTTTGCCAAAGCATTCGATAAGATTAATTACAAACGCTGTCCTACAAAGATGGCGCTAATGGGTTCCAAACAGACACCATATCTTAGTTCCACTCCTATTTAACCAACAGAGATAATATCGTTGTACTTAATGGCCGGCCATCAATCCTCCTCATTTAAACAAATTTCTGGAGTGCCCCAAGGTACAATACTTGGACCATTAATTTTTCTCATATATATCAACGAGATTCCTTCTTGTTTTGTATCTGATTGCTGATGCTTCTCTAATCTTCTAGTTTTAAGTTCACGCATGTATCTAGGCATGCTTTAGATTTAGTTTAAGTATTTTTGTACTTTTCTTTTTTTTCTATTATATAGCTCCTTTTCGCTCTTAATTTTACTTCTTTAGTTATAATTTATTTTTTGTAGTTATATCTCAACATTCCTTTTACTCTTTGTTTTTTAATTATTCTTTAACTTCTTCTTTTGTTTTGTTTATGTAAATCTATTAGCTCGTTAAATTACATGTAAGGTAGTATATTATTGGAAAGCTTTCTGTTTACTATCTTTATAACCTTTAAAGTAAATAAATAAATAAATTTTCAAATAGATGACGAAGTGTCATGGTCTGAATACAATCGGAAAAATTTTCGGGTGTTGGCACATATAAAGACGAAAATGAGGACACTGTACCGAAAATGTATACTTTTCTATAAAACAATGTAAACAATTAATAATTTCGTGAGAATAATGAAGGAATAAATAATCTCCCACTTTTTGGTATAAGTTTAATTGTCTCGTAAATCTAAACCAGAATTCGGTTTTCTCAGTCGAAGAAAAGAAAAATTACATATTGCAACCGATAGAAAAATTTGGAACACAGTGTTTATGAGGATATGGCAAATGAGTTGTCGGTTTTATTAACGTCACAATAAGAAAAACTTGTAACTGAATGACGCATCCAAATTTTGATTATTTCAACCAAACGAAAGGACAATAATTACCAAAAAGAAATTATTGTAATTTACCGAGGAGGACAAATATCGCGTACATAGCGAGTTAATAGAAACTGCATTTTATTTCAATTTGACAATTGAATAAATAATTCACGAATTAGGTTGTGAGACAACAAGGTTTATGCTCTGAGTGGGATCATGCTTTCCATATTCTTAGACATTTTTAACAAATTTTCTCTCTATTTGTTTTTGTTGCTTATTTTTTTCAACGGTAATTGAGTCCCTTCCATTTTCATGTTTTCATCTCTAATCTATCGCCCCCCCCCCCACCATCCCTTCCAAATTTAAAGGCTCGATTTATTAAAGGATAGCACGTAAAGGCAATTTTTGTCAAAATCTAAAACATCGCAGTAGGAAAATCCCTAGAGCTAAATTTCTTTTAACGTTCAGTCAAGAAAACAACATCCTTTTTCTCAGCTGATTTGAATTTAAGAGAAGTCTTTAAAACACCCCCTGAGGTACAGAACAAATATAAAACGAAATGATTGCAGCTATAAATCCCTGAAACACCCCCAGAATTGACTCTTATGTTTTTTTTTGTTCCATTCTTTTCAAAAGTGACAGGGTTGCTTATGGAAATGTAATGGAGGGGAGGGGAAGGGATTTTTTATGTCGTTTTTTTTTACTATATATTTATTTGTCCTGAACTTTATTAGAACTGAAACTTGGATATGTTGTACTTATGTTGTAAAAAAAAAAAAAAAAAAATGCTATCGCTTATTAAGATGAAATATTTTGCAGTATTCCCTAAAATTTTATTTGTAGACATAATGTCGTATTTTAAGGTCTCAACTTTATGGAATGTGAAGCGGCAGGACTCCAACCAGAACTATTCTCCAATTTAGTGCGACAGTTGTTTTTTTTGTCAGTCCGAGTGTGGATAACAAGTAAACGTGCTAGTTAAAGCCTAGTAGGTACGTTGATCGAGCGAAAATTTCGGTTGCATATAATTCTACATGGAAAAGATTTGTGGAGAGTGAATAATTGAGAAATTAATTGTCAATTAAACTTACTGTCAAAAGTTTTAAAAAATAAACAATTGAATTTTCTTTTAATTCCATATCTAGTATTTTTGAGGCCATTCCCTTTAACTCGTACACGAATTTGTCTGTCTGTATATTTCTTTTTTACTATTTTCGACACTTCGTAGACCCACTTTTCGTCATCACAGCGAGCTAAAATTTGGCACACAGGTTCATGTCGCGTGACAATTGAACCTATCAAAATTTGAACCGGAAATTTCCATGGAAAACCCGGAAAATCGGGAAAAATTGGGGTAAAAAAGTTTTCTAAATTATGCAGGATCAAGTTCCCTATCAACTGGCATCATTACTTTTTCTCCGACAAACTTGCAGAAAAACTCGAGGAAAATTCATGTAAAACGCTTTTCCGGAGTTTTTCCGACCAAGGAAGCGTATGAGCGTTTTGCAACCTAAGACAAAGTTGTAGAGCGAAATGTGTTGCATAAAGCTGCTTTTGTGGAAAACTCCGTGGAAAACCCGGAAAAGCGGGAAAATAATCGGACAAGTTTTCATCGATATGATTAGTGATAAATCTGTTTCATGAAAAATGCAGAATTTTCCAATTTTTCTGAAAAAGTTTTATAAGCTATGCGGTCTCATTTTTTTCCGTCCTACTGGCATCAATACTTTCTCTTCAAAAATCATGAAAACTTGCATGAAAAATCAAGGAAAATTCATGTAAATTAAAAACAAAATCATAGTAATAGGAAAGCCTGTGGAAAACATGGAAAATCGGGAAAATTCAGTAAATCAGTGTCTTTTCAGCCGCCATAAAATTGTTTTAAAATATCTCCATGCAGCACGTAATAGCAATTTACTTAACGTGAAAAAGGTAAAAAATAAAATAAGTAAAAAACGAGTTTTCAAACAAAACTGAGGCCAAGCCGCATGAAAAAGTAGAAAATAAACTTTTCTTCACACACAGAGGTGGACTCAGATTTTATTCGCTGACAATCACCGATATATTTCAATATGATCAATCAGAGGTAAAAAGTGATTTGATTCATGAAGAGAAAGAAAATTCAAGAGAAATGTCCCAATCAAAAAATCTGAGTCCACCTCTGTGTGTGAAGAAAAGTTTATTTTCTACTTTTTCATGCCTCAGTTTTGTTTGAAAACTCGCTTTTTACTTATTTTATTAGTTTTAAATTTAAATTTTAAATTTAATTTGGGGGTGACACTCCTAGAAATTGAAAAATTATATTTTTCACATACATCAGACCGTACAATTTTTACTAAAGAGGTTACTATAAAAGGATCTAGATATTTACTTTAAGTGGAATATATTTACATGTAATGAGTTGGACGGTAAGGTTGAGCTTTTAAAGAATATTCTTTTGAATCTCTATAATAAGTATATGCATCTAAAAACATGTAGAGTCCGTGGCAATCGTTGTCCTTGGATCGCAATAGGGTAACATCTATGATTCGTTCATCTAAGTATGCAATATCTTCGAAGTAAGTTGTATTTAAACCAGTCTTCTGGGAGGTTGTGGAAAAATATTCGCAACTTGGAAATATATGGGAAAGAATTCCCACAAGTCATCTATGATCCCGATACACAAGTTTTTTACCAATTGCACTGGAACAACGAATAAGCGTTCTTATAACTTAGACTACTCTAGCTTCCTTTCTGAGGGTTTTTCTTTCCACTGTGTTGACGAATGTAAAACTCTTTTCCACGTTGTACTCTATTAAGTCAAACGCCACTAGTCCTGATTTGCTAAATCCTAAAATTCTCAAACTCTTAATTCCATATATATATCTTGTCT
This sequence comes from Dioctria linearis, assembly GCA_963930735.1. Lineage (NCBI taxonomy): Eukaryota > Metazoa > Arthropoda > Insecta > Diptera > Asilidae > Dioctria > Dioctria linearis. The sequence goes on along the minus strand of OZ005742.1, from coordinate 258,770,774 downwards.
ACAATTGCTGTCTCATCAGATCTCAGTTTCCTACCCAATAGAAACAAGCTACAGTAGTTCCTATCCCAAGAAAGCGCACAGCCATTATCGTCCCATTAGTCTATTTAATTTTCTGGCCAAGGGATGGGGAAAAGATCTTATATAAGCAAATTATGGATTATGTAGAGATGAATAAAATATTGTCAGTTTGGCAGTCTGGCTTTCGACTGCGACATTGCTGTGAGACTGCTCTCTTAAAAGTTTCCACAGATATTTATGATGCTCTTGACAGTATCCATCTGGCAATATTGGTTTTGCTTGACTATAGTAAAGCATTTGACTCTGTTAATCATATAAAACTACTCTCTAAAATTGGTAATTGGCTTAACTTCTAATCTACAGTTGTTTTAAGCTAATTACCTGTTTCCTAACGGATCGCAGTCAAATGGTGAAAGTGGGAGAAACTTTCTCTAATCCAGCGTACCTGTCCTTAGGTGTTCCTTAAGGATCACTCCTTGGTCCACTTTTATTTAGACTGTACATAAACGACCTATCAAGTTCTATTAAAAATTGCTCTATTCATTTATGCGCTGATGATGCCTTAGTAGACCTAAAGGACTAATGAAGGATTGTGTCTATCGGATCAATAAGGATCTACACGATTTATATAAGTGGTCTTCAATTACTGAGCTTTCACTGAATCCAAATCAAACTGCTTAGCAATTTATAGGCGTGCTTTAGAGAAATCCGAGCTTCCACCTGTGGTCTTGAACAACACAATCTTGGAATATGTTAACTCAGTCAAAAATTTGGGAATCAAATTTAATTCCAAGTTCAGCTGCTGCACGTACATTGCAAATTTGATGAAAAAGGTATCTGGTGCTCTGCGGCAATTGTGGATTAGTTCAAGCCCCATGTGAGTGGATTTTAAACTAAAGTTGGCTAAGTCAGTCACATTTTACATATGGCAGCTTAATATTCTGCAAACTTAATTCTGTTTGTCAAAGGAAATTGAAAGTTGCGTTCAATGATGTTACTCGCTACATTATAAGCTCCCTCGTAGCACTTACATAACTATCAGCGTATGTAGCATCGATCCTCTGGGCACATCCCTTAATACATATCTAGCTAGATGTCAACTTATCTTTTTACAAAAATTAATAATTCGTAAAAGCCCAGATTAATTATATATGAGAAACTACAGTTCTTGCATTCTATCATAAATCTACAGCTTCTCACAGTATGGTGAACGTTTTTACTTTGTCCAGGCTGCTAGTAAATGGAATTCTCTTCGAAGTAATATTCAAAGTGAAGGCTCCAGCAAAGCATTTTCAAGGATAATTAATAATTTAATTTTTTTGAGGATGAATAGTGCACGGATTTATTAAATAAATTAATTAGGCTACTATCTCTGTTATTTTTTAGTACTTAATTTGTATATTTTTAAGTTTATAGTTTTATTATTATTTATTATCTATTTTATTGCTTTTCTCCTCTACTTATCTTATGTAATAAGATTTTTTAATCTTGAGTACATTACCATATAAATTATTATTGTTATTATTTTGTTTATTGTTATAAATTAAGTTAGATTCCGATTCTGTTTCCAATTCCGTTTCCGATTCTGATTCCGATTCCATTTCCGATTTCTATTGAGATTTCAGTTCGATTCCGATTCCGACTCTGATCATTAAAAATTGCACCTTTTGATCATTTTTTAATTTATGTTTTTTGTTTTATGATACTGGATTTAGGCACTAATTTTTGCGCCAGACTATATATATGTTCCATTACACTAGTTAATACGGTTCCTGGCAATATGATTTTGATTCTATACTATTTGATTTTTTTATTCTACTTCGATGAGGTCCTTAAAAGCCTGTCATCATTGAACTTAAATTTACTTTTTCATTATTTCCGCCTTATTTTAAGTCAATTACTTTAAAAATTTTACATAAGGATCCATTTACTAAAGTGTGTAATCAGCTTCCGGTCCGCACCTCCGTCTTGAGTCAATTATAACTGACCAAAAAATTATTGAAATTCCAATAAAAATCTTAACAAAATTTCGACGATTCCAATTCCAAGTAAGACTCGATTTTTTACTCTGCAAAAGTGTGAAGTAACAAGAAATAAATTCTTTGAATTTACGAACAAACATAAGATTTGTCAGAAGTTAGACTTATTATAATACTTGCAAATGTATACTAAAATCTCAAAACTGGACCTAAGTCGAGTTACAATTTAGTTTTCGTTTATAGCACAGTACCAGAAACTCTGAAAAGAAAGTGTCGTCCTTAAAAACCCCGATTCCCTCCGTTTTATGTTGGAAATGAACTGATTGATGACGACGCATAATGCAGGGTCTCGCATTCATACATAAAAGTGATAAAACATTTTCTCTTTGTCATTGTCCCAGCACTAAAAGCTGCTAAAAGTAACATAAATGTTTTGCATCGGCGATCTTCAATGAGTTGCAGGATGCAGAGATAGTGTAAAATATTCAGTGACCATTCTTAAATGTAAAAGAGCATCAGGCTGTTTTGATTTATGAACTATAAAAGTTGTAAATCATGCGGTGAATAATGGACGTTGTAATTTGTAGTGGCCCCAAAGTCGTGAAGTTGAAGTCTTAAGCTGTTTTTAAAATTATTCATACCAATATTATTCTTATCTTCACTAAGGAGCTTTTCCCCATAGTTAGTTTGAGTAAAATTTATTTTTCTAGACTGTGTCATTTATTTCACTTCCAGCAACCAGTACCAATGTATATATTTCCTTGACGACTTCGTCGGATTTCACACTTCAATGGAGGAAGACTACGTCTATAACCTACGAAAATTTATTCGATTCTGATATTCCACTATCTTGCATGTGTGCGACTTTTAGGACATCTTGTATATAATTATATAAAAATGAAATTAATATATATATATATATATATATATATATATATATATATATATATATATATATATATATAGATATATAGATATATATACTAGGGGAACCCGTCGGTGCTGCCCAGCGATAATATAGATACTTAGATGGGTTGGGGTGGGGGTGGGATGAGGTAGCTAGAGATAAATAATATATAAGACTGACTCGATTGCGCGATTTCGTCCTCTAGGGTTTCACTCTGTAAGTGTGTGTGTGTGTGCGTGTGTATGTACGCGTGCATACATTCATGTGTGTGTGAAAGTGTAGCTCTCTACGTCGCCGCGTTCTCATACAGTACCCACATATATAGTAAAACACGAAATTTTGGTATGGCAACCCTACGAAGAAGTTGCCGGATTGGTCCCATTTTTGAACTGTATTTGCAATTTTTATGAAAACGCTGTGTACAAAATATGAGCTGAAAAGACCACATAGCAAATTTTTTGTATGGCAACCCTACGAAGGAGTTGCCAGATTGGTCCCATTTTTGAACTCAATTTAAATTTTTTTTTAAGAAAGTCCCGTGTACAAAATTTCAGCCCTCTACGTCGAGACGTGAGGCAGTATCCAAATATATAGTGAAAACAAAAAGTTCTGAATGGCAACACCAAAACGTGGTCACCCGATTTGGTCCATTTTTGAACTTGTATTTGCAATTTTCATGAAAATTCCATGTACAAAATTTGTGCTCTCCATGTCGACGCGTTCTCGAACACTTTCCAATTATATAGAGAAATATCAAAGTTTTGTGAGCCAACATCAAGAAGAAGTTGCCCGATTGAGACCATTTTTGTAATTTTATTTACTATTGCTATGAAAACACCACGTACAAAATTTCAGCTCTCTACGTGTAGTCGTTATCAGACAGTGTCCAAATACATATATACAAAAAAATAAAATATTTGTATGGCCACCCTACGAAGAAGTTGCCCAATTTAAACCATTTTTGAACTTGTATTTGCACAATTTTTATGAAAACACCGTGTACAAAATTCTAGTTTTCCAGGTCGAAGCGTTATTCAGACAGATTTTTACGTCTCAACAACAGCGCCATCTATCGTGTTCAAAACTATACTATCTTTCAAGTTGGAACCAAGCAAAGACATTGACAAAATTTTATTAAAATCGATTGGGTGGGTAGTTTCGGAGATTACCGTGTACAAACACAGTGACACTGGATTTTTATACATTACGAAGTTATGTAAAATTAAAACAAAAATCAAGACTATATCAAGCCTTTAACACATAACTGCTTCAAAACGCTATTCAAGTACAATGAACTTTTAAAGTTTTTTCGCATTAATAATTTCTAAAAATATCGCCATTATTATTAGAATTTAATTTTCCTAATTCTAGACCCATTCTTTAACCACCATTCACCCATTCACCGATTATAATTTATCAGAATTTGCCTGTAGCGCTCCATTTAATTTCTTTCGCTAAAAGATTTTCGTCTTCTTAAAACTTTTACAAGAACAAAGTCTAAGAACTCTTGATGGCAGAACTTTTTTAATTTATTTCGCCGCCATGTTAAATCATTCGTCATTAATCCAAATTTGGATGAATAAATTTACAAAACTCCTCCAAGCAAAGAAATTTTCGTGTTTTGAATAAAACTAACAACGAAGATGAACAACAATTTAAAAAATCTAGGGTTTGTCTATATAAGTGGGAGGAAGAAAAAGAAGAAAAAAATGGGGAAAAAATTAACCCTGCAGCGATTTGATTTTTTCTCTACAATTTTCAACAAAATTCTTTTGGACAAAAGTTAAGTATTGTTTTTTTTTTAAGGTTCATTATAATTTTCGCTATGTAGGTATAGACAATGGATGGAGAAATTTAATGGAGTTTTTTTATAAGCAAATAGTCAAAAAAGTAAATTTACGGTAGCCCCCCGACCTATGTAGGTACGTATGCAAAACATTTTCCAAGTAATAACTGAGAAAGCTCAAGGGAATAAATATTTTTTTTTGTATATGCAGCCCAAGTGTGCAGAAAGGAGAAAAAGTCGAGGTACATATTTAGTAGAATTTGATCACATTTTGAGGCCATTCCTTTAACTCCTACACGAATTTGTCTCTTTATTTCTAGCTAAAATGCGAGCTAAAATTTGGCACACAGGTTCGTGTCGCGTGACAATTGAATCTATCAAAATTTGAACCGGAAATTTCCATGGAAAACCCGGAAAATCAGGAAAAATCATTTGAAAATTTGGTACAAATTTGATTAGTGATAAAACCGTTTCAGGAAAAATTCAGTTTTCCGCTTTTTCCGAAAAAATTTTCCGGAATTTTCCGACTTTTCCGGAAAATTTTCCAGTAAAAAAGTTTTTTACTTTCTCTCCGACAATGGTGAAAACTTGCAGAAAAAATCGAGGAAAATTCATCTAAAATGCTTTTCTAGAGTTTTTCAGACCAAGGAAGCATTTGAGCGTTTTGCAACCTAAGCCAAAGTTGTAGTTGCTTTTGTGGAAAATTCCATAGAAAACCCGGAAAAACGGAAAAATCATCGGAAAAATTTTCATCTATGATTAGTGATAAATCTGCTTCAGGAAAAGTGAAGAATTTTCCAATTTTTCTGGAATTTCCGGAATTTTCCGACTTTTTCGGAAAGTTTTCCGACAAAAAAGTTTTATAAGCTATGCGGAATCATTTTTTTTTGCGTCCTACTGGCATCAATACTTTCTCTTCAACAATCATGAAAACTTGCATGAAAAATCGAGGAAAATTCAGTACTTAAACGATTTGATACTCGAAAAATTTTTGTTTTCGGATCGGCACCAAACATAACTTAAAAATTGTTTTAAAATATCTCCATGCAGCACTAACAATTTAGTTAGTGGACTCAGATTTTATTCGCTGACAATCATCGATATATTTCAGTATGATCAATCAGAGGTAAGAAGTGATTTGATTCATGAAAAGAAAGAATATTCAAGAGAAATGTCCCAATCAAAAAATCTGAGTCCACCTCTGTGTGTGAAGAAAAGTTTATTTTCTACTTTTTCATGCGGCTTGGCCTCAGTTTTGTTTGAAAACTCGTTTTTTACTTATTTTATTAGTTATTATTATGTATTTGATTCATAAAGTACGCAAAAGCTATTAATCTATTTAGTTTTGGAACTGTACATGGGGGGGGGGGGGGGGGGGACAAATATAAATGATAAAAAAAATTAATAAAATTAATAAAAATAAAATTTAAAATTAAATTAAAATTCAAAAACCTACTAAATTTATTAAAACAAAAGTCAGAAATAATTACTTACAATAAACAATTTAATCTTAAAGAAGAGCAAAATATTTGTGCTGCTAAAATAATACAAGAAAAGTTAAAAAGCAAATTAAAAAATTAATTAATAAGAAATGAGACTAAAATTGATAAAGAGAAAATTGAAAATTATGAAAAAGCTAGCTACGCCGCTGTAAAGCATTAAAATGTTCAAGGAATCATGAGCTCCTTAAATGCACCGACAGATGGCTCGTTCTGATAATTTGGCGGAAGACTATTCCAAAAATCGGCTATTTACTTATAAGGGACATAAATACAATTTGAGAAAATGAGGTATTTTCAATGGATTTTTTATGTCTAACAATCTACTTTAGTTGCTGCATACCGCAGGGTTCAATAATTGGGCCTTTATTGTTTATAGTTTGCAACATTGATTATTTCTTAGATATTTTTAAATATTGTATAATTCATCTGAATGCCGATGATGTGCTAATTTATTTCACCAAATCTTTTGGCTTTTTTTGGAGGACTATATTAATCACAGGATCACAGCGTATTTTTTTCTACTGCAGAAGGAGCGATATGTTATAGAGCGTTCTCTCTTGTCATTCTGAATAACATCATCTGACCATATAGTGATTGTGCAAAAAATTCCAATATCTCTTATAACAGAGCAATATGGCATGCTATGCATATGTAAAAGATTGGAAGATCTATGGTGGCCTGTATTAATTGTGGCTGTTCTTGTCTTCGTTTAAGCTTGTCAAGTTTCAACTGTTACTCCACTTTACTTATAAGTTTATACTATTTCCTGATTTGGATTCAAGTGCTTTTAGCAAAATTACTGTCGCCTGTAATGATTATGCAACAGGTACACGATTTTGGTTTAAAACGATTCAAATTTTTCGGTGATTATAATTAATATTTAAATCTAGTTAACAATTTCATATTATAGAAATATTTTTGATTAATATTTAAACAAATATTGCACAGTCTTATCCTGATATTGGTGAAAATTTATTGCTTTAAAAAAATGTATCCTGGAAGCGGGTTGGTTGGTATCATGTTCCTGAAATAAATCAAGATCTTTCATGCGTTCTACACACTCACTAGTCAAATAGGTTATTTTGTATTCAAAAATGTATTTGAATTGGGGTTGAAATTTACGTGACCTGATAAATTATATGAGATAGATGACCTCTTGACATGGACAATGGAGTTAAACAATTTCGTATACATATCATAGCTATGGTCAATCTTTGAGAGTGATACGTGTTTGGATTGCAAAAAATACTAATTCAGAATGTTTTGAATGTTTTTCTTTTTTGTTTTTATTTCTGTAATAATGGTTATCATCTAAGAGTTTTTTTTTCTTTTTTTTCGCATTTATGTCATTTTGTGTTAGTAAATTTGTTCTAAATAAAATTGTTATTATTAGATTGATGAAGATATGCAATTCATTGAAGTTTGACTATGTATTTTAGAGCAATTGGCGAATCTTTAATATCTGTAGTATTTGCAATCTTAAAAGAAGGCTTGAGTTTCCATAGAACGCTTCACACTCATCTAACAAAAATTAGAGTTGCTGAGAGATCCAAGGGTCTATCCTGTTTGGAAGGAGAGCTTGAGATGTCACGAACACTTTCTGTGCACCTGTGGGACCTTTATTCAATGCAAAATGAATACTCTTGGATAAGATTTCAGTGACCACCTTGTCGCCTTGGCTTCCAAATTGAATAAAAAAAAAACAAATAAGTCGAGAGCGAGTCAGGCTCGGGCAATGAGGGTTCCGTACCAGAGCTTTATCAACGAACAGCCAAATTTAAGTCGTATTTAAATCTAATCCATATTTTCCTGTGATAACGGACAAATTAAATAATTGTGCCGCCACATTGAACTGGAACATTGCTAAATACTTTATCGATTATTGTGCTTTCCCTTTATAGAGCTAATTATATTTCATATAAAATTTCAAATTTCAAATAGGCGGACGCAAGAGTGTTCTTATAAGAGTTGGTTTTTTTATAAGAATTGACTTAGAAATTAACACAAAATAATTTTTTTCCAGCAACTATGATACTATGATACTAACCTTGATAATATCAAAATTTTAACTTTATATATTTAGAAGATCAGGGGGGTTAACCGTCTTGTATCATATCTTTATAAGGCAAGTTACTAAAAATTTTGAAAACATGTTTTTTTTTTGTTTCCGTAAAAATACCCCTTTCAAACGGCACACGATACAAATTGTTTTGAGGGAGCTCAACTGATCCCATAAAAAGTAAAAAAAAAAAGTATTTCAAATTATGTGCGCGGCACAAAGTTCTAATCTTCCAAATTTCAAATTCCTCCGGCACATCGGTTTCGATAAAAATGTCTGTAACAGACGCAAGACCGGTCTTATAAGGGTTCCTTGTTTCTTTTTTCCTTTTGAGGTGCGGAACCCTAAAAACACAAAAGGTAGTCCGACCAAATTTTATTTTTATGAAGTAGATCAAAATTTAGTTCATTGAACCGCCATTTATTCTGGTCCTCTAGAATCTTAAAATAGATTTACTGTAAAAAAGTTTAAAATCGTCTTCATACATTTTATAGTATCTAGCTAGCAAATTATTAAGAAAAAAAAAATAATATAAAAAGTAGCGGCCCTTAAATAGATCCTTGCGGAACATCATATCAATTTAAGTCTTAAGGTGAATCTTTTGTTGACTTTAAACTAGCTATGATCTATAAGTTAAAATGTTGCTGATTAACTTAATTGCCGATTCTGAAAACAAAGAAAAAAATAGACAAATATTTGAGAGATAGATTTGGAGAGAACACAATATCAGACTAAATGGCGTTTATGCTTAGCACTCTTTCGACGTTTATATTAGGATATGTACATATATGGTTTCAATGTATCTCTGTTCAAATATCAACTTTAGAAATTTGTTACCAGCGGTGCTTACCATTATCGCCGATTATTGAGAAGAGAAAACTTTATTTGCCGAAGAGCTAGATTCATCAGCCACTAGTATATTTGAAAATGGTTTGTGAAATTGTGTGAGTACACCCATTTGATTTTAATTCTTTAAATTGGAAATACGATTGGTTCCCTGATAACGATCCATCTAGGGTTGATATTCTTGAGTCGGTGTCAGAATTTTGTCATCAGGGTTTTCGTCGATCTTTTCAACTAGAACTAAATGATATCATGAAAGAAATCTTATTTATCATAGAAAATGACATTGCTGCGACCGCTTAGACACTATAAAAGAACCTATGTAATTGCACGAGTTCTTGAAAATCTATGTGTCATTAGGCAACGTTCTAATGATAATTACTTTCAAAAGTAGTTTTCGGGTAATTGGAAGCTTTAGATCCTAACCCCCGGCAACAGCATTCGCACAATTGTGGAGTTAGACTTAGCCATTATGCAGCTACAAACATAAAATATAAATCCTGTAAACAGACATCTACCATGGTGGGACATGGGAATTAAACGAGAAAATGTACAAAGGTCAGAAAAATATTCAAAACAGAGCTAAATTCTGTGGGAAGTCTTTCCAGCAAAACGACTTTCACAGAATTCAACTAAAAAGAACTTAAAGAATGACCTGAATAACCTTCTTAGATTACTTTCATTGATATAGTTACCAGTAGCAAGCAGTCCTATCACCTTTATTATGTCGAAATCGTGCCTACTTTCTAAACTTTATTATAAATTACAAAAAAAAAAAACAAAAAAAAATACTTCATCGTAGCTGAAATGATTTCCCATCAATGAACCAACAATTTTCCTTGTCTTCCTGAATTCCATTAACTGAAATTGATAAAAGAAAAACATAAAACTGGGAACATTTTTAGGTAGAGCAACTGTGTGTCATTCAAAAAAAGTAAGGTGCGTGTACGTCTAGCCAAAATTGTGTTTCTCCATCTCAATTTGATTAACCGAAAAGTTATTTCACAGTAACTTGCTGGTGAGGGTTGATAGGGTGTTTGTATGTGCGAGGGATGGGAAGGGGAGAACGAGCCGATAGGGTGTGATTTAAGATTTATGAAAGCAAAACATAGGATTGTATAATGCTGGTCAGCCTGTCCAAAACAATAATTTTATATATTTGTCAACGTTTGTATTATATCACAGATAATATTCGGATTGGATATGGTGTTCGAATAGCAAAATAATTTAGTTTCACGAATATAAGCAGAAAAGGTTCAACTTGTATTGTTATTTCACTTATATACCTTCATTCATAGGCATAGACTAGACGACCCTACCCATCCAATATCCCTTCCCATCTTTAGCTCGCATCCATTTCAAATTTTTGGACAAATTACTTTTTGGTTTATTGGTCGTTTTCACTTATTTATATCCATCACTGTCACCTGTGGGTGTTGTCTAATATTGGTGGTGGTGTATTAAAGAAGTTTGCGTGTACAATGATTTATTAAGTATAGTATGCTACCACCATTAATAGTCCTTCTATTAGTTCGTTTCTTCTATAAAAAAAAAACATAGAAATGAACAAGAAAAGTTTTCTCTTTTCCGTTTTTTCTTTAGGCGATAAAATAGAACAGATTGGGGGAGATATTTTTGCTTTGGGTGAGTAGTGAACTTGTTGTTTGAAAAGGATGCTACAAACTTGTATGTAGTTGGTTATATACAGCACAGCTATAAGGAAAGAGAATAAAAGGAAAAATATCGATCTGAAAACTGTTAATCCTGGTAGCATTTAGAACTACACACATACATACATTGATATATATAGATGAAGAACAGATAAATTCTATTAAAGTGATTACTTTTTTCAGACTCGGGGTATCTTTAAGAGTTTTTTGTTAGAGCATTCGGTTGGGACTGATTAGCAATTGCTCATAAGTCTGGAGGGTAAGCAATGGGCCTTGCTGTGGCCTATAAGTTACAGGGACCACATTCGTGTCCAATCCTCTTCACAATCCATCCATCTTTAAAATTTTTTTTTTTTTTTTTTTTTTTATGAAAATATTTAAGTCGATTTTAATTGAAATTAATTACTACATTTTTTTCAGAGTATTATCTAGATAGCAACAGGTGGCGTTCCAAAAATTGTTGATTATAAAATAAGTAAAAAAACGAGTTTTCAAACAAAACTGAGGCCAAGTCGCATGAAAAAGTAGAAAATAAACTTTTCTTCACACACAGAGGTGGACTCAAATTTTTTGATTGGGACATTTCTCTTGAATATTCTTTCTCTTCATGAATCAAATCACTTATTACCTCTGATTGATCCATACTGAAATATATCGGTGATTGTCAGCGAATAAAATCTGAGTCCACCTCTGTGTGTGATGAAAAGTTTATTTTCTACTTTTTCATGCGGCTTGGCCTCAGTTTTGTTTGAAAACTCGTTTTTTTAATTATTCTATTTTCTGCCTTTTTCACGTTAACTAAATTGTTATTACGTGCTGCATGGAGATATTTTAAAACAATTTTCAAGTCATATTTGGTGCCGATCCGAAAACAAAAATTTTTCGAGTATCAAATCGTTGAAATACAGCAACGGTTTTCTGAAATTCAAATTATTTTTAAACAGAGCTTTTTATCTGTATTCCAACTTGATCCCATATAACATGAATTTTCCCGATTTTCCATGTTTTCCACAGACTTTTCCTATTACTAGCAATTTTTTTTTAAATTTACATGAATTTTCCTCGATTTTTCATGCAAGTTTTCATGATTGTTTAAGAGAAAGTATTGATGCCAGTAGGACGGAAAAAAATGATTCCGCATAGCTTATAAAACTTTTTTGTCGGAAAATTTTCCAGAAAAGTCGGAAAATTCCGTAAATTGCAGAAAAATTGGAAAATTCTACACTTTTCCTGAAAAAGATTTCTCACTAATCATATCGATGATTTTTCCGGGTTTTCCATGGAATTTTCCACAAAAGCAACTTTATGCAACTCATTTCGCTCTACGACTTTGTCTTAGGTTGCAAAACGCTCAAACGTTTCCTTGCTCGGAAAAACTCCGGAAAAGCGTTTTACATGAATTTTCCTCGATTTTTTCTGCAAGTATTCACCATTGTCGGAGAGAAAGTAATGATGCCAGTTGGTAGGGAACTTGATCCTGCATAATTTAGAAAAAAATTTTACCCGACAATTTTCCGGAAATTTTTTTCGGAAAAATCGAAAAACTCTGCATTTTTCCTGAAACGGATTTATCAAATTTTAACCAAATTTGTGACAAATTTTCAAATGATTTTTCCCGATTTTCGGGGTTTTCCATGGAGATTTCCGGTTCAAATTTTGATAGATTCAATTGTCACGTGACATGAACCTGTGTGCCAAATTTCAGCTCGCTGTAATGACTAAAAGTGGGTCTACGAGAGTGTCGAAAATAGTAAAAAAGAAATATACAAAAGACAAATTCGTGCACGAGTTAAAGGGACGGGCTGGCCTAAAAAAATGACGAAAAGTTGCATTAATGTAAAAAAGAGTTAAGGAAATATCCCTAAAAAATTGTGTTAATAATCCTTTACATGACTGAAAGCTTTAGGACAATTACCATAAACTGGGATTATTTACAATTTCTTACTATAATGGGAAACATTGAATTAATGGGTTTTTTTTCATTCTTTATCATATGCAATTTCTAATAATCCCTCCACATGCATGGGACAGTTATCATAGAAATAACGTCCTCCTTCCTTTCCATTCAAACGTAGTAGCTATTGAAATATAGGCGTATTGTGAAATTATAAATTTGCCAAACTGCTGCTGGTTTCTTGATTTCCTTAGAAACTCAATAAACTCAGTAAGGAGATAAAGAAAATTTATCTTCCAGCATCAGTAAAATTATGTCAAATTTCCTAGTTGTAGTATATACTCGTACCTACCTAAATTTTGTCATAAATAATTTTCAGATGAACCAATTTCTTTGTTTTTTTTTCTTTTCTCAACAGATAACCGAAGTAAAATCCTTTAAACTTTACAAATCCTTTAATCCTATACCACCTGATGATAACAAATGTTCAGAACAAAAAAAAAATAGAAACAAAACAAAAATTCTCGAAATATTGATGTCAGCTTTCAAGTTTTACTTGCGTTTTTCGTAGTAGTTTTTAGGGGGCATTGATAATAATTTATTCAAAAAGTCTCATGTGTCGTCTGAAAAGTTTTCCAGTAACTTTTGTTACCGGCATCAGTTGAATCTTACTCTGTTCGGCGGCTCTCCATTATGGGAACAATCTGGTATGATTCTTGAACCCGCAACACAAAAACTTCGTAGTTAAAAGTTTGTTTCGTCTTTTCTGTTACAGGGTTACCAAAAACTTCTTTTGTTTTTTTTTTGTTTTTTGACAAGGTTGATTTATTTTATCACTTAACAGAATGTGTCCGTTTTAATCAAGAGATGCAAACTTTTACGAAAGATCGATTCTATTATATGTCTACAGGAATTTTGAAAAGGTAATAAATAATTCAATAATAATTTGCCTACTCCGACCTAGCTATAGGAAAAAGCAGAAGTGGAAGGGGTTTAATTGCTTTAAAAAAAAAACTCATATTCCAAAATAAAGACAAATTTATTGAATTGAATTGAATTGAATTGAATTATAAATTATAAATGTCAGAAATAACATATCACTTTTCATTTCCTTCTTCCCTAAACTTGCATTTTTTTCTTTATTTTTTTTTCAAACACATACTTTTGCTAAGCATATTCATTATATAGATGTGTGTGCGTGTATGTATGTATAAAACAAACCAAAACCCCGAAATACCTCATAAATACACTGAAAAGGTATTACCGCCGTCAAGGAACGAAGGAATCCAGACGGATATTTCTATAAGCCTATTAAGCCTTTGAAGCTTCGTGCGCAAACAGGACATATCTCTACCTGCCTTGAGTCCTATGAAACTCAAGATGCAAAGGATTTTCCAACACTTTAGGTACCTCCTTAATCGCGTTTTTTTTTTTATCATCTCTGAAAACAAGGAGTTATTGAAATTGCTTTAACCGAAATTGCCAAAAAAGGCGTCCTGAGTTATTTTAATTGAAGGATGTTTTAACGGTTTGCCATCAGTTGTTGTCTTTTTCACCGTCTTTTAGTTAGCTTAGGTAAAAAGTGCCTAAATTTTTGTTTGTTTGCTTGTGGCATATTGCTTTTATCCATAAACACTTTATTGAATGGTGAATTTTTCTTTTGGATTCATCAGGCGGAAGGAAAAAAATTTGATCTTTATTAAGGTGAAGTATATGAAGCGAATTAAATGAAATTTGAGAGGCAAATTAACTGGAATAAATTTGCAATTGTATAAGCTTAGCAGACCCTTTTCACAAAATTTACTCTTGAATTGCCGAGATCATCGGATTTAGGGATGGCAATTTTTCATAAATCTAAAAGTGAGAAACTCTTCGATGAGACATGTTAGTTAGAAATGATGGACAGTGTAGCCATCCATGAGATGATAGAATAAAATACTGTAAAAAGTGCTCAAAAAATTTTGTTTCTCACTATTTTAAAGTAGATATGTCAAACTATCTTCTCGAAATATATATACAATTATGGGTTTCCTAGTATAAGGATTGTAAATTTACACAGTTGATTGTGTAATTTGAATTATTCACACAATTATTACGCAGGTAATCAATGTACGCAATTCTAGAATCAAATTGGAGTCACTCTATTTGTTGAATTACGATATGAAATGAGCATTTGATTATATACTTACTCAAAACAGAGCAATTTTACACATACGAGGTGTGATTAGAAAATGCGGTGAATTGTTTTATTACAAACAAAGTCGAATGAGAAAAATGCTTTAGTAATTGCAATGCCTACGAAGGCATCTCCTGAGGACCTTCAACCTATTAGCCTATTGTTCTATTTGTCTAAGATCATATAGAAAATCATGTCTACACAGATGATGGCATATTTTGATGGTAAATACCTCATAACAGACTTGCAGTCCGGCTTCCGAGCGTAAACTGTGAAACGACTCTTCTGAACGTAACCTCAGATATACGTGACTCGCTTGATTTCTCCAAAGCATTTGACAGTATACAGCACGCGCTTTTACTTCGTAAGCTGTATTTACAGTTTAGATCCCCCTCTTCTGCAATTCAGTTTATGTCAAGTATTCTAACTATAATCGCTCACAACAAGTCAAAATTAACGATATTACCGCGAGAAAAATTGCCTGTCAAATTTGGTGTCTCTCAAGGATCGATACTGGATCCTATCTTATTTAGTTTGTTCATAAATCAAATTAGACTTTCTAAAATACACATGTATGCAGATTATGTCCAATTGCATGTGACTGGTTCATTGGAATGACTGCAAGAGTATGTATATTAACTTAATTCAAATTTAAGCTGGATCTCTGAGGGATCAGTATCTGTGGGACTCAAACTAAATCTCTGGAAAACTAAGTGCATTTTCATATCCAGAGCTACAGTGTATACTTTCGTATTACCAGCGATAATATTGAATGATATTATTTTACCATACCAGCATAAAGTTAAAAATTTAGGTGCTGTGATGTTGTTGGAAATATTATGGTAAAGCTTATGGAGGAGTCCGACATCTTCGAATATCGGCTAATTTGCTATCCTCAGAGTTACGTATTAAACTTGTCAAGCTATTATTAGTTCCGCACTTTACCTATGGTAGCATTATATACCTACTCTTCCTTGGATTGTATATGTCTGAATAGTCTGAATATTGCTTTCAATGATTGCACCAGGTTTGTGATTGGCTTAAGAAGGTTTGACTATATGTCCCCATATCGTGATTCTCTCTTGAGTTATTCGATTGATTCCTATATGATCCAAAGAGCATTAACATGGTTACACAAAATAGTATACTAAAAAGTGTCCTATTATTTGTATGAAAAATTTAAATTTCTTAGCTCACCTCGTCATAAGAAAATGTTGTTCCTGCGCACTAACACTGCAATAGGAGGTCGTTCCTTCTTTGCCCACGTTGCCCGCACATGGAATAATTCACCTTGTGAGACTCAGATGGTGGGCACTACTGCGATGTTCAAGAAGAGACTTTTTCACTAATTCATATGTTTTTTTTTACTATTATCATATTTTTTTTCTTCTTTTTGCATTGTTTTTTATTTCTTTACCTTCTTCTTTTTTGCTAAACCATTTGTTTTCTTTTTTTTAATACTTAATTATGCGAAAGTTATTGTTTATTTTTATTTTTTTAATTACTCATTAAACCTATTTTTGTTAGCATATAGCTTAAGTACAAATTGAAAAGTAATATATTATTATTATTATCAAAAAACAAGTGGTAAGTTTACATTAAATTTTAATTAATATCATTCAATATAGTCTCTTTGGGTAGTGAAAGGGCCTTCAGCTACTCTGTCGTGGTCCTCTAAACGTCGAAAATGGTGTCAAAACGTTTTCCTTTTAGTATAGTTTTTAAATAACTTTTATCAACTCACAAACCCCTGACTAAAAAAACTTTGTTTCTGAGCGCTTTATAATGAGTAAATTGGGAGCTTTCCGATGGGGTAAAAAGTTCTTACTTTTTGGGGAGTTTTGGGGTGGAAGTGGTAGCTACCACCCTTGTGGTTGTCCAATATGGACCGTGTGTGATATGAGTCGAGAGTAGTGAGTCGAGAAACGAGAGTCACGTAAAAAAGTTAACAAAAAAGTTTAAAAAAGTTAAAAAAGTTAAAAAAAAGTTTAAAAAAAGTTAAAAAAAGTTTCAAAAAAAAGTTGTCAAAAGTAAAAAAGTTGAAAAAAGGTAAAAAAGAGAAGATTTAAAAAAAAGTTAAAAAGTTAAAGAAAAGTTAAAAAATAAAAGAGTTAAAAATGATAAAAAATCAAAAAATTAAAAAAGTTCTAAAAAGTTAAAGTTAAGTTAAATCGTGATTCGTGAGACGAGAGTCGAGAGTGGAGAGATTGTATAGAATTTATGACTAAAACGTAGAAAATAAAATACATTAAAAAAACCTTTTAAAATAAATAAATTGCACTAAAATGTAAAAAAAAAAAAATCTTTCTCAGTGATATACACAAGAAAAGTTTCGTTGAAAAACAAAAAAAATGCTACAACTCAGATTAAATCTTAAAAGTTTGGACATCCATAACTACATATAATCACAATAAGTCTAATTGAAAGTGCCCAAACTTTTAAAATTTAATCTGAGTTGTAGCGTTTCTTTATTTTTTACATTTTAATGCAATTTATTTACGACATTTAGTTTTTTTTTTAACGCATTTTATCATTTTTGGGAAGACCCGGAAGTACCGTGGTTCTAAATCTGGAGAGTACGGTGGATGTGTACACGCAGGATTTTTTTCGACAAAAAACTGGCGTATCAGAAGCTTGGTGTGGCAGGGGACGTTGTCGTGATGAAAGAGGAAGCCAATGAACCATTTTGCATGGACCCATGCGAAATGTTTAGTTGTTCCCTAAGCTCTCGAATAGTCAATCGCTTGTTTGAACGAATCCGTTTTTTTCCACTTTTTGCACGTTTTCGTGTGTTTTTGAGGTCGAAGAACGTCCCGACCTTCCCTAAGCTCTCGAATAGTCAATCGCTTGTTTGAACGAATCCGTTTTTTCCACTTTTTGCACGTTTTCGTGTGTTTTTGAGGTCGATGAACGTCCCGACCGTTTTTCGTCTTCAGCCGACTTATTTCCGGTTTTAAATCGCTCATTCTTTAATTAAATTTAATTTAATATTAACACATTTTTTTCCATGATGTGCGGCAAACACGTTAAACATCACCGCACTCTTCCTATTTTGGAAGCCAACTAACAAATCATAACTTGTTCAAACTTAACACTGACTTTCTCAAAGAATCAGGCTATCAGACGGATAACTTCAAATGGATATAGCGTCAGCAGTTGATGCTATAACAATTCATTCACCGTATTTTTTGATCACAACAAATATTCTACAAAAAGACAGGATAGAAGTTTGCTCGATTTACGATTAAATAAAGAACAGCTTTTCAGTTAAAAGGATTATTTCTTCCAAATGTTAAATAGAACAAGAACATATAACCTCTAGGAGCTCAGCACCATTCAGAATAGAAATAATACTCAGGTGCTGCCCAAAGATAAAGCTACAGGAACTACATAGATAATATCTCATCAGGTTTGCTGAAAATACATAATTCAAAAACATATCAACAGATGTCCCCCAAACCAATTCGTGTAATATCATGGAACTGTTTCATATCCGTACGATATCAGAGCAACTATCAGGATCATATCTACTGAAATGGAGGTTACAGGAAGAGATACGTAGTATATGGCAGTTTCATACACTAACTTAAGTTATCTGAAAATGTCTATGTATGTGTAGCTGGATATTAATCGCTTACGTTCAGATAAAAATCACAGTCATATTAAATTAGCGATATGTCGTTATTGGAAAATGACAAATAATGAAGGACCAAGAATGGATCCCTGAGGCACTCCAATAATATTGGAAGGTGTGAATTTTGGGCCAGCAATACAATTATTGCTACGCACTAATAGTACTAAGATTCTATATCATAATTTCTTCGTCAAAATGTTGAAATTAAACATATAATTATGATATCAAATTTGGAAGAGATATAAGCTTCAAAATTGATTCCAACAATTAGCCGTTCGAATCCGCTTTCATTTACAATTTATTCAGAAATAGACTTTGTATATGTACACTAGGAAAATAGCACGATTATCAGGAATTGAGAACGCATTGATTAAACTCATTCGATATAGAAAAGAGATTGATTTTAAATTAATTTTTTATTATATGTGCATAAGAATGGCTACGTTCAAAAAAGAATGTGACATCGAAAGGACTTAAGTTGAATATTTGAATGAGGTTTTGTAAATAAACGACACCACCAACTAAACCAGAACTTCAACAAAGCGCTTATACTCAAGTTCCATTCATAGTTAAATGCCATCTATACCTACACTTATAAAACTTAGAAATCTCAAACACTCAAATAATCTGTAACAGCCAAAACTTTCCAAAACTTTTCCCAAACTGCAATTTTACTTCTTGTAATCCTATTGTCAATGGAGACTCATTACATGAACACAACGAATTTAATTTGCTTGCACTTCAATAATTTCCCTTCTCGTACGTACACGGATTACAGTTGAAACTTGAACAACTTCATCTCTTAAAAGTTATGAGATCGCTTTTAGTCTTTAGAAAGTTTCAAAATTATTTTGCATAAAATTAAAACTATGTCGTGACTCTTGAGTACTTATTTCATAAAGTTGAACCAGTATGTAAAAGTGATAAATTTAATACAAAATGTTTTTATAGAATTTGTTTTCCTATCGAAATCGCCTTTTGAAATTTCGTTTTCTAAAAACTATTAAAACAAGGCTGCCATAATTCTTTGAAATTTCAACAATATCGACTGGCAGGCAACTCAGCCGATGTAAAAATATTCCTAAAATTTTGGCTCGCGTGTGTAAGTGAGCAAATATCTTTGTAGATGTAAAAGTGCGCTTTTCATGAAAAGCACCGCATTAAAAGGGTTTGTGTTTGTAAATAATAAATCACAGTTCTTGAAAGTCAACTGCTTCCTTAAAAGCTTTTAGCGGATTAAATTCTAAATTCATTTCAGATTATGACTTCGTCATTTATAATTTAATTACTAATGAACGAGCGAGAGAGAAAGAGAGATAGTGCCTATTTATGTAAATCGTTAAATATGGCGGATAATTTTGTTCAAGTTGTTTTTTTATTTTAAATGGTTAAGGATACAGATAAAATTACAAAAAAAAATGCAGTGGTGGTGATATTCAATCGTATCCAAATCAAGATATCGGGATATATTGACTTCATAGCACACAAAAATCTATCGCCCATTAGAACAAATATCGAAGTGTAAAGATCTTTACGGAAATTTTTAAATCCTGGAACTCACTAGTGTCGTGAAAGAATCTACAAAGACCAGTTTCAATCAAGCAAGTAGCATAGTAGCCTAAATCTTATGAGACAATAATTAATGTTGGGTTTTTAGGTCTATAAAATCGTATTTTGGTTGCACAACATAGTCATGTTCCATGGAAATAGTTTCAGGATGATTGGGACATTTCTCTTGAATATTCTTTCTCTTCATGAATCAAATCACTTATTACCTCTGATTGATCCATACTGCAATATATCGGTGATTGTCAGCGAATAAAATCTGAGTCCACCTCTGTGTGTGAAGAAAAGTTTATTTTCTACTTTTTCATGCGGCTGGGCCTCAGTTTTGTTTGAAAACTCCTTTTTTTAATTATTTTATTTTCTACCTTTTTCACGTTAACTAAATTGTTATTACGTGCTGCATGGGGATATTTTAAAACAATTTTTAAGTCATGTTTGGTGCCGATCCGAAATCAAAAATTTTTCGACTATCAAATTGTTGACGTACTGCAACGGTTTTCTGAAATTCAAATTATGTTTTAAACAGCGCTTTTTAGCTGTATTCCAACTTGATCCCATATAACATGAATTTTCCCCATTTTCCATGTTTTCCACAGACTTTTCCTATTACTATGATTTTTTTTTTTAATTTACATGAATTTTCCTCGATTTTTCATGCAAGTTTTCATTGAAAAAAAATTATTCCGCATAGCTCATAAAACTTTTTTGTCGGAAAATTCCGGAAATTTTCGGAAAATTATCCAGAAAAATTGGAAAATTCTGCATTTTTCCTGAAACAGATTTATCACTAATCATATCGATGAAAATTTGTCCGATGATTTTCCCGCTTTTTCGGGTTTTCCGCGGAGTTTTCCACAAAAGCAACTTTATGCAACTCATTTCGTTCTACAACTTTGTCTTAGGTTGCAAATCGCTCAAACGCTTCCTTGGTCTGAAAACCTCCGGAAAAGCGTTTTACATGAATTTTCCTGGATTTTTTCTGCAAGTTTTCACCATTGTCGGAGAGGAAGTAATGATGCCAGTTGATAGGGAACTTGATCCTGCATAATTTAGAAAACTTTTTTACCGGAAATTTTTCCAGATAAGTAGGAAAATTCCGGAAATTTTTTCGGAAAAATCGAAAAATTCCGGAAATTTTTTTCGGAAAAATCGGAGAACTCTGCATTTTTCCTGAAACGGATTTATCACTAATCAAATTTGTACCAAATTTTCAAATGATTTTTCCCGATTTTCTGGGTTTTCCATGGAAATTTCCGGTTCAAATTGTGATAGATTCAATTGTCACGCAACATGAACCTGTGTGCTGAATTTCAGCTCGTTGTGATGACGAAAAGTGGGTCTACGAGAGTGTCGAAAGAAATATACAAATAAATATATGTATGTACAGACCGACAAATTCGTGTACGAGTTAAAGGGAAAGGCCTCAAAAAAAAATAAAAGACAAGAAAAACTCTATTATCTGAAAATCATATTTCTCACATTTTCATATACTAAGTAGGTACCAATTAATTTTTAAGTGGAATTATCTCAATTCCTCCATGACCTCATGAAATCAAATCAGTTCACTATACATAAATGAAAACTTTTGCTAATTAATATCTTCCTGCACTCAAGCGGATTCATGAAAACTTTGATAACACTGATACTCACCTCATAAAATTGGTCCTAATTAATTGTTTAAAACTGGTCTTGACTTGATTGAACACCACAAAATAGCAATCCCCTCAAGTGTTATACTTTAGCTAATTAAAAGTTCATCAATTGAGGGAACAAGAACCAGCACCAGATAAACTGTGTAGTATTTTCTCCACAAGTGAAAAGTTTTGGACGTTTCCCGTTTATTGTTTTTATTTTATTTTCAACTCTGTTTTGATTTTTAACGTCAGGAAATCGGATACCTAATTAACTGTACTTTTGGATGTTTCGATGGATAGAATATTATTGTTCAGTAGAAGTTTCCTACTGGGATATATCATGAGAATAATATTTTTCAAAAGAGATTGATATACGGGGAATATATGGGAAAAAGCTCATGGGTATATTCCTTTTTCTAGAAATTGCCTTACCTTTCCTCTGTAGTTAAGTTAGCACAAAATAGGAAATTGTAAATTGTTCGCAACTCGTTAGGTTACAAAATGTTCATCAAATATGACCTTCTTCTTATTAATGTTAAATTTTCGTACTTTTAATTGGAGGTAGTAAGTAAGTAGGTACTCTTCTTTACACTAGCCTGAGTCAATAGAACAAATTGTAATACCAGAATAAATTGTTGCAAACAACAAAACAAAAGAACAACAGAAGAAAAAAAGTCACATTTTTTCCGGAGTCTTTGTCAAAGTTCTTCATAGACTTTTCAACGTGTCCACTATTTGCGAGTGGACCAAACTTGATTGATTCTTGAGAATTTTGCGCCATCTTCATGTCTTACGATTTAGTTAGAAACCAATCTTTAACTAACAACGAACAATGCAGAAAAAGTTTTCTTCTCTCCGTTATAGATCTGTTGTTATATTGTTTGTTTGTTACGTGCTCACTGAGATAAAATAATTGATTGCGGCTAAATTTATTAGGAATTTAAATGAAACCCCTGAAGTACACTCACTTATGCATTTAGTTGGTTTAAAACCATTTCAGAAGAACGCATAATATTAAAAAAAAAACAAATATCCAAATTATGGAAAATTCCTAAAAATTTTATTTCGGGAGCACAAAATCGCCAAACTAAATATCCCCAAGTAGAAATTACCCAAGGCAGAAAATTCTATGCTGGAATATTTCTAAGACAGAATATTACCAAAGCCCAAAATCTGCAAGACATAAAATCAACAGGCACATTAACTCCCTAATAAACCCCAAACTTAAAATCTTCATGCAGAAAATACCCAAAACAGAAAATCCTTAGGAAAAAAAATGTTCAAGACACAAAATTCCAAAGGGAAAAATGAGGCCTCGGTTGAAACAAATAATGAGAAACAGTTAATAATCTCCAAAAACAAATTCCAAAATTTTGGAAATTTCAAAACACTAAATCGCAAGAACTAAATTTCAAAACTAACAATTTCCAAGAATCCTCATTATAGCAGTAAGGCTATGTACATATGTACGACTGGGCCATTTTATTACAAAAATTAATATAACTTAAATTGGGCATTTTGAAATTGTGAATTTTGAAATTGTGAATTTTGAAAATGGGAACTTTGAAATTATGAATTTTGAAATTGTGAATTTTGAAATTGTGAATTTTGAAGTTGTGAATTTTAAAATTGAGGACTTTGAAGTTGGGGATTTCGTACCCAATCCAAGTGGAAATGAAAGCGTGGAACAAGTAACCATCGGTCACATTATCCTTGTCTTTCTTCTAGGTACTGGCAAGCATGGAAACTACTTGAAATTTGTCAAAAGTTCATATACATGTAGCGTATAAAATTTATCAAATTCAGTATTAGCATGAAAATATTATTTAAAAAAATTTAGTAGGCTCATGTTTGAAATCCAGTAAGTTTTGGGATCTTGTGGCAAGGGATTTTATGCCTGGGAAATTTTCTATTTGAGGATTTTATACTTGTATACTTCGAGAATTTTTTATTTTATTTGGGCATTCCGTGGCATTAGTTGGCGCCATTAAAGTAAAAAAATATATGTATTTTCAATGCTTTTATAGCTATATCCCACTGACATGTATATAAATCGACTAACTGATATCTTGTTTCATTTGGCACCAGTTTTGATTTCAGAAAATATGCTCTCACTGTCAATGCTACCAACACTGTCGTCAACTGGCGCTATGTTTACTATATTTAAATTATTTGGGAATTTACTTATATGAATGTCAGTGTCAGAGTTTTCCGATTTTTCCGAAAAATTTTTCCGGAATTTTCCGTTTTTTCCCCAAAATTTTCCGGTAAAAAAGTTTTCTAAATTATGCAGAATCAAGTTCCCTATCAACTGGCATCATTACTTTCTCTCCGACAATGGTGAAAACTTGCAGAAAAAATCGAGGAAAATTCATGTAAAACGCTTTTCCGGAGGTTTTCAGACCAAGGAAGCGTTTGAGCGTTTTGAAACCTTAGACAAAGTTGTAAAGCGAAATGAGTTGCATAAAGTCGCTTTATGGAAAGCTCCGTAGAAAACCCGGAAAAGCGGGAAAATCATTGGACAAATTTTCATCGATATGATTAGTGATAAATCTGTTTCAGGAAAAATGAAGAGTTTTCCAATTTTTCTGGAAAATTTTCCGAAAATTTCCGGAATTTTCCGACTTTTCTGGAAAATTTTCCGACAAAAAAGTTTCATAAGCTATGTGGAATCATTTTTTTTCATCCTACTGGCATCAATACTTTCTCTTCCACAATCATGAAACTTGAATGAAAAATCGAGGAAAATTCATGAAATTTTTAAAAAAAATTCATAGTAATAGGAAAAGTCTGTGGGAAACATGGAAAATCGGGAAAATTCAGTAAATCAGTGTCTTTGCAGCAGTAATAAAATTGTTTTAAAATATCTCCATGAAGCACGTAATAACAATTTAGTTAACGTGAAAAAGGTAGAAAATAAAATAAGTAAAAAACGAGTTTTCACACAAAACTGAGGCCAGGCCGCATGAAAAAGTAGAAAATAAACTTTTCTTCACACACAGAGTTGGACTCAGATTTTATTCGCTGACAATCACCGATATATTTCAGTATGATCAATCAGGAGGTAATAACTGATTTGATTCATGAAGAGAAAGAATATTCAAGAGAAATGTCCCAATCAAAAAATCTGAGTCCACCTCTGTGTGTGAAGAAAAGTTTATTTTCTACTTTTTCATGCGGCTTGGCATCAGTTTTGTTTGAAAACTCGTTTTTTACTTATTTTATTTATTTTTTTTAGGCGTTACGTGGCATTAGTTGGCGCCATTAAAGTAAAACAAAAATATATTTAGAATGCTTTTATTGCTATATCCCACTGACATGTATATAAATGGACTGACTGATCTCTTGTTTCATGTGGCACCAGTTTTGATTTCAGAAAAAATGCTCTCACTGTCAATGCTACCAACACTGTCGTCAACTGGCGCTATGTTTACTATATTTAAATTATTTGGGAATTTACCTATATGAATGTCAGTGGGATTTACGGAATTTACCACAAAAGTAGTTGGGACTATTTTTATTGTTAAATTTAATTATGAGCCAAAGGGAATGTTTTTCAACAAGGCTGTTTTGGTAGGAAATACCACTTAACCTCAAGCAATAATTTCTCGTTACCAATCGTTATAGTTCAGTCAGAAAGTATGCTCTCACGGAAAGAGACAGGAATATGCATTTTTCATGCATTTTTGGTTCAACAAGCAGTTCATTTATACACATGTCAGTGGTATATCCTGGCTACAGTAAGACAACAGTTAAACAAAGTGAATTTATTTTTGAATATTCATTTTCTTATACCACTCATTTTTAGGTTCCCAGAGAATTTCCATATCTGAAATGCTTTCAAGCGTTGTCCAAGTCAATTTCATTCATGAAAACAAAATAGCCCACAATCTGTTTGTTATCAAACATTCAACTTTTAATTAACAACAATTAAAATTTGAATATGTCCTAAAAATCCAACGTTTCTTAATATTTTATTGTGATTCAAATTTAATTTAAAAAGTCTGCGTTGAGGACGGCAGGGGGCGGGTATGTGCTTTAATTGAAGTAAGATGACTATTTTTGCTACTCTTTTTTTCAGCATAGTTAAACTAGACTTTCATAAATGGCGTAAAATACTTTCCAGCCACCTAGTTACTTCAGTAAGTCACAAACACACACACATACATACACACAAGTAACTACTTCTCTTCTGTCATTAATTAAAGTTTGCGGGAAACTCATTGGGGTACAAAGCGTTATAACTACTTCAGTAAGCTCTCTCTCTCCGACTAACTAACTAACTAGTTACATGTGATACTTCTAGCTAACAAAACAAGAGGTCTTGTAATTAGTCCTGAGAGAGATTATATAGAAGGAGGCACATAAACTACACAAAGATAAATCTTTCAGTAAAGATTTACGGGCTAGAATCGTCGTCTAGGTTGTCGTATACGCAAGCTTATCTCCATACACAGTTACTTATCATGCGGAAATTCTCATCCAATTTTGGCATCTATTCGTTCTGGAAGTTTTCTGCCTGAATATACTGACAAAATCCTTCTAATAGGGACTAAAGTCGATGACCCAACGTAAAAGGAACGTGATGGCATTTCTCTTCAACTTAAACGATACGCAGAAAATTTCATTGCTATCAGGAAAGCAACTGAAAAACTGTTCTTTTTTTTTTTTGCTATCCTCCTTATTTTTAACGTTTTTATTTTATTGTTGCCGAAGTATAAACACAGACACATACCAATGATAAAACGCTTGACAACTTTCCACTTGGTCGCAAATATAAAGAAGAAGAAAGTTCTTGGAAAATGTGAAATTTCTTAGGCATTTGTTTGTTGGTGTGTGAGCGGGGGGAGGGGGCGGGGAAGCAATATCCTTTTCTCGCATTTGATAAACATTTCATTTTTTTCTACAGTCAACAAGGCGGGACAGGCTGGATCCTGTGTGATTTTTTACTGCCATTTTATTGGTAGGACGGTGGATAGTCCCATCAGTAGTTATTTGGTTTGTCCTTCTCGCGGTTCCTTTTTTTTTTTATTCTAGGAAATAACAATACGATTTAAGAGTATCCATTTAGACAATTACGTTGTGATAGGCATTTAAGTGTCAATGATGAAGTCGTTTAATTCCAACAGGGGAAAATCAGTGCCATTCAATGTGGTATTGTGCTAAAGTGTCACGGAAATTGCGGATTTTCGTATTTTTTCAACCGTGAAGAGGACGATAAGAAAAATTTTCTATAAAAATCTTTTGGACGCAAAATTACCTTGTTTAAATTTATAGGAAAATCTTTAAAAGTAATACTCACAGGAAATACAGGGCGGCGTGATCTATATCAGGCAAAACTTTTCTATTCATTCAATTGTAAATTAATAGAAAGTACAGATCTTTACAATCCTTTGCGAAATATAAACCGATACGATACGATACGAGTTACACCAATCATTCTTCCGAAGATACTAGGATTAAAAGTAATTTTTAGAAGCTGATTACACGGCTCTACGTCCCTTGTGCTTGGAAGCAGTTAAAAGTTATCATTATTCCTAAATTAGACTGAAACAGGAATGTAGTCACTAAAGAATTCGCACTAGTCATCGTTAAATCATTTTTCTTACGTGAAAATAAAATCTGCTCTTAGCGATGACTTTGAGTGTACAAAAGAGAACAGGTAGCTATAAATATCAGCCCACACGCATACCAAAGTCATACTTACGTTCAGCAGCTAGCAGACTATTTTAATAATTACATTTTCCATTATCTATGTATGATTGATGCTGATTGGTTACAAAAAATCGATTCAGTTTTGTAAATGAAAAAATTTCTTGAATTAATGGTGTTCCTCACGGCTCAATTATGGGTCCTCTATTTTTTCGAGTTGTAAAACGATTATTTGTTCTACGTACAAAGTACCTGTCTGTATTTCTATGCTTACAATGTTAAATTTTCCCATTATTGAGTTATCACATTTTCCACATTACTGATTGCTTGATTTCTACTCAAAATAAGGTTTTCTGATAATAAGCTTTATCGAAATACTTGCAGGTCATCCATACTAATCATTTCATCATGCAAACCTTGAAGGAACCTGTAACTATTTCAGCCATGCCTTAAATATCGAATATAGGATAAAAGTCGTTCGGTAATGAATTGTGCGAATCCATCATGCTTCTTTCGTTTTGATTACCCGAAGCAAGTGAAATTTTAATTAACCCAATTAAATTTTGAATATGCCTGACATACATACATATGTATGCCACTCTATTGCAACGCTTCTTCTTCTGAACATAAATTTCATTTTAGATAACGTCGTTTATCTGAGTCGAAGGCAAATTACATTTTGTAAGTTGAGAGAACAGCAGGAATCTGGTAAAAAAAAAATTTATACGATCGTGGGTAAAATATTTTATTGAACCGACAGACGAGGAGTCAGTAGACGTGAATGGTACTTCGTGTGTATGGAGACAGTTTAGCTTCCTGATAAGAAGTCAAATGGTAAAAATAGAAAAGCTCTTCACATACCTACTACTATCTTCTGGGGGACGTTCTTTTTTGTTCTCTTGTGAACGCATTGATTTATTGCAAACATATATGCATGCAAGTACGCGCAGTTATAGTGTGTAAAGGACACACATAAAAACAATGAAATCGGGAATCTTTTCGTTTTAAAGAATTTTCTTTTAAATTGGGATTATGCAATAGGGAAATGAATTATGCAATTTTATGGTTTTTAAATAGATTGGAAAAAAAGGATAAGGCAATAGAAAAATTTCCTATTTATGGCACATATAAAACTCACACAGACAGTCTTGTCTACCTTTTTCCAATTTTCGAATCTATTAAGATTTGCTAAACATTCATCGAGGGTATGGTTTGATTGAAATAAATTCCTCGTTCACATTTTGAGACATGAAACATATATTCAAGTTTGTGTAGAGAAAGGTATATTGCAACGCAGTTATTGATTGTATTTAGCGAAACTGGATGGAATATGGTCGTCTTATTAGCAGCTCACTTGTTTAAAAACAAGAAAAAAGTTTTACAATGCGCTTGCGTACCAGAATAAGAAACTTAACACACACTAGGGCAATATTCCACTACGGCTGAAGAAAAATAAGAAGATGACATTAAAGGTGAATGTTGAATTAAAGAGGATAATAGTCGTCTTTATAGGTGAAAATAATGCTCCAATCGGTTCCTCCAACAACATCAGCTTTGAACATTTTTATAGTAACACAAGGCACGAACCTATGGAACAATGGTAAAAGTGATATATTCATAGCATTTTGAAAACTCTGATTGAATTTTAATATTGCACCGTGTATCGTAATACTTGAACAAAAATACGTTGACCATTTAGAAATTCGAAACTTCATAATTAACTACCATCTACTAATAGCTATCGTCCCATGTGTAAGACTTAAGATTGCCAGAATATGGAACGTGTAGCACAACAGTTTATATCCAAAAATATTTAATCTATATACATATACAGGATAATAAATAAGACGTTTCGTATCAGCGCGGGAACAAATACTCATCAGTACGGCTAGTTCCTGCCTGCCGTAGACGCCAAAAGAAAAATTCCAAGCTAACACCATATATGTATAATCTCAGCTTAAATTCTGAGTATGGATCATATGAGGCGAAATACTAAGTATTTACTTTAGCGCTTAGCAATTTAGGCCCTAGACGGGAGCAGCCATGTTTAAGGTCTCGCCTAGCGCGTAAAGAATTGGATCTTGCTGATACGAAACACTTTATTTATTGCTATCTGCGCCAGCTGCAGGCTTTGCAGCAAATTAGTAATATTTTTTTTTTTTTTTTTTTTGTAAATTGTTAACATTTCCGTAAAAGTCTTCATAACTGTTACTCTTGACACACAGGGTGTTCTGTATATTTAAATATATGTAAATCTGTTCATTTAGTGGTAAAACATTCGTCAAGACATAAGTCATTAAAACAAAAATCATACTTTCCGAAAGGTAGGGTAGGTTTTTGGATACTTTTTCACTTTACACCCTATGAAATGACATTTAATAGAAAACTTTTCGCCTATTTTAGTAAGTTACTTAATCACACCCTTTCCTTTTTGAGGCCAGCCCGTCCCTTTATATCGTACACGAATTTGTCTAGATATTTTTTTTTTTACTATTTTCGACACTCTCGTAGACCCCACTTTTCGTCATCACAGCGAGCTGAAATTTGGCACACAGGTTCATGTCGCGTGACAATTGAATCTATCAAAATTTGAACCGCAAATTTCCATGGAAAACCCGGAAAATCGGGAAAAATCATTTGAAAATTTGGTAGAAATTTGATTAGTGATAAATCCGTTTCAGGGAAAATGCAGAGTTTTCCGATTTTTCCGAAAAAAATTCCGGAATTTTCCGACTTTTCCGGAAAATTTTCCGGTACAAAAGTTTTCTAAATTATGCAGGATTAAGTTCCCTATCAACTGGCATCATTACTTTCTCTCCGACAATGGTGAAAACTTGCAGAAAAAATCGAGGAAAATTCATGTAAAACGCTTTTCCGGAATTTTTCCGACCAAGGAAGCGTTTGAGCGTTTTGCAACCTAAGACAAAGTTGTAGAGCGAAATGAGTTGCATAAAGTTGCTTTTGTGGAAAACTCCATAGAAAACCCGGAAAAGCGGAAAAATCATCGCAAAAATTTTCATCGATATGATTAGTGATAAATCTGTTTCAGGAAAAATGCAGAATTTTCCAATTTTTCTGGAAAATTTTCCGAAAATTTCCGGAATTTTTCGACTTTTCCGGAAAATTTTCGGACAAAAAAGTTTTATAAGCTTTGCGGAATCATTTTTGCCGTCCTACTGGCATCAAACTTTCTCTTCAACAATCATGAAAAATCGAGGAAAATTCATGTAAATTTTTAAAAAAAATTCATAGTAATAGGAAAAGTCTGTGGAAAACATGGAAAATCGGGAGAATTCATATTATATGGGATCAAATTGGAATACAGCTAAAGAGCGCTGTTTAAAACATAATTTGAATTTCAGAAAACCGTTGCAGTACGTCAACGATTTGATACTCGAAAAATTTTTGATTTCGGATCGGCACCAAACATGGCGAATAAAATCTGAGTCCAACTCTGTGTGTGAAGAAAAGTTTATTTTCTACTTTTTCATGCGGCTTGGCCTCAGTTTTGTTTGAAAATTAATCGGACCAAGTATTGAACTCTGGGGGTGCTTGAATAGATTTTTCACGTAAGTTCTGCTCTTCAATTTCTATACTATAAAATTTCCTTAAAATCAGGAAAAGTAAATGACAATGGAAGATTATTTCACCGTTTAAATGAATTAAAGACATTTTTCATCTGGATCACTATTAGTTGCTATGACGGCGCCAAAAACATTTTCCCGGGATACATTGTAAAAGAAAAAAAACAGGCACCAAATAAGGATGGCAAGTTTAAGTTGCATTTAAAAATCATCAATTTTATAGTCTACCAGAAAACCTAATTCTAGTGGAGTAACTGTGTCAAATCATCTCAATATCACAAAACCACAAAAACAAACCAATTTTTTTTAGTTATATCTATATCAATGAGAGAAAGAGACACTTTTCAATATCCATTTTAGTCAGAATATTCTGGAAAAGAGCTACATAAATAAAATAGTACCTACATACATTATAGCTATATTGGAGGGCACCCCCTCAAGATATAATACCCCCATTGTTCATTGACTTGTAATATAATTAAGTCTAATCAACTTTTAATTGATATCACTTTAT
This sequence comes from Dioctria linearis, assembly GCA_963930735.1. NCBI lineage: Eukaryota > Metazoa > Arthropoda > Insecta > Diptera > Asilidae > Dioctria > Dioctria linearis. The sequence continues at coordinate 258,739,356 of OZ005742.1, read as the reverse complement.
TTGTATGATTAGGTCTGAAATTAACTAAGGGAAAATTAGAGTTATCCCTCAGGGTCCCTTGAAAGGCGTCAGACCGCAAATCCCTTAATGGTTTCTTTCAGAAGGGACATATCCTCTTCAACATGGAAATCTCCATAATGTAGGTACACATATTGATTATAGCTTAAGGCGTCTCGTCTTATACATCTGTTCTACAGCTTCCATCATATCATTTGTATGTATGTATGTATGTTTGTGTGATAAATAAATATCTAACTAGAACTACAGTTTTACAAAAGTTCACCAATTAATAATCATCGGAAAGTTAGTCTGAGTTCTTATTACTATTAAAAATTCTTAAATTAGGTAATAAATCAAACAAAATATTTTTCCCCCTATATTTTTAAGTCCTCCTCCTCCTATCAACTCTTTTCCTTAAAATCTATCAAAATCATGTAAGGAAAAATTTTTTTCATTTGATAAAATGTTTCCCTTGGTAAAAGAATAGCCCAAAAAAGTCCAGTTAACCCTCAAATTATTTTCTAGGAATTCAACAAAAATTCCTCTAAATTCATATAAACTCTGTCGCCGCCGACTCAATAAGGGTAAACATTTGATCTGTTTGACAATTTTCGTTAGCTATAAAAGGAACGTTTACCGCGCAGTCTATACACGGGTGAATAGCTCTTATGGCACTTCCTCAAGTGGATTTAGCTTCAGCACAAAATAAAGTGCTTTATAATCTCAAATATTTACGGTTTGTTAAACATACTTATGTACATAAATATGGTTAAAAAGTTTTCAATGAAAACAAGATTAAATTTATGCCAATAAGCATATGTACCTATGTAAATATGTATATTGAAGTATGTGTTTATGTGTATAACGGATAAATAATTTTCATGAAAATAAAAGTATAAAAGAGAATGGGAAATTTTATATGGATGCTCTCCTAAAATTTGTGTGATGGATAAGTTTATACATACACATACATTGTATATGTTTATATATATTGTGACGAGCGTGGTCTTAGTTCGTTATTTAAATCATAGTATTTCAGATATCATTCAACAGTTCTTTCTTTATTTAACCTCAAATCAACTCTTTATAGTTATCGCTAGTACTGTACTTCTAATTATCACAATCCTAATAGTTTACTTCGTTCACTTCACTTTCTGAAGTAAGACTCGCCTCCTGGATGTGAGTAGCGCCGTATTTATACTCTACAAATTATCGTAGAACCTTCCTGAATATTCCGTTCTCCAAACCCAGTTTACTAGGATGTCACTAACGTAAAATTGTTTCCATTTCCAATAGATGTCGCTTGTATCACTTTGTGGCGCGTAACAATATGTAAATATTATTATTAAAACTGGATTCAAATTTCTGAAATTTAGGAAGGACTTGATATATTTAAGGCTGGATAGTTTACACTGTTACCACCAAAATGCAGAAATGACCTAGCTCCAGTACTGTCGTTTGTACTCCGATTGGAGTATTTGTACTCCAAAATCTAATAGCGTACTCTGGTACTACTTTTTTTATAAAAGTATTCCGTTTTTGGTATTAAGAGGAGTCAGTACTCAGCAAAAGTTTCAATTTAGATACCAACGAACCTTCAGGCAATAAAATTCACTATAAGTCGGTTTGTGTCCTGAAAATGATAAAAATCATATAAAATTAGCCTAGACCGAGACCACAAGTAACATCAGAGACATCTAGCGTAAAAAATAGAAACCCAACAAGCGACAATTTAAGACGAAAAATGAAAATTTGCAGTTCAAAGTAATTGAAAATTTTTAACGAGAATTAACTCTCCTAAATTGTTTTTGCCCATAATTGTTAAACAGTCTCTGACAACAGAGTCCAGTTTTGCTCGGCTCAGTTCGCCAAATTACTGGATAAGTATGGGGTCAAACACTTGCGAACAGGAATCTACTCGGCGCAAGCAAATGTCTCAGAGCGAGTGAAGAGGTCTCTATTGTCAGGGATTAGGGAATACATCCAGATGGATCACACTTAGTGGGATGAGAAGCTAAGCCACATAGCAAGTTCCCTCAGGAGCTCAATCGACCAAGCAACCAGCTTCTCACCCTACCGGATACTTTCAGCAGATGATTGATCATGCGAATTCCTATCACATCCTTAGGAACATTGGAACTCTTAATGAACCTCTAAGAGAAGATGCTGAAAACAAACTAAGATTGATCAGTGCGAGAGTGCAAGAAAATATGAACTGTGCGTTTGAACAGGGTTCAAAAGCTTATAATCTTAGAGCGAAGCCTGTTAGTTTCAAAGTGGGTCAAGAAGTGTACAGACGGAATTTTGCCCAAAGCAATTTCCAGCAGTAGACCAGTGCTAAATTAGGACATAAATTTGTGAAGTGTCGGGCTAAGTCAAAGAAAGGAAACTCCTTATATGAGCTTGAAGATCTGCAGGGAAGAACGTTAGGAGTCTATTACGCCAAGGACATCAGGCCGTGATATCCGTATTTGTGGGACGTTGTAGGTCTAGTGCAAATTTCAATCCTGGTAGCCCTTATAAAGCATCCATCCAGCTTAACTGGTAAACTACAGGATGCCAATGTGCAGCTTAGGACCCTCCCAGTCTAGCGGTCAGCATAACTTTTGGAAAATAGACACATTTTACCCCAATCCCTGGACAGATCACATCTTCTCGGTTGCCAAAGAAGCATCAAAATGTCTTGGTTTTTTGAAAAGGTGTAAGAAATATTTCAGCCCATCAAATATATCGCTCCTCTACAAGTCCTACATCAGACCTAGAATGGAATACAATTCCCATATCTGGGCCGGGGCTGGTCGCACAGCCTTAGCTTCATTGGATATTGTCCAAAAGAAAGCCTGCAAGCTCATTGGCGATGTGGCAATTACTCGTCATATCGACTCGCTCGAGCACCGTCGCAATGTTGGATGCCTTTCGCTCCTTTATCGCTATATGCATGGTCAATGTTCTGATGAAATATGTAGTCTGATCCCTTGTAGAATAGTTCCTGCACGCAATACTCGCGCTGCATCCCGCGCTCATCCTTTTACCCTTCAAATTACCTTCGGCCGTACACTAAAATTCCGTGATGCTTTCTTATCCCGAACTGTGCGAATGTGGAACAGTCTACCATCTTCTGTCTTTCCTCCGGCATACAACCTGCGAAAGTTTAAGGGCGACATACATCGGCACCTCCGCCGCTCTCCTCATATCCCTCAATCCTTTCCCTATCTCCTTCCTCCCACGCTGTGCTTTGCATCATAGGGTATCCCCTGAGCTTGGCTTAATAATATAAAAAAAAACATTTTACCCCAATCCCTCGCCTGACAATGCGTTAGAACCCCTCCTACATGGTACCCTACGGCAGATAGGTTGTCGTAGGAATTCCACTTCCATAAAGATTTTGCAAATTTAAGGAAGAAAATCTGGCACGTCGCTACCTTAGCGACGCATTGGAGACACACCCTTGAACAAGTGTCGGTCGGAGATCAGAGTGAGATGTTAGGGCTGGGAAAGCTTTGCGATCAGTTGGTTAGGTTACTGCCGCGGGGTTCCCTCGGCTCATGTCGGTGAAAGAAGGCAGAGGGGTACCGGCCGACTGAATTTTTTAGGTTACCAGCTTGTCGGTACACCTTTGACTTCCGGCACGGAAAATCATGTCGAGGTCTGATCAAAGACTGACAGGACTTCAGGGATGTGTCTCCGATTCGTCACACTTCAAGTAGATCAAATCGACCTGGACAATCCTGCTCATTCGCCTGGCATTATTGATAGGAAATGCTTTCATGGGTCGCGGGTCGAGTGACACATTGGGCGCCCGCAGCGATGAGGCCTATGTTTTAAGACCGGCTAGCTAGAATGCGGTGGCATAGTGGAAGTGAGGGATCCTCATCAACAAAATTCATGTAAGTTGCTTCCAAATGTTTGCTTGATTATCTTATAACCCTTTTTGCAATCTCTTTCTAATTCTGAGAATAACTGAAAAAGACGACTATATTAATTATTAAGAAATATTTCATGATTCATTCTTAGAACAAGATTGAAGAAATATGAAACAAATGGATTTAACACTGATATACAGTTTAATCATTTATTTAGAATGCTAAGAATATAGGACGGCTATAGCAGTCATTTGCATCAACGTGTTAACATATTCAATTATTTAAAATACTTAAAGACTGTGGCAATTTCAATAAGAGATAAGTTGGTCAAAAGATTTTCTTAGATACCATAATAACGGAACTAGTTCTGAGCCTGAAAATTAAAATGAGGTATTCAATGTTTTGCCAATGTCAACCGCTCTGCAGAAGGTGAAATTTTTGACCAGGAAACATGACATAATTCCAGCTCTGAATCAGTTTTTTTTTTTTTAACAATATTAGTAATTGGTTTATTATTACTCATGTATTCGAAGTACCTAATTAAAAGTAATTGTAAGTATTGGAAAAGAATTTATATTATATAATAATTACCAAATACTTTTTATTTAAATATTAAAAATTCAATTACTTTTCGAAATTTTAAAGTATTATTCGAAGTTCCTGGAATGGTACTGTAAAAATATTAATTTCAATGCAGGAATATTTACAATTTTCAATGCTTAAATACTTGGTATTGATAATTAACAGCTTTTAAACTCGCAATAAATACTGAATATGAATAAAAGCAGAGATTTAGTTTCTACTTTAAACAAAAAAAAAGTATACTTTTTCATTATAGGCATTAATCGTTGATAAATAAAAACAAAACAAGATAAAGAAAAGTGCAGAGGTTTTAAACACGATGTGGCTAGTACCAGGAGGTTTCAGATAGAAACTTAAAAATAAAAAGGGGATTAATTTGGATTCTGATGGAATATCAGGAGTTGTTGATGGTCTTCATGCAAACCTGCACTTTTTTTTAGTTAAATAATTTCTTTAATTCAAAAAAATTTATTGAATACAAAATATCATGTGAAAGTTAATGTGTGTAAAGTTTTGCTTACGCAACTTGTGATAATTTTGTTTTCCTGGCAATAAATAGTAAATACATATAGTGTGTTAACGGTGGGATTCCTTTTCCACTCAAATTCAAAATCTTTTTTGTAGCGGAAAATAAAGTGAATTTTATGAAATGCACTCATTCATAGTTACTTGCAGAAGAAATTAAAATGTGAAAGTTGTTAATACACCACAACAGATCTTTCGTAATGAGCGTAATGAGCTTTAAGCCACAGATAATAAATTAAATTTATTTATTATTACTCTCCTTCCACCTCCCTTTTCACCAAAAAAAAAAATCATTTATTTCAATAACATTGTCTTTACGGTACATACATAATTGAAAGGTTTAGCAATGATTAATGAATGTGTACACATAAGAGACTGCAAACAATACTAATTTCACCTCCATGACAACAAAAGTGAATTATTGGCAACCCAATAATTCAATTATTTTACGCCCAAATTGACAATTCCACCACTTGGTGGTAATTTTACATTTTCAACGTATAAATATTCGATAATTATATTCAGAGTGTGTTGTGGCGGGCGGTGGTTCATTATTAAACAAATTTTGCTAGACTAGCATAAAAAACAAACAAAAACAGCTTCCTGTTCAAAATGTTTGTAGAAATTTTCAGATTAATTTCATTTGACATATGTAGGTGTGTGTGTATAATGAGTTTGTTGGCTTTCATAAAATTATTTTAATTGAAGCTAAATTAATACGAAAATGTGGTTTTTTGTAATAATATTAATGACATCATGCAGAAGTGTCCAGTAATGTTGTAATTGTTCCGTCACATGGTTTGGTTATGTGGATATGTGAAATTGTAAAATTTAAGAAAAGAGTCAAATAAAATTCTAATTATCCCCATCCATAATTTCTTGATACATTGTAGGTGTACTTTTTGTAAATGCTCAGATTATGTAATAAAACTTTGCAAAACTCTAGTGGCTCCATCTATCTGAAACAAAAATGATACGCTTTGCATTTGGCCATCTACATGTGAGAATTTCAGATAAAAGTTGAGGTGGTCGGCATTCAATGTTTTTAATATTGACACCTTAATGCTTGTTCACGAGCGCGATTTATCGCATGCGACAGAGCTCTGATTAGCTGCAGCAATGTGGTTGTCGCTGAACATGCTTACTCTTTCTACGTTTCGTGCGATACAAAAATTTATCGCAGTAATGCTCTTAGTTTGGTGCGATTTTCACCTTAACCTCAACATTTATGTTTGTTTACGTTTGTACTCGGGTGCTACAGTTCCGCGGTAATGTCGAAATTTACTGTAATATGTAAATACATCAATATAAAAATATAAATATATATAAATTTCACAATAATATCTTCTTGCCACCACAAAACCCAGACAAATTAAGTTGTAGCCGCTGTCAACCTTTTGAACATATCGTGCGATAAAAACCAGTCGCAAATAGAGATAGATCTATAGTTAAGAACAGGACGACACCCAAATATCGCACGTACCGTATCGCCCTCCTGAACAGTGATTTAAAGTGATACTTGTGTTTTTTTTCACGTCTCTTTCTTTCTTATTATTCAGTTACTAAGTTACTAAGATTATTTTCGTTCAATTCGCCGTCACTTCAAAATTGTCACACTAGGCTTCAACAACAGAAGTAATAGATCTGGTAATAAATAGAAGGACATTACTTGTGCAGCGTTTAGGGAGGCAGGATGGCGATGCAGGCTCAATTGTTGTAGGCCATCCTTCAGATTGTTACTCGTTCGCTGGATTATGAAAACGAAACCAACGAGGAAAGCGCGCCTTGAGTCTAGCTGCTGGCTTTGGTTTTGTGTTGCATCATTTAAAAGCCCGTGTTGGAAATTTTGACAATGCCTTGAGGAAGCCTCGAGGCCTGGATATGTTTCTGCCATAATAAGTTTGCCACAAGATGTGATTGGAATTTATATTAAATTAAACCAAAAGTTCGTTGTTTTACTGAGGACCTATATACCTACCGCTGAAATATGGCAACAGTGCTGCACAAATTTTTTTGTTTTTACAATGTTCTTCTCCTAGAGTCTGACAAAGAGCCTCACTTAGTTCCTATATGAAGAGGAATAGAATAGTTGATTACTTTAGAAAATTGTTTTTCCAAGACATATCTGCAATACCAGCCCGAAAAAGTACTTTTTTGATTAAACAACATCTTCCTATAAATACTCAAAATAATGTTCAAATATTGAAGCCATTATATCTGCCTATGGTGAAGAGCAGTCGAAATGGAAAACCGTTGTGTAAATCAATTTGTTGCCCTAAGGGCATCATATGTTCCAAAGAACAGTAAATTACTGCTATTCTTGGTATCATAAATTATTATTTTCATTTTCAACAGTAAAATCCTAAATCATAGGAACCCATTTAGGGTTCGATTTTATTCCAAGTCGACCCTTAAGATACTTACATACATACAATGGGCTGTCAAGTATAGGAATGTGATCTTCTTTAATATTGCTCTCCTTAACATTTTTATTACGCTGCTTTATGTTGAACTTTCAGAGTTGTGAAAAAAAAATCTTGAATCAACTCTCAATTTCGATTTGATCTTTAATGTTCCGTCAATTGACTTTGGTACACCACCCCCAGCATTTAACAAAAGAATTACAAGGAAACCATGGTTGATGATTTTATTTGATACTCTTTGGGATCATGGGATAGAAAATCTCAATTATTTCGTATCCTCGATCATTTTTTACGACAGAAAGGATACGAGGTCCTTGTAGAGAATGGTAACGAGCAAATTCACACTTTTATAAATATCTAGTTGAAGTTCAGAGCACAGCAACAACCTTAGATAAAATTGCCAAGGCCAAGGAAGAGAAAATTTTTCGTTATCAAATTTCGTTTGTTGTATCTCATTTCAATTTCTTCTTAGTTCATCGGCATCTCCTGGTTTCCTTTTCTGTTGCCTGTTGTGGTCTGATGATATGGAATTGGGAAAAATAACAGAATTTTTTCCAGAAAGGTATGAGAGGTAACAAGACCCTTAAGATGTTGAAAGTTTTTTTTTCCTTTTTCTTTTTTTGATTACGTTTCATAAAGTTTTATGGTAAGCAACTTCGGTGAAAATATAAAATTGATAAAGAAAGGAATTCAATAATACGGTTGTGATTTTATGCGAATTTATTCAGGAAGAATTCCATTCTCTTTGCTCTTACTTTCTCTATTCTGCCACTTTAGTATGTATACAATACAAAAGCAAAAAAAAACTTTTCCATTGAGAAGTTATCAATAAAAATTGTTTTTATAAGTTTAAATCGATTATTAGCTCTTTTGCGGCCTTTTTCTTTTTGTCAGCCGAGGGTGTGGACATCTTCTTGGGTCTATTATAAAAGGGGAATCTACCCTCACAAAATTGATGTATATGTAAATAATGTTACTTACGTAAGATGAACTTGCCTTTTAAATTACACAGACTGCCCAAAATTGTCTTAATCGTCAGTAAGGAAGCTTTCGTTAAATAATAATATAAATTTGCCGTAAGTAAAGTGTACGTACACGTCTGTTTAAATTCATTTTGCTAAGCTTACTTACTTACGCCTACATGTTGAAAGGTGAAATTTTAAAATTTTAATGGCTGAAGTAAATTGGTACAAATGTCCATAAAAGGCACAAATCTTCAATTAAATCCATTTTATCAAATCCTTTGCTTTTTGCACTTTTTAAATATGACTAAAATAGAAAACCTTACGGAATGTGACGTTTATTTAGGACAAACCTCAGTTTCGTTCAGTTTCGTAAAGCTCTATACATTCAGTTTGGGCAACCTTTCTTTCTGGTACGAATCTTTAGAATAATATCAACTTCCTTCAAAGTTTTATACCTTAAATATACAAAGATATATGAGAGTGCCGAGGTGTCGATGAATGCACCTTCCAATGGTGGAGGTATTACCGTATACGCATAATTTGTAAAGTTTCCCTGTAATTTTACATATTTCAATGTAATTTTTCATGTTCAGTGTTATATGTAATTTGTTGAAAACGAACACGAACACAAACACGGAAACTATGAAGATCACGAATCCGAAAATGAGTTAGTCCGAAAATAAGATCTATCGAAAATGAAATCATACGAATGCGAACACTAGAATAACGAAAATCACGTGAATCACGAATAGGGAAATGAAAATGAATTCATACGAAAATAAATTCGTTTCGAAAGCAGCACGAGAATTTTACGAGTATCAGGAATCCAGAAACAAAAACGAGTTCGTACGAAAATGAACATGAACACAGGAATTACGAAACTCACTAAAATAACGAAAATTGCGAAAATCATGGAATACAAGAGAATCACTCAAATCGCTAAAATACCGGAAATCATGAGAATCACTAAAATCACGGAAATCATGGACATACTAAATAGACGACAATAACGGAAATCACGAGAATCACTGACGTCACGAAAATAATGAAATCATGAGAATCACTAAAATCACTAGAATCACGAAAATAACGGGAATCAAGACAATAACGGAAATAAGAAGAATCACTGAAATCAGGTAATAACGAAATTCACGAGAATAACGGAAATCACGAAAATCGCGAGGATCACTAAAATCACGACAATAACGGAATGAACGGAAAAGACGAGAATCTCTAAATACACGAAAATAATGGAAATCATGAGAATCACGAAAATCGCGAAAATACCGGAAATAACGAGGATAGCTAAATAGACGACAATAACGAAAATCACGAGAATCACTAAAATCACGAAAATCGCGAGGATCACTAAAATCACGACAATAACGGAAATCACGAAAATCACTGAAATCACGAAATTAATGGAAATCATGAGAATCACGAAAATCACTAGAATCACGAAAATAACGGGAATCAAGACAATAACGGAAATAAGAAGAATAACTGAAATCACGAAATTCACGAAAAGAACGGAAATCACGAGAATCACTAAAATCACGAAAATAATGAAAACCACGAAAACCACGAAAATCACGAAAATAACGGAATGAACGGAAAAAACGAGAATCGCTAAATACACGAAAATAATGAAAATCACTAGAATCACGAAAATAACGGAAATGACAAGAATCACTGAAATCACGAAAATAGCGAAATTCACGAAAAGAACGGAAAGCACAAGAATCGCTAAATACACAAATATAACGGAAATCACGAGAATCACTAAAATCACGAAAATAACGGAAATCACGGGAATCGCTAAAATCACGACAATAACTGATCATGAGAATCACGAAAATCACTAGAATCACGTAAATAACGGGAATCCAGACAATAACGAAAATAACAAGAATCACTGAAACCACGAGATTCACTCAAAAATCACGAAATAACGAAATTCACGAAAAGAACCGAAATCACGAGAATTACTAAAATCACGAAAATAACGGAAAGAACTGAAATCGCGAGAATCGCTAAATACTCATGAGAATCACGAAAATCACTAGAATCACGAAAATAACGGGAATCAAGACAATAACGGAAATAACAAGAATTACTGAAACCACGAGATTCACTCAAAAATCACGAAATAACGAAATTCACGAAAAGAACCGAAATCACGTGAATGACTAGAAAATAACGGAAATCACGAGAATAACTCAAATCACGAAAATAATGAAAATCACGAAAATAACGGAAAGAACGGATATCGCGAGAATCGCTAAATACACGAAAATAATGGAAATCATGAGAATCACTAAAATCACGGAAATCATGGATATACTAAATAGACGACAATAACGGAAATCACGAGAATCACTGACGTCACGAAAATAATGAAATCATGAGAATCACTAAAATCACTAGAATCACGAAAATAACGGGAATCAAGACAATAACGGAAGTAAGAAGAATCACTGAAATCAGGAATAACGAAATTCACGAGAATAACGGAAATCACGAAAATCGCGAGGATCACTAAAATCACGACAATAACGGAATGAACGGAAAAGACGAGAATCTCTAAATACACGAAAATAATGGAAATCATGAGAATCACGAAAATCGCGAAAATACCGGAAATAACGAGGATAGCTAAATAGACGACAATAACGAAAATCACGAGAATCACTAAAATCACGACAATAACGGAAATCACGAAAATCACTGAAATCACGAAATTAATGGAAATCATGAGAATCACGAAAATCACTAGAATCACGAAAATAACGGGAATCAAGACAATAACGGAAATAAGAAGAATAACTGAAATCACGAAATTCACGAAAAGAACGGAAATCACGAGAATCACTAAAATCACGAAAATAATGAAAACCACGAAAATCACGAAAATAACGGAATGAACGGAAAAAACGAGAATCGCTAAATACACGAAAATAATGAAAATCACTAGAATCACGAAAATAACGGAAATGACAAGAATCACTGAAATCACGAAAATAGCGAAATTCACGAAAAGAACGGAAATCACAAGAATCGCTAAATACACAAATATAACGGAAATCACGAGAATCACTAAAATCACGAAAATAACGGAAATCACGGGAATCGCTAAAATCACGACAATAACTGATCATGAGAATCACGAAAATCACTAGAATCACGTAAATAACGGGAATCCAGACAATAACGAAAATAACAAGAATCACTGAAACCACGAGATTCACTCAAAAATCACGAAATAACGAAATTCACGAAAAGAACCGAAATCACGTGAATGACTAGAAAATAACGGAAATCACGAGAATCACTCAAATCACGAAAATAATGAAAATCACGAAAATAACGGAAAGAACGGAAATCGCGAGAATCGCTAAATACACGAAAATAATGGAAATCATGAGAATCACGAAAATCACTAGAATCACGAAAATAATGAAAATCACGAAAATAACGGAAAGAACGGAAATCACGAGAATCGCTAAATACACGAAAATAACGGAAATCACGAGAATCACGAGAATCACTGAAATCACGAGGGAGGACAAATACGATCCGAATATAAATCCGAAAAGAAATGTGTGCGAAAAACGAAAACGCAAAAGTAATTTCAGTATTCGTCATTGAAAACGAAAATTTTATTTCGCCTTTGTAAGAGATTACACATATAGTATTTGCATGATGAGATTTTGAAAGAGTAAAACGACAATTATCCTACTCCAGACGAATTAACCCCCCCCCCCCCACCCCTCGCCTATTCTATTTTACAGATGAAGACCTTATAGAGGAAAACTGAGTTTCCATGCATAATTTTCCTGGTACATAAACGTTTAACTTTAGAAAATGCGACTTTTTTTTACCTACTACAAAATAATACAGACTGGTCGGAAAAGAATGCGATATTTTCCATTATACAATTATTCCGTTAACCCACTATCGAAGAAAATATGTAGTTTTACGTATGTAGGTGGTGGAAAACGATTTACGAGTGACTGCGAAAATGCAGATGCGACAAAGCAATATTGCACATAGCAAACTAATATGACTACCTACCTACCTACATTAGAATTATTTCAGTATTTTTTCGAGAACATCTGAGTTAACAAAGCAACAACAAGTTTTAGCAATTAAATTTTTTTCTTCATTATGTAAGACATTACCTTACTAATTAGCTCTCCAATGCATTTCCCTAACTAAACAGTAATAGAAAAATTTTCATCTCTCACATGAATAAAATTTCTCCCCTATAAAATTATTTGTCTAACCTTAAAAATTAAAGCATTTAGTAGACAAAAAGATTTAGCTAAAAATTCTCACCAGGTGATAATCAATTTACAAATTCACTTGAAATTGTAACGGACGTGCGTAGATCTAGTAAAATCTACTTTTAAGTATTCAACAAATAACAAGAGCTCCCTCACCTGCACCTCTTGGTCTATAAATTAATGTTGTCACCTCGAAGAATTTTACAGGTATTCCAATTTTAGGTCAATTTCATATTCAAATTTGTACAAAAGAAACTTGTCAGGTATTTGGGTGCCATGATACACCACAGATATCGATTTTTTTTCTTCTTAAGAGTCTTAATGGAATGTTACATATATGTCTCTAGTTATGTGTGTTTGTTTTGTTTGGATGTAAATTGAACAGTTCAATTTCGCTTGACTTAGCCCACCTCAAGCATTTCAATTCAATGATGGACACAACAAGTAACAATTAAACACTTTGCAGTACACCATAACACACACATATACATAAAAATAGGTACCTCTACCTGACGTAACTGTGCGGAGATATGTTATTATGTCACTTGAGTAGTCGTCTTATATGGTCTTCAAATTATGCATATGGGAAGTAACTAATATCAAGAACAAATTCGTGATTCGCTCTCGATAGCAGAGGAATTTAGGACAGTTTTCAACTGAACGTACGCACCACAGGAAGAGCGCCAACGTTATTAAACTTAAAACCAGATTCAAAGTGGAACAATGTTCTGGCGGCGGCGACGCGGCGTATATATTCAAATTAGCTCGATGTTACAGCCGAGGTGTGTGCAGATTTGTTTTTTTTTTAAATATTTTTAAGTGCTGGCTTATAATGAATGAAGTTTTTTTATTACTTGTATTGTTAGGAAAACAATTGCGAAGCCAAAATTTTTCAAGATGGGAATTCTTTAAGAGAATTTGTCTGCAACAAAACAGAAAGTTAAATAAAGGCGCGTAGCTACTATTTCCGAAAATCAAATGAATTTTTTGTTTTGATTATCAAGTCAACATATAGAAAGTCCTAGGTTATAGTAGTGGCGGCCATCGTAAAAGCATATACAATCAGCCACACTAATGTGATGCCACCTTATTGAGACCCTATACCTGGAAAATATTCCTCAGATTTAGGAGATGCACTAAAACCAGCGATAAGAGTGAATGAACCTTACCAAGTCCTCCAACTCTTTGTCTGCTAATTCTCTCAATTTGCAGAAAAAGTTGTTACCACCTCCTACGCTTAGAAAGGTTAGGGCATTCGCACAGTTGGTGCTGAACGCTTTCAACCTCTTTCTCTTCCGTACAGAGGTCTGCAGAGGTCATTGTATGAATCTTGCATGCGCTCTGCATGCTTACCAAAGAGGCAGTTTCCCGTGATAACTGCAATAAGATTTTGCACATAATTCCGGTTCCTCCTTAGCAGAGATTCAGTCTTCCCAGGACAAATCTCGATAGAATGTCCTAACCTTTGTATTTATTCCGAGAGAGAAGTGTCAACTAATTTATTTTAGATCATACATGTTAGATTTATGACTCTGGGTCAGGCGCGTATACATGTGGATGGTCACGGGGGGTTATGACCCCCACCCCCCAAAGCACCACTTAACCTTCGCAGTGAATTGAATGTGGCGCTGGACTCAAAGCTGGGCAAGTACCAAAGAAAAACTACTTAAGAGGAGTCCGTACAAAGATTTGCAAGTTTCATACATTTTTCAATGCGAATTTCTGGCAAACTATTTGTAGCAGAATTATGATTGATTTTTTAAATTAAAGGTAATGAAGAGATAATGAAGAGGTCTAGTAAATAATGTCGGGAAAAATAAAAAAAAAATGATTGGAATTGAGATATTGGCTCGGAAACTTGTAAAAAATGGTAAAAATTGAAGTTTTTTACATCAAATTCCTGTTAGTAGAAATTATTCTTATTGCTTTAGATTGTGACTATTTTAGAAAGATTAAGCCTAGATCTAGCAAATAACGTCGAGTTTTTTTTTCAGTGGCGCTTTTTTCAATTATTTGACTCTAATAGTACTTGTTTTTTTCTCCCGATATGTCACCGACGAGAAATTGCAATATTTCGTTGAAAGTTGTCGAAGTACGAAACAAAATCTAGCATGTTTAACAATTATGTGCAAACAAAATTTAGAAGAGTTAATTATCGTTAAAAATTTTCAATTGAACTGCAAATTTTCATTTTTCGTCTTAAATTGTCACTTGTTGGGTTTCTATCTTTTACGCTAGATGTCTCTAATATGCTCTGTGGTCTCGGTCTGGGCTAATTTTATATGAATTTTCTCGTTTTCAAAACACAAACCTACGTATAGTAAATTTTATTGCCTGCAGGTTCACTGGTATCTAAATTGAAACTTTTGCTGAGTACTAACTCCTCTTAAGTACAAGTACAAGTACCGAAGGCTTGAGTACTTCAGCTTAAGTACAACTACCGCATGTATTAAAAGTACTTGTAACTAAGTACTAAGTCTATAAAATGTACTGAGTAATTCTTGAAGTACTTTTGAATGTACTTTTTTAGAATCTTCATACGTTGGCAGTAATATGATGAAGTTTATTGCGTTCAGTTAATAGATATTAATAAATAAATACCTTTTGAAAACTAAGTAACCCTGTGGCTACTATTTATAGTTTTTTATAGTTTTCAGCGCTGCAGGTAGAGTAAAACTTTCATTTTAGAGGTCCGTCCAAGGACACATTATCGCCTCCAATAATGAATAACAATTCTAAGGAAAAATTTCCAGTAAATTTTAAAGATAAAACTCAGCCCCTACATCAGGTCGTGGCATCGTTGATTTTATATTGACGGAAAGTTGAAAAAGTGAGCATGCAGCTCCGAAAGTGATTTTACTAAAACATTTAGAATTTCTTCTGCGTATCTAATAAATAAATAATCTTTGGTAAACAGTTTTTTTCAGTAATGACCCTAAATGATTAATTTAAAAACATTTATTTCAACGAACCCAGTAATTTATTTGTTGTTTTCAGTTCTCTCTCAGTTGGTACTTGGTGCTTATATCGAAAGAGTCAGCAATACAGAAATGAGCCAACTTTCTGCAGTGTATTTCTATGAACGCAGTTAATCCATATTATACATGTCAGTGGTTATGTCATCAAATCAAGCATCGTCGATTTTATATTCAAGCGAGACGTTACTGGTTTTTGTTCTACTTGCCCAGTCATGTTTGTATGCTATTAGTTTGTCTAAGGTTCTGCGTGAGTGCGGCACATGATTTGACAGTTCTTTGTGTGCTTTAAAACTCAAAAACAAAATAGGAGTTGCGCTAGAGATTGTGTTTGCTTTTCTACGAAGAGTTAAATACTTATAGATACTTAATAGACTGAGAACTACTTAAGTAAAAATCTTGGTACTTAAGTACAAAACTAAGTCTTAAGTACAAGTAAATAGAAGCAAGTACTTATGTTCAAGTACTAAGTAGGAGCATTTCAGAAGTATTGAGTAATATGTCTTAAGTAACGAAAATGTACTTTAAGTAGTACTTAAGGCTTTTTTACTTAAGTATTGCCCAGCTCTGACTGCACTGTAAAGTGAGTTGTAAAGGTTTAACAGGACGATTTTCGTATGGTACGGACACCATGTGTTGCTGACGCCGGCGATTAATGCTGGTGCTCTATCGCACTTTTCCAATCTCCAGATCCACTCGAGTCTGGAGTCGGTATTATAGTCATTTGCTCGTAGCTATTCGTCTTTGAAACGTGTACGACTTTTTTTAGAATTTTCTTGTGTATTATATAGTGTCGAAAAGTTATCTATCATACCTATCACAGAATGGTAAGCAATTTTGAAATACTAGATATTTATTTTGTTGTTTGAGCACACAATTTCGAGATTTAAGAAATTGGTAAACGATCATAAATATTATTTAACCCATCTGATTTTTCAACATAAAACCAATGACAGGACAACTGGACAACTAAAATGAAATTAGTGACGAGATCCTGACAGATTTAGATCCTGATTTAGGATTCTTCCAGGAGAACCCTAGCTCCATGCAATCATCGACGTATACCCACCCGTTAATTTTTCATAGCGAAATAGAAATATACTTGCAAATTGCTTTTAAGAGTTTTAATGCATAACTATTCATCGACAACGGTGCAAACGATTTGATTCTGGTGTGGTTCACATTTTCAGACAAGGGCACAAGCATTTAGTTTTTTTTTTAGAAGATTTGACATTTTTTCTTTAGATTTTTCATGCACTGGTGGATGAACTTTCCATATCGGATCTATCGAAATAGTTTGGAAAAGTTCCCTGAGATATTTTGGCCTATTGGATCGCAATATGCCGAACAGCAGAAAAATCGCCCGATGCTTTAAAAAAGATTCCAAAGAACATTCACAAGTAATCGAAACCTAAATGGGGAAACATGCTGAACTAACATATTTAAAAGAGGAACACAGTTTATGTATGAGAGTTCAATGATCAACACTATCAAAAGTCAAAAGGACTAGGGTAGTGAATTTCTCACAATCCATGGGGCTTCTAATATGGATCAGATGTTATCTTTAATATGGTCGTTTTACAACCAAGAAATGCTGGAAAACATGATTTGATTAAAAGGCTATTTTTATCTCATGCTCTAGTATTTGCTGGTACATTAATTTTTCTAGCACTTAAGGTAAAAAGCAAAGACTGATTGGACGAAAATCAGCCTGAGATTCTGGCGTTTTTTTTTTTATATTGGAAGACAACGTCCGGGTGTAAAGCTTATCCCTTCTACTTCAATCGTTAATTTTACACATTTTTCTCTGAAGGCACTTATGTAGCTATAAATTCTTAGGCCTTAATCTTATCCATAATAAGAATTTCTCTTCTCTTGGGGGTGGGAAGAAAATAATGCAGATCTGTGGTTGGCATCATTACAGGACACAACTCACTTCACGCTCATCTAACTAGAATGGGAGTTGTTGACAGTCCTGAATATATGTACTGCCTGGAAGGAGAGACTGGGACAACGGAACACTTTACATGTGCTTGTCTAGCCTTTGCCCAGAGCAGAATAGATACGCTTGGGTTTCCCTTCTATCTGTTGACAAGCTGAAAAACTTACCTCACCAAGAGCTGACGCGTTTCATTGAGAGGACCGAAACGTTTTGCTGAAAGGGTTTTCTAGCAAGTTAGCACAATTGGTCACCCTAGCCTCCGTACTTGGGATCTCACGTAAAAAAAACAACCTTAGCCATAAAAAACTTCTTATCTCCTTTACGTTGGACTCTAATCCTTAGACCTTAAGCCTAGACCTGTGAGTGAGACTTAGAATTTGAACTTTTTGCATTAGACGTTTTCTTTTCCGATCTGAGATTTTAGAACTTATGTCCTTAGACCTGTATCCTTTTACATTACGTGTTGGATTATAGATTTTTATAACTATATCTTCGATCATCTGACCTTAAGACCTATACCTTAGACTGATGTCCTTACACTTTTATCTGCAGATCTTACTCCTATCGGTTTTATACCAGACCCTAGGATTTTCACATTAGGCCTTAGAATTTGAATTCTACTCCTTAGATATCAGATCACACACACCTTACATTTCGGTTTAAGAATTTTATTTTCCATTGTGCTATTGCCATCAGAATGATCTCTAACATGATCTTACTAATCTGTTTGGTGAGTATACTACCCAATAGGAAGTGATGACAACTAGTTTAGTGAACAGTTAGAAAAAACATGTCATTCTTAGCTACAACCCTGGAAAACTATTAAAATTCCTAACAATAATTTAGGCAGTAGGTTGTTACAACTTCCTCAACAAAAGTTCTTTAAAATCCTCATCGACTCGTAATGATTATTTGAACAGCTCTCACATAATTTAACCGCCCACTTGAAAACGTATTTTATGCTAAAATCTGAACCGCCACGTTATTATTCCTTTTCTCTGAGATTTGTTCGCTGATAGTAGTGTGATTCACCGCCTACAATAATCGAAAGTTAAAAATTACTTTCTGATAAAATTTCACTCTTAAAACTCACAAAATATGAAAATAGTCAAAAAAAAAAAACATTAAAAAGTTTTTCTCCATTTCTTTCATGCATTCTGAGAAGGTGCGCCAAACATAAAGTGATTTGACCCCAAAAACAAAATTTTGTTTAGTTAAATTTTATGCAAAATTCCAACTAAATAACAAACTGAGAGTTTTGAATTTCTACAAAAGGTTTTATTTATAGTAGCTAGGTACACACTGGATGGAGACATTTTGGATAATTGATTTTTTCTTACCTGGAGAAAAAAGCTTTTTTGTCAGCGATGACATGTACTAACCACAAAGGCTTCCAACTTTCTAGCATGAAATTCCAAGAGTTCTGACCGTAGTTTACCTATGTATTTATATGAATTGCCCACTAATTGTACCATCATCACACCTTCCTAATTATGCATATGTTTTGATTCGAACCTCATTCCAATTAAACTCTATAAAATGAATACAGAATTGATAGGAGTAAGTACCTGTTTAAAGTAAACACGTTAAAAATTAAAAGAAAAGTAAAAACAGAACAAAATCACATAAAGAGAATTATTTTTTTTAAATTGTAACGAAAAAGTTTTATTTATAACTTTCTAGTAGGTTAGGTTAGGTTAGGTTAGATAAAAGGGCACCCCAGGCCAGAAGACTAGCCTGCATCACTTAGACCTCTAGTGGGTCCATTGTTCTCCTAGACCTCATGGGATAACCTTTCAAGCCTCAGATCCATCCTGCTTTCCTTAGAAAACTCAGGATATACCTAATTCTTTTAACCTAGATCCATCCTGTTTCTCTCAGAAAACTCAGGATATATCTAAGTTCTTTGCACTTTGCAGCTTCCCCAGACTTGAAACGAAGTAGCTACCCAATAGCTTACCCCTTTTATTCATCAAAGTGGGGCATTCGCAAAGCACGTGTTGGATGGATTCGATTTCCTTAAGGACTCCGCTCCTGCAGAAAACGTTCGCCGCTATACCCAGTCTTCTAGCATGGTCTCCTATGACCCAGTGAGCCGTAATGACCCCTACTAGCTTCCTGGTACTTGTCCTGCTGCAACTAAAGTTCCCTTGTCCTTTTCCTCTCATATGCAGGCCACAATTGCCTCACAATACGGCAGGTATCCCTACTGGTAAACCGAAGGCTTATCTTTTGATAGGGGCCTCTGATAATTTCCTCTTTTAAAGCTCCGATTGGGATCCTCACATAAGCTTCCGCTGCGGAGCTATCAAATTCGGAGCCTTTTTTGGCCAACTCATCAGCCATATCGTTGCCTGAGATATCCTTTTGGCCAGGTATCCAGCATAGACTCACCTTGTGCCTTATAATCAATTTTTCAAGACAGGTCTTGCATAGCTGCACCAATTTTAATTTTACCAGCACGTCATCCAGCGCCTTGATGGGTGCCTGGCTATCAGTATATATGCAGATGTACCGTGCGGGCTTTAATAAATCGCTGCGAGCTCTGTATGAAAAACACTGCATTTGTCAGGCAATCTATAAGACACATGCCACTGGAGATCTCTAGAGTACACTCCAGGCCCTGAGCCCGGACTTCTCTTGGATTCATCCGTGAAAAAAATATATCGGATGTTACGATCACCTCCTTCCCTTCTTAGTTAGTCCTGGTGGGCATCATTGAATTGACACCCCCCACCAAAAGTCAAGAGATGGGAACTAAGTAGTCTGTTTCTTCCCTGCAATCACTACAGTTTATCTTTTCTTACGGAACGTTGGAGCCATAGTTTTCACAATTTTGGCGGATCCAAAACCGTTGCCCTAGATATTTCAAAAGCCTTTGATAGAGTCTGGCATCCAGCCCTTTTAGCCAAACTTAAAGCACATGGTCTCCCCCTTCTCTTCTATTATGGATTAAAAGTTTCATATCTAGTCGCCAAATACGTTTTGTATTAGATTTTGCTACATCCGAGCCTCATCCCATAAATTCCGGTGTGCCTCAAGGTTCTGTTATCTCTCCAACTCTCTTTTTAATTTTCATTATTGATTTGCTTCCTCTTACTTTTAATCCCATCTATAATTTCGCTGATAACAGTACCCTCGATTTCGCTTACTCCTTTGACACTCCTGCGGACTCCAGGGGAATGCCGCATGTGTTAAACGAGATTACATGATTAGATCATTGAATAACGATCTTGGGGCCAAGCGAATCGCGTCGAATTCAATGAATCTAAGACCCAAAGCTGTTTCATCTCTTTAAAACAAGATCATCACTTAACCACTGTCATTTCTTTTGATGGGGAATTAATTTCGAATTCACCGTTGCTAAGCATTTGTTTTGCATTAATATTTCCAGTAAATTAAACTGGACAGATCACATCTTCTCTGTTACCAAAGAATCATCGAAATGTCTTCGGTTTCTTAAAAGGTGTAAGAAATATTTCAGCCCGTCAAATCTAGTCCTACATTAGACCTAGAATGGAATATAATTCCCAAATCTGGACTGCGGCTGGTCGCATAGCCTTAGCTTCATTGGATATTGTCCAAAAGAGAGCCTTCAAGCTCATTGGTTATGTGGCAATAACTTGTCATATCGACTCACTCGAACACCGACGCAATGTTGGATGCCTTTCGCTCCTTTATCGCTTGGTCAATGTTCTGATAAAATATTTAGTCTAATCCCTTGTAGAATGAGTCCTACATGCAATACTCGCGCTGCAAACCGCGCACATCTTTTTACCCTTCAACTTAGTTTCGACCATACAGTAAAATTCCTTGATGCATATTTATCCCGAACAGTGCGAATGTGGAATAGTTTATCATCTTCTGTTTTTTCCACCGGCATACAATCTGTGGAAGTTTAACGGCGACATACATCGGCATCTCTCGGCCACTCTCCTGATATCTCCTAATCCTTTCCCTATCTCCTTCCTGCCATGCTGTGCTATTCATCATAGGGTATCCCCTGAGCTTGGCTTGATAATATAAAAAAATAACACAAAACATCAGAATGGTGTATCGGGGGATATTTAGGCTGTCATAATAGATTTCATCAGATGTATTATGGATTGGCGAACTCTGGCGATCATCAAATGTAGGCTGAAACAAGTTAGTTACAAATTCTTTCTGGTTTGTTTGCAGATGTTCTATCATAAAGGAGGTTTTCCCTATCAATACATTCCACGTCAAAAATATATTTGGTTAATGATCGATCGATATGACATTACCGATTCGCCAGATCAGTAACCGATCTTATAATAATTCTGTGAATGTACGTGTCCAATAACATCTTGTCGTCACAAAGAAAGCAAAAAAACGTAAGTGTGCTGCTCATTAGATTCTATCTACCTTTATAGATCCATGTGAATTCAATCTAGTCAAAAATCAAGATAACGATTTTATGTACTTTGAGGTTATGTTAACATCTATCAAGTGAGAAAAAAACTAGATAAAGGTAAAAAAGTCAAAATAAATGTGCAAATTATAAAAAAAAAATAATAATAATCATTCCAATATAAACCAAACTGGCAGCACCGGCTCTCACTAGCGGCATAGCATTCATTTTAAGGTAGTCGCGCTAATCTTAAAGAAAAACAAAAAACAAAAAAAATAAAAATAAAAACACAAGAAAAATCAAACTCTTAAAGAAAGAAAACTGCAAGAAAATACCAACTACTACTAGTACTACTACTACTATTGCTTACATACCTACTTACCTGCCATCATATCCATCTGTACAAAAGTTTATTCAAACGCATCATTTCATAGGTAGTATAAGCAAAAGCGCACGCATTCGCATTCATTTACTGTGAAATTGTGCAGATACCTTGCCATAATTTATAAAAGACTCTCATAAACCACGGCGGCCCAGCGCAGCGAAGAGATATTATATGAAGATACCTGTGTATGTCGTGTCAACGTCTTACCTTGGTATTGGAGAAAACTTCAATAAGATAAAAGTAGGTCAACGTATATAAAGCCAAGTTCAAGGCGATCGCCATTTCAGATGTGAAGAAATTTTTCAAGTACACGCTTCGATCCGTAAGGAATAAATTTTGTTCTGTTGCGCAGCTGAAGAAATTTTACAGAAGAAGTGAAGAGGAGAAGTGTGATCATTTCAATAAAGAAAAACTAAGCAGAAAAAAACCAAACCATTGTGATCGAGAATTTTTTAATATTTTCGATATTATTTGCAAAAATTTCTACTACTTAACCCCTAAGAGGATTACTAAAAACAAAAAAAAAACATCATCCAGGTGAGAAAATTGTTTTTGTTCTGTTGTGTGTGTGCTAAAAAATATATTTTGTGAAATAATCATATGTTCTTGATTGATCGATTAAAATATGAAGAGAGAGAAAAACAAAAAGTGTCAATTTCGTAACGGGGATAATTTTTAAAGAAAGTTTTCTGCGGCGGTGCCGTTAATTGAAGTGGTTTTTTTTTTTTTGCTGCGGTCGGTCAATGATCGAGTGAATATGTGGGACACACCAATTAGTTTTAGTCTGACCCATTTTATCCCTTTTTGTTTTTTTTTTTACTTGTATACACAAACACCTGAAGTGTGTTTTTGGGACATTCCATCTCAGATATCCGCCATATATGCGGTGAGCAATCACCAAACACACCCAACACACTGTTTCGAAGAAGAGAGAAAGTTTTTCTTTTTCTTCTGTTTTTTTTTTTTGTAGTGCTTGCTTTTTTTCTGTGGTTTTGTATGAATGCATTTTCTATTGAAAGATTTTAATCAATTTTTGGTGGATAGTATGTGTGTAAATTTTTTTTTTTGAAAATTTTTAATTTTTTTTTATGATAAATTTGAATTTTATTACTATTCATAACTGTAAAAAAAAGAAGAACAAGAAGAAGGGAAAAAAAAACATCATAAGTTTCCCTAGTAAAAGTGCTTTCACCTTTCGAGACTAAAACTCATATGAAAACTAATACACACACGTGTGTTTATACTCGTATATATGATTTTCCATACTATTCTTATCTTATCATAATTGAGGAAATTTGTGAAGTGGGGACTAAAGATTCACATGTACTATTTACATCTATATATGTTAAAGAAAATTTAATCCGTTACCGGAGAATTTGTAAATAAATTAAATGATGCCAAAACGATGGATATTAACTGTTTTTTAATACAAAAATTTTAAAAGGCTTATCATCAATTAGGTAGTATGGTATTTCAAATAGTTATAGTAGATGATATATTTTAACACACACACACTCACACACCTCTAAAAATTTTCCCAATAAAATTGTTGTTTCAATGCAGATGTAAAGATGCTATTAACAATTTTAACTGCATAACTCTTGTAATTATTTCTAACCAGATTTATTAAAATATTCGCTATTCTGAATGGTGTACCACAACACTCAATTTTAGGGCCTGTGTTGTTTTCTCTTTCGTTTTGTTTTTTTATTAGTAATTTTTTTCGTTTTTGCTTAAATTGCATTATCGCGTGTCTTGCATAATTTTCAAAATCATTTGAATTAATTAAGGAATTAAAAGTATAAGGAATAACAAAAATTATGAAAATTACTCAATTGCTTCTGCTGATAGGATTCGATATTTTACCTTATATTTTTTCGCCCCCCCCCCCTATTTTCGCACCTAAGTAATTATCCCAAAAAAATTTATTTTAATACAGTTTACCTCTCTTCAAGTGACTGGAATTTAAATTGTTTCAATTCTAAACTAACTTGTAAACATTTTACTAATCTCAATTGACCTGTAGAACTCTTTGCTATGAATTCTAAAAGTCCCAGCGCTTATTAGAGATATAATAGTTAAAGTTTCGTCCAAAAGAAACAAGTGAAAACAGGCGTAAAATATTTCTAAATTGATCAGCTGAGTTGTACTTTTTTTGTACAACAGAATTTTTCTATACTTGTAAAAAATTTATTATTGTTTTCCACCCGGATCTTAAGATCTGATTTTTGCTTTCTAGAGAAAACTTGCCACATAATTCGCTGTGACACGAAATCCAACCAGAACTCTTAATGAATTAGAAAGAGCGGACGTTTTCATTTTAAATTCCACTTGGATCTCAAAATTGGCTTTTTTTGTTTTGCCTATTTCGAGAAAAATGATCTCAAACTACGCGATTAAGCCAATCCAGGCATAATTCTTAGTGCATTAGCAAGAGCGGATAATCTAGTTCTAAATTCCGGATAGATCCTTAAATCAGTGTTATTTTTTTTTTTGTCTTTTCAAAATAAAAGCGGCCTCAAAATCCGAGGTGAGGACATATCCAGCCAAAATACTTTGCTTAGAAATAGCGCAAAAGATTCTAGTTCCAAATTCCGTTTAGATCAAAAAGAGAATAGACTGCAGAGGTTTAGGAACTGATTTTACATAACCGAATATAAAATGAGAGTAAAATTAAATATTTTAATTTTCTGCTTACTATGCAACCAATGGGATTTATTTGAAAAATAATTAAACAGATTCCTAGAATTGATTCAAAACTACTTCATAGGGGCAGATAAATCAATTAAAACATTATTAAAATATTTGAATTAATTAAGGATAAGCAGAAAATGTTTTACAGAGAAAATCTCTTATAAAACGTAGCTGCCGAAAATTTCAAATTTCAACTTTTATTAATTTTAATTTTTTTGTTTTATTGCCTACTTTACGGCAAATGTGGAATATTCAATTTTGTTTTTTTTGTTTTTTTTTTATAAATTTAAGCATTTAATCATTATTTGAATTTTTGTGTCAACATTTTATAAGAAAGTCCCTTAGTTGCAGATAAATAGATGAAAAATGAGGTCTCTAAGCAACAAATGGCCGACCTAAATAATTTTTTTTTTTAAAGAAAAAGTTCTAAAACTAAAGAACTTATATTATGAGCTACGACAGAACAGTATTTACCATTCGTATTGTATGAAACATATGGAACAACTGTTGTATTTGCTGATGAGACATATTTTTGTCAAGCATTTATTACTTGCAGAAGAAATACATATGCTCCTAACTATTTTATTCATGCTTGGAAATTCTGCTTCCATTCCAAAGATCAATAGACTCTCCAGCATGCACACCAAACTGCTTTTAGTTCTGAAATTGCCGATCCATTTGACATTACCGCACGGAAGTGACAATCTCTTGAAGATTTTAATAGGACCATTATTAAACCAAACTCAAGGGATATCCTATGATGCGAAGCACAGGATGGCAGAAAGGATTTAGAGAAAGGATTATGTGACATGAGGAGAGTTGTCGGAGGTGCTGATTTATGTCGCCCTTAAACTTTCGCAGATTCTATGTCGAAAGAAAGACAGAAGATGGTAAACTATTCCACATTCGCACTGTTCGGGATAAAACAGCATCACAGAATTTTAGTGAACAGCTGAACGTAATTTAAAGGATAACAGAATGTGCGCGGCTTGCAGCGTTAGTATTGCGTCCTATGCTATTTGTACAGCAATATTATTCAAATTGACCATTGCTATAATAAAAAATTGGCAATAGTTCGTGAACATTTTCCGCTCATGAAATGTTCGCCATGAAATGGCATCCTACATATTTTCGTACGATGGACTACTACCATGGAAATATTTAAAAACGCCATTAAAATTCCTTTTCTATCAATTGCTGTCATGTTTGGGGGGGGGGGGCGGATATACAGGGAAATCAATGTCATATTTATTTTATCTCCTATTTTTCTTCTCGATGAGAATATTGCACATCTGTAAAAAATAGATGTAATATGCCCCCTCCCCTCCCGACTATTCCGACCATTTTAGTTTTAAGATCTTGTGCGAGCGGGGCTTTGTACTTTGTTGCGCAATACTTTGTCCAAACCATTTCATCGCTAGCCCTAAATATGTCTTCTTCCAGTTCAACAGACAAAACATCCGCATCGTCTTCTTCGAACTCACTTTCGTTGTCGCTTTTAACTATGTGTACCTCCACTGGAGAAATAACTTGGGTTTCTATATGTATATGAATCACCATCATTGACAACTCATTGCTGCACAGCTTCCTGTTCCTCGAATGGAACAAAAAAAAACATGTATTACGACGAAACTCTTGAGAATGTAGTTACAAAGGAATTCGAAGTCCTTTATGAAGGCTTCTTTAGTTCTTCTTCGCTGCTAATGGAATCTATGAACATTCTACTATACTCGTGCCGTTCTTCTCTTGATAATCTATTACAGCATTACTCAAAATAAAAAACTATCAAAATATCTACAAAAACAAAAACACCTTGATAACAAAATTCAGAAATAGAGTACACCACAGGTGCACCATGGAATATAATTTTATCAAGGTATGCCTACCCCCATACAAAATGTATAAAGAAATTCACACATCAGAGACGAAGCAAATGTTTATTCCATGAATTTGGAATATTTTTCATACACATTTAAATAATCTTAAATTTGGAAATGATGTTCAAAACATAATTTTGAAAAATGTCAGACACATTCAGACAAGGGCGCACCGAAAGGGCGGACGAACGGGACCGGTCCTCCTCCAGAATGTCAGTTTTCTGAACATTATTTACAAATTACGTATAAAATGTGATCTGTATATTATTACAAAATCCGATAAAATAAAATAAAACCTTTCAATCTACAGTAGCAGTCCTTAAGTTCTCAGATGGGTGCAGGACGCAACTTTAGAGCCCTATTTTTCCAACTCGTTAGGACTTTGGACACCTATGCCCCCCCCCCCCCCCAAAGCCAAATTCTTGGTGCGTTACTGCATTCAGGCCAATAAACGAGAGAATTTGACCTGCAGAGGGTTGACCCGCTGAACCGGTAATACAGATATTAAAATAAATGTTAAAAGAAAGCTTTTGATTATTTCAATGGGTGATGGCAAATTCCGATAAATGAAAATCCCGAAAAGATAAAATTCCTGATGAAACAAAGTTCTTCGAAACCCTGTGATAGAATTCGGATGCACTGTTGTTTGCTTGACTCGATACAAATTTTGTAACTATGCTCACGCAAAGTATGAATTTGAATTTTTTTCAATCGCTCTACGAAATTGTATTAAATTCTAGTACAACTGTAGTACGATAGCACGCTATCTATTGTTTTGTCCATCTTCCTTCACTTACAGTGGATTTTCGTCAATAGTTTGTGTAATCTTGTATGTATGCAAATTGATTCTTTCACAGAAACCACGCGTTCATCAACCTTTTTCATTGTCGACCAAATTGCTCATATCTAAATTTCCATGATTCTTGACGAGTTTAATTGTCAGCATTTTTTCTCATTTATGTGATGTAAACAGTTACATCGGAATTTATCAGTTCTGCAGATGATCTTACTTCAACTACTTTTTTGAACTATAACTTATCTGCTAAAAAGGCAAAATGCACTTCTCTGTGGAAATTTTCATGCGAGGAAACTTTATAATGCCTTTTTTCAGATCCCCAACATTACACAGTTGTTAGATAAGAAGCAGTTCAAGCAAGTTTTGTATGACTTTGAGAAACTCAGTGTTTTTCCGGTACCAAATTGGCATGTTACAATTAATTCTTTTTATTGAATGTCAATGTCCACTATCAATTTTAATTGATCGTTTAGAGTTCTACATGTAGAAAATGTTTTAGTTACTGTTGGGACACTGAATTCAAATGTGGGTCCATAATACTTGGTGGTGATCCGAAGAGTCTACTGGTTTCCAAAATGTGCATGTATATCATGCCTTTTAATGGGCTACAAAATGTACACACACTTTTTAAACAATTAATTCTGCTAACTTGAATACACCTACTAATGTGAGTTTTAAATAAATTTCATTCTTGCGACCCGTACACAGCTCTGCATATGCCTGCAAAAGTCGCACATACATTGTCCTACCTACTATTCAAGGCGACCTTGCTCTAGATTCTACTAAAGTACAACAATGAAAGAAATTTTATTTCATTACACGCCCCTCATCTCAATTCAGTTGGATAGAAAAATTTCCTCATTTAGAATTACGTCACGTCGCTCGGATGCAAACCCATTTTCAATTAAAAAAAAAAAGAATTTAATTGTGAAAAATTGTAAGAAAATTAATTGTCTTCGCAAGACAAAATCGATGCCTAATAAAATTACAAGAAACATGATGTCAAGAATGAAAAAATAAAAATAAAAATCGTCATGCGCTAGAAAAGCAGAAACTAGGTGAAATCTAATATTTTTCTTTACCTATGCGCCACCTATTAGCAGCAATATACGGAAAAAGTATATTTTTCCACAAGTATAATGCTACGAGAGTAAGTACCCCCCGTGTCCATGTATGTAAAAATCTTATGCTTATTAAGAGCAATTCACCTACTTAGAGTAGTGCAAAAGAGATGCGTTCATTGCTCAAAGCTAATTAGCAATAACGATGACAACAACGGCGACCCCATTTACCGCGACAACTATAAAATTTCTTAAAAGTGCTTGAATTTATCTCGACATCATATCTTCTTCTGGTGCGACAAGATACACCTCTCAGAATGGAATAATTAAGAAAGGTCGGAACTATGATGAAGTAAAATTTTAGTAAAAAATACAACCATATTGCTGACATTATATGTACTTACTAACTAACTAGCAAACTACTTATGTATATGTATATATAAATGAAAGATATACACCGTTACTGATCATCTTACAGTACAGTTTCAATCATGCTTGAAATCTACAACAATGAAAGTATAATTTTTAGACCTGTACCATCAGTGTACAGTACTCATACCTACTCTTGTCTATAGTACATAAAGTAAAGAAATATAATCACCTGTTTGACCTGATCTAACACTAGAATTTAGCATAAAATATTCCCGTTCCCGCGAAAAGAACCAACAATTCACACATAAGAGAGAAATCAACTCCAAGAGGAATCAACTTCAAGAAACGTGAGACCGATAAGAATCTAAAATTCATAGAACAACACCGAAAACTGGATCCAGAAGTAACGCATAGGAAGCAACAGCAACATTTATTGTAGCGCGCGCGCGCACGCCAGAGCTCTCATCCACTTTGATTTCATTTTATTTTTTTTTATATTTAACTATACGGAAACAGGTAGAGCGCACTTGTTTTGCAGTTATGCCTCCATGTCTTCTGGTATTGTACTATAACGGCACACGTTCTATATAGGTACTATCCGTGTGTTATGGCAAGTTTTTTCTTCTTCTTATTCTTGTTAGTTTGAATTAGCCAAGGAATAGAACAGTGAAGCTTGATGACAATAACAACCACAATAGAAAAACTATGTATGTAGTCCCTGAAAACCTGCTGACTTCCAAATTGCAGATTTGTCACGGACAGTTATGATTTTGAGCAAAATTATGAGAAATGTCAACATTGTATGACCTCTGATGAATTACTGCGTTCGTTAGGTACTAGAAATATAGATCTAGTAGATCATCAACGTTACGTTCATAACTTAAATAAAAGCCTAACCAAAATAACGTTCAAAATATGTTCATAAAACAAAAAATTTCCACTAAACATATCGCAGCAACGCAACCAGGTAAAATGCAAAACAAAAGACTTAAGCGACGAACCTAACTTTCTTGCAGTTGAATTTCTTTTTACATTATGACGTCTATCAATGATTTTTAAACAAAAGCTAATTAAAATCGAAAACAAAGTCACATAAGTCTTATCTACATCACATGTATAACAAAATAGCATTCAACATTTTTTTTGATAAATACAAATCCTCATTGAAACCGTTCTTTGTAAACTAAATGAAATTTGCAGGCTTATATCTCACAGAGTAATTGGCCTTATCAGCCGGATAATTTAATTTGAAATGTTTGTTTCCAGTTATTGAAGACTTTATGAGTCATCATCATTATGCACTTATCTTCTGCACTTATTCATGAAATACTTCTTCAACTATGTATAAGTAAAACCGGAAGTTTGTTGTGATTCACATAAATTTACAATGAATTTCTCTACACGCGCGCCTGGTTACTTGAATATAGTTAGCCAGAAATCGTCAATAAAGGAAAAAGAAAGTTTCAAAATTGCCATGCATCACGTGTACATTTTCTCTTATTTGTTTCTATATTGTCTCCATATTTTTTTAACATACACAGACACACACACACACACACACATATATATATACATCCATTTTTAATTTTTTTCAAATAAATTTACGATGTGATTTTTATGATGATGGGGTATCAAATATTGCATCATGAGCCCCACACTTTTTTTTTTTTTTTTTTTTTTTCAAATAAGTCCATCTAACTGAGTTCATTATCTTCTTATTCAATATCTCGATTGAACGGGGACGCATCATTAATGAACTTGAATTTTTCATGTATAGGTTTCTAATGTAAGAGAAAAGATTGAGTTTTTCATCTTTAGATTTTCAATTTACTAGACTGATGCGAGCTTACAGACAGATACAGAAGTGAATAGTTTTCACTTCTCGCACGAGATTGAGGGAATTGAATTTTTCATATACATTTGTAAAAGGAAGGAACTTTAGTACGTCGAATGTGTATACTCTAGCTAGAATTCTTGTAATTATAGAGAAGGTATATCTGTTTGTCTAACTATCTTTCTATCTATCTATATATGACTGCCTGTATGTATGCATGTATGTATGTAAAATGGAATTAATTTTACAGCTGTTAATTACTTCCTCATGCGAGTAGTTCTTTTATGAGAGAGTTTCACATAGGTAGATACGAGTAGATGCGCAAGCAATCATCATAGAACAAGTTTACTGCACTCTCGATTCAGTTATAAGTTTTTTTTGTTTTTACTTGAACACTTGGAAATAATAAAATTGAATTATTTTATTCACTTATGATGTATATGTATGTATGTAGGATTAAAGTTATTTATATGAAATATGATTGGACATATGGCGACTATAAAAAAATTGATATTAATGGATTTTTATCTCGCCTGTAAGGAAACTGCGAAAATGTGAACTGTGAGAAATTTTCATAGTCCTTATCTCTTCAATTAATTGGTGAGAATTGGTGAGATATGTACTCAAATAATAACAGCTGTCATTATTGGAAGTATTATTCCTTCTTAAATTTAGAACAAGAAAAAATAACACACATAGAACAAGAACTTTTATATACAACGAAAATGTTCGTTACATTCTGAAACCTATTGGGGCCTCACAAATGTACATCATCATAAGCCATACCATTTATGGCAAGGCCTAAAAGATTTTTTTTACCTTAAGGGGGTATTCTAGTCTAGAGGCCCGAATTTGAGGTGATTTTTGAATTGCCGTAAAAAAAAGGCAATCAATATATTTCTGTCCATTTTTTTATGAGTTATTTATTAACATTGCAAGAATACAGAAAAAAATTAAAAAATTAAAAAAGTTAAAAATTCAAAAAATTAAAAAACTTAAAATTTCAAAAAATTAGCAGCTGATGAAGTGGGGGGCCCAAAAAATTGGCGCGTGATCATGCCCACGATTCCAACCCGCCTAGCAATCCGAAAAAAAAATAAAAAAGATTATTAGTCTAGAGTAATGTCGCTATGTCCGGAACTAGGGAAAAGTTGAAAAAAAAATTTTTCACAAAATGGCCGCTGCCTAAAAAAAAAGCAATTTTTGTACCACTTTTTTGACTTTTTCGAATTTTTTAAAAATAGTAAAAATTGAAATTTTGGGATGCGGCTAGTTCCGGGACATAGACAAGTCTATAAAGAAGACTCTCGAAAGAGTTTCAAGTAAATCGGTCTAGTAGAACTTGAGAAATCGTGGGCATAGTCTTGAAAAAGGTGTAACACCACTGTAAATTTTTTGAAAAATCGTTTTTTTTTTATTGGCTTAAAAAATAGTATAAACCCTCTAGAACCGTGCGAGAATTTTTTTTTTTCCTTTGAAAATTGGGGTTGCCACCAAGCGCGTCAAACTTGCTCCGAAACATGTCCCGGGAAGATGGCTGTGGAGCCGCCATTTTGTTTTTTTTTTCGCTGTCAAAAATTTATCAATAAAGTTCAATGTATGCCCGATAAATACCCTTAAAAGGTTTTTTTCAAACACCTTTAATTTTGCGAGAAAAAAATTCGTGAAAAAATCTTTTTCTTAGCCGTTACAGAGGCATTACCCCTTAAAGTTTGGAAGTTAGAATTCAACTGTTAGCAGCTGGATGCAAGTGAACACTAAATATAAAAGATACAAATTTGAAAAATCCTCTTGTAGGCATATTCTTGAATAGTTAAACTTTGAAAATATGAAAACAAAAAAAATCGTTTTTTTCGAATTTCTAGACTAGAATACCCCCTTAAGTCCTCGTTGCAACAACAAACGACGATTAAAAGTGTCGTACTAGTGGCGCTCAATTCATTTTATTTACAGTCGTTGAACCAAGATTGAGTGGTAGAGGGACTCCTAGATATTAAGGATATATTCGACAGGAACACATCTATTTCTTTGTTCGAGCCAGCTAATAGTAAGGAAGGTATTATGTCACAATAGTATACTAGTTCGGTCAAATTCTAAGGTAATAGATAGTAACAAGCTAGGATTACACGTAAAATGTATCCTACTTTTTTACTGCATAATTCCATTGCTAATAAATCAGAAAAAATAAATATACAGGGTGTCCCGTACGTACCGCATTTCCTTTATACCCCGGATTCCTCAGTCAATTTCGAAAAATAAATTCTATGGGAGGAGAGCAGGAAAATGCACGGTGTGGGCGGTAGGGGGGTTTTGTGATTTTGGGTGCTTTTTATCCTAATACCATGTAACTTTCTTGTTATACACCCTATGAAGGTGATTTGCATCTCACGTAATAGTAAGCCCTCTACCGTTTCCAACATATGCCCAACCACCTCTCTACTCCCTTTCCGTCGGATGTCAAATTCAAAAAATTGGATAATTTTTGCAATTTATTTTTCAATTTTAACGATTTTCCCGCCAAAATGCATGATAACTATACAGTTTTATAACAAGATTTAAAGACCCCGGAATGTTACCTTTAATTTGACTATGCGCATGTACATACCTAAATGCTACCGTTATTGAGATGTTCCCATTTTTATGATGCATAATTTCATTAATTTTGCTAATAATAATAGAAATCGCGCCTAATTTTATGAAATTCCACGCAAATTAACAAAATTCATGAAATTATGCATCATGAAAACGGGAATATCTCAAAAACGGTAGCATTTAGGTAGGTACATGTGCAGGATCAAATGAAAGGTAACATTCGGAGGTCTCGAAATCTTGCAAGAAAGTGCTATCCTTGTCTTGCCTTTTAGGTGGGGAAATCGTTAAAATTGAAAAAGAAATTGCAAAATTACCCAATTTTTTTAATTTAACGTCCTATAACTGCCGACGAAAAGAGGGTAGAGATGGGGTTGGGCATTTGCTGGAAACCGTAGAGGGTTTACTGAGATGAAAATCACCTTCATAGGGTGTATAACAAGAAAGTTACATGGTATTAGGATAAAAAGCACCCAAAATCACAAAACCCCCTACCGCCCACACCGTGAGTTTTCCTGCTCTCCTTCCATATAATTTATTTCTCAAAATTGAGTGAAGAATCCGTGGTATAAAGGAAATGCGGTACGTACGGGACACCCTGTATATTTTACTTACGCACCAATGAGATTCGAACCTCGCTACTTTCTACATTTTCTACATTTCTCTCACCCCCCATCAATTAGATAGGCACCCGCCCTTTGTACGATTCTGCAATTAAGTTTACTTCTTAGAGGAGAAACCTTGATCTGACGTGTATCGAAATAACAGATTTGGATGATGTTAGTTTGTTTACACTTATTATCAAATCCAAGTCTAACATGACTGTTGCTTGTGAATTCGTTCTGTATGGACTTGTTATGATATTTAAGGAGGAATGCTTTGACCTGTTATAAGCAAACCTAACTAGGAGATGAAATTTGAAAATGATCGTAATAAGCAAGACTATCTAGGCATGAATGCCTTTAAGGTTTTTTTTTAGCAGAGTAAAAGGATTTTTGGCTATACATAATTTATATTGAAATATGTGTGAAACAGCGGAGTGCACTTGATGCTCTCCTCCAAGGTTTAATTCTATTCTTACTCATGCCTCCTATGTGTTAGGGCGGAGATTAAGATCACATTCTTGATTTACGATCTAACACGCTTTGGACGAAAAAAAAAAACCAACCAATACTAAATCCATGTACAGCTCAACTAAGTCTACTATTGAGGTGAATTATCAGTTAAACCACCTTTTTCCCGTAGATCTAGTTATATACCCTGAACCTAAATAATCAATTAATAGAATCTACTAATCAAGTTGTAATGGATTCTCAATATGAATCATTAGCTCTCAACCTAAAACAAGATAATCCACTTGTTCCTAGTAGTTAATAATTTTAAGGAATGGTGAAGGGAAGAGAAACTTCTATCTAGTCTACAAGCCTTCATAGATGGCGCACCCTGTATATAGAAGAAATATATTTCAGTTCAATGGCGAAATCTGAGCCAGAAATTATATTTTGATATGTAAAAGAATTGGAGCAAGATTTTTTTTTCTTCATAATTCCACCGACATCATAGATCTTGATTATTTTCAACTAGTCTAGTCTAGTCCCAACTATCGAACTTGACATATTTTTTTTTTCCAAACGCAGCACCCATAAGACTTAATCACGTCAATTTAAACACGACTATATACCGTATAAAGTGGGTCAAATTCCTGTATGCAAAACAAAAATCATTAAACGTTATATATATATTTTCAAAACGTGTGTATGTGTGCGTATATGTAGGTGTGTGTATTTATTTATGTGTAGTTTTATGCAATTACCCTATGAAATCTTTT
Organism: Dioctria linearis; assembly: GCA_963930735.1. Lineage (NCBI taxonomy): Eukaryota > Metazoa > Arthropoda > Insecta > Diptera > Asilidae > Dioctria > Dioctria linearis. The sequence continues at coordinate 258,703,987 of OZ005742.1, read as the reverse complement.
AGTGGTCAAGTGCTCAAAGAAGAAAGTATGTCATCCGTTCATGCGCGCAGATAAATAGAAATGTAAGCTATTTCCGTTCATTACTGCACGACTGGCACAGATCTTCTTTGGGGATTTAGAATATGAAAAGGTCTTACATATGTAGGTACATAGCTAGTGCACGTTTATCAGTATACGTACTTAGATAAATATGTTAATTAATGATGCATGAATTTAGCCTGTATTTAGCCTGTACTAGATAAATTATGCTAATGGTCAATAGCCGATGATCACATCTATAAGAAAATAAAATTGAAATAAAATCGATTAACGGAGGTTAAGTGTGGAGACTTTGATTTTTTCTGTTTGAGGATTTTTTTTTTATAATAAAGGCAATATACTTACAATTAATATTTTACGTCCTTTGTCTTCTTCTTCTTTGTTTTTCACTTTTCCTGGGGAACATAGAGACTGATACTGATTTTGTAATTTCGGTCCGTATCCGAAAGTCTGGCTTCAGTTTCTTGAATGGTATTTATTCGTTATGCCATCTGGTGATTAGCCTACACAGTAGTTATTCTAACGATGAGACTGCCATCTGTCGTTTATTTTTGGTGAATCTAACTATATACGTTGTAATCTAAGATGTTTTGTGGATTTACGACTTCTTTGCTTGTGATATGTTGTTATGGAGGCATACGAGTGAAATTTATTTGGACGTGAAGTCCATTCCGTCAGCCTGTGCTAACAGGTCACTCTGTGAATAGCGTTGACAGTGCAGGGCGGCACGCTAGCACATCGGCTATTTCGAGAGAGTTAGTGGGATGGATTACCCAAATCCTGCCGCTGTCACAGCCCAAATACAAAAGAATTTCGTGCCTTAAACAAAAACGCAACACCACATCCGGTCCAGAAGGGACGCTTATACCACTTACCTTACTTCACTTCAAAGGCATAGAAGGCATATCTTAATTGCAGTGCCCCATTCACCCAAAGACACTGTGGGCAATACGGTTACAGTGCACCTATGATGACCTGAAAGAAGTGGAAGAGCGGATCTTTAGTCAACCATCGCTATTGAGAGCGGTCTCCAGGAGAGTGAGGGGAGAAAATGGAAAATGGATCTTAAGCAGAAAATTCTATATTATCTGGAATCGGTTGAACGAAAGAAACTCCTCGAACAGCATTGGTCTTGATACTCACTTTACAACTTATTAACGTCCTTCTAGTGGATTCCAGGGCTTAAACAGAGTTCTTCGTGTATCCGGCGATTCCTGAGTATTACACGAACGGATACAGGAGCAAATGCATATGTACGTGTCTCAGACTAGTAGTGCTCTGTCTCCACATAGACTGTGGAGAAAATGCCGGAACAGAGGTGATTGGTAAGCACTCTCATGATTGATTGCGTTGTTATGTGTGCATTGTAATGAATCGCTGGGAGCTGGGAATTTTATTTTCACTGATAATCATTTATTAAAATAATTTATCGAATTCCATTGCACTGACGGCTTATTAATATATGCTGAGCGGAATTTCAAATACAATACTTACTCGATGGGATCGCTCAGGGCACGCTATCAATATCGCCTTGGGAGAGAGTTCCAATCTTGGATCTGGATATTTGTCCGTACTACCGTAAAATTTTGTTCAAGCCTGATGATTGCTAGTAGTTCCTGCACGGAATTTATTCCCTCTTTCTCACCTTTTTGTCTCGATACTTTTCGATTTCGCTTTCTTCTTTTCTTTTCACGAACTCTCTTCTTCAGCCAATATAACACAAAAAAAAAACAATATGACAGCCTGGAAAAAGTCTTCTTCTCCCTTTCAGATTTCGTTCGCCGCCCGTAAGGTGTTACTCACACAGCATAGTACAATTGGCAGCATAATATGAGCACTGCTACTAGCTGTCAGTAGCACAAGTGTAGCATACTGTCACGTGTGGTCCTGCGTTCATAACAATGTGTCTCTTAGTATTCCGATTATTGTTGCTAAGAGGAGACGAATTATAAGAGTGGGGATTGCTAATGAGCAATTCTGGAAAATGTGAAAAGAGGTTAGGGAGCAAAAAGTACACAAATCCTTGTAGTTTTGCGTGAGTACCTGTCAAGTATGACTTAATCTCACGGCATTCTTCATGCTCGGATTAGTTATCGACCATCAATGTCCTCATGTGCGTAACAACAAGTACCAGTGTGCCAATAGAGCATAACCTGACATCAATTTACTGATCGAAGCTGGACCTATCCAATCTCTGCCAATCTAGGGTCACGGCACACGTAACCACAGCCACTGCGATGCTCCCATAAAGGGGCCATCCCAAGTGGAGGTGGTACCAAGTTAGCTAGAGGAGGGCTACCCATTTGGTATGGCTTTCGTAAAGCTTGATCATCAGACCATGAATACTCCCAGTGGTATAACCATGCAAGATATCCTTTTTGTAACGGGACTGGTTACTCCGTTCGGGCCTAGATCTTATAAGCAACGTCTAAAAGAATTGTATCTAGCCTATACAGGCAACACAACCATTAATAGGTGCTGTCAGATGGGACAACGTGAAGGTTAAGATATGCCCGTATTCAAGTCTGGATAGACTTCGAGATTCACTATTTGGATCTTATATAGCTACCATTTGTACTCAACACATAAGATCTACTAGCATAATGCATAACTTCCAATTTCATCAATCTTCGTAACTAACAACCTTCACTAAGGTATAGTTGTCTCGCCGTGAGAAGTACCAATTCGAGCATATGGTATCTTTCACCCATACTACCCTACTCTCGTAGGAGACGCCAAAGCGATCTTCTGTGCAACTAAAACTCCAGTACTCCGTATCAACAATTTCTTCCGTTACGCATATTTTCTCCTGGCAACATTGCGCTTCACAGACCTCTTCCCCTCATAGTTGTCTGAACCACTAGGGTTGATCCACTGTAATTTTTACAATTGAGGCCTGACTAATCTCATTTTCACATAGATTCGCCGCCATGTATCAAAATTGTGTACCTTTTGAAGAGCCACCATCAGAAATATACTGGTTTTTCGCACCATATTAATTGTCACCCCTCCTCATTGGCTAACTGATCATTCCATATGAATATGATCTTGCTCATTTAGAGCCATTATTCTTCTCCATTGGATCCATGTAGTCCTAGTTCATGGTTCTCTTCTCTTCATCTATTTGGATCCATGTAGTCCTAGTTCATGGTTCTCTTCTCTTCATCTATGGAAAACACTAGAAACTCTTCATTCAATTAATAATGAATTTTGTGTTTTTTTTTAATTCTCATTCCAGAATGTATCAACAAAAAATAACAGGATGGGCATTATTTACACTGCTGGTAAGTAATAGCTTTCTAATGACGTTTTCATACCCGCAACAAATGACGCAACAACAAATCGAATCATATCGACAAGATCAACCACAGCAACAACAACAACAACAACAGTCTGAAATTTCACCGGTTTACAATCCAGCATATCATGCAGAAGCTAGAAAATTCGCTGTAAAACCGAATGCTTCAAAAAAAGTCGCCTTAGATGACATTGATGAAGATATTCAAACGAATCAAATACAAGAGACCGGATTCTCCTGGTCAAATATGCTTGCCTCAGTCCTTCAAATGTTTTTCAATGCTGGCAATAATGTTCCAACAAAATCCGATGATATTGACAATAATGCTGGATTTGGTACATCACCATGGGCCAATGTCATCTCAGTCGGTAATGAATATTTTTTTTTACGTTTTTGATATGGGGGAGGGAAATGATTGAGACTAGATTGAAAAAAAAAATAAAAATAAAATTCAAATTCAATTCGTTTTTTATAATTTGCCTATCTATAGGCGAAAAAATAGTTATGAATGAAAAACAGAATTAATAAAAAAATGGAGATAAATAATTGTTCATGATCTCTTCAGTCTCAATCATTTTTGAAACGAGTACAAGTCACTTTAGGATTGTACCTATAGAATATAAAGTCTTCTTCTTATTTTTTTTTACTATTTACACAAATTTAGGTCTAAAGATTATAACAACACTTCTCGGAGGTGGTGCCCCTAGTGATGGTATTGATAAAGTTGACAATGGCGGATCCCCGATGCAGGTAATGTTTAAAAACTTTTCTTTTTTATTTCGATTTGAAGTGTTTTTTAAAAGATTTTTTTTAAAAAAAAAAGTAAAAAAAAAATCTTTAAAAAAATACTTCTATGAATTGAATTGAATTGAATTGAATTTAAGTGTGATTTCAAGAGTATTTAGTAGTAGTATCAAGTCGCGCTTACTTTCGCTTCTACACTTTTGGTAGTTTTGTTCTCACTTTTTAGCATCTTCGAAAATTCTTTGGAAAATCAACCTAGAAGTGGTGGTGAATCAAGACCAAAATGACAGGATAACAAAAAATTTTTTTTCTCGATATTTTCTAAATATTTCGAATATTAAGTTTTGTACATATAAAATATCGTTGCCTTCTGGATTCGAATTAAGTTTTTTATTCTAGTGATTCCACGGCTGAGCTTTAAATAAGGCTAGAAATTTGGTCTACTAAAGCCTACTAAGCCCTACTACTAAGGGCAATTGTGCTGATTGTAGAAATGCTGGATCCATTAAACAGATTCATTTTGTTCAGATGGGTTGTTGTTCCACCCTGATCTAGTCGTGAATTTTTAGGGTTTATAATTCTAAACCCATAGCTATTTATGGTAATCTGTAGTCCCCTTTGTCGCGTAGTATCAGTTGATTAAAACAACTGCACCAAGCCGAGCTACTTTCTGTAATAAATTTTTTTTTTAATTCTAAAAATTCTTCTAGCTACTTGCCTGGATTAGAATTGGGTTAATCTTCTGAGATAAGTAGGAGCATACGTATAGGTCGGAAAAGAATATCCAAAAGAGTTGCTCTAATTTGGTTGAGCTATTCTGGGCAATTAATAAGCGGCAGCAGCATTATGATGGTGCTCTGCATATTTAGCATCCTGTAATGAGTTAAATTAAATCACGCCTCCGAATTTTACTGACCACTACCGTAAGACCCTTAGTGAACCATTACACTCTACGAACACTGTGAATCAACATGAGACATTTGCATTGCTAAACTTTTAAAAATTAACTGAGTTATACATGCAAAAAGCAGAAATTCCCATGGGTATATAATTCTGGAACTGAAATTCCCGTAACTAAAAATCACGAATTTCAAAATCCCTGAATCTAAAATACCGGAAAATACAAAGTCTGAATGTTGATGAAACTTTGTATACGAAATTCTCGATTTCAAAATCGTGATTAGAAAATTCCGAGGAAAAAGACAAGATGACAAAATCCAGAAATATAAAAAAAATCATTTCTGAAATTTAGAAAAAGTGCAAAATCCCGAAAAACAAAGTCTTCGATTTCTTGAAATACTTCTAGGATTTTGTGTTATAAACGAGGCTTTATTATTCGGTTGCATTTGGTTGGATTAAGTATTGTGGAATTTTCTAGATGCCTCTGAACATCTTGTATTTCGGGATTTTAAAATAAATTTGCAATCTAATTACAATCGCAACTAAATTTGGCTCTCAAATATTTTAAATTCTCAAAACACAGATCTTAACAAATACTGGAAAATCGATTAAATACGTTGTGCTTTTGCAAAAATTTAGTTTATCATATATCTCGGGATATTTCGGAGTCTAGGTAATTGTTTTCATATTCCCGGAACATAAATTCCGGTTTATTAAAGTTCTTTTAACATCAAATACCGAAAAATTGTTTTAACCAGTGTCCAACAATTTTGAGTTCAAGGACTTTGTTTTCTTGGATTATGTTTTCGGGATTTTGTTTTTCAGTATTTTTAAATCCGTGATTTTGTTTTTCAGTACTTTTAAATCCGAGATTTTGTTTTTCAGTATTTTTAAATCCGAGATTTCTTACCCAACCGCATTTTATGAAAAGAAAATTATAATTTGAGTTATTCACGAGTAGGTCTATATTTAAAAATCCCGACTAGAAAATCTCGAAAGAACATAATCACTCGGCATAAAAATCCGAAAAAAAACCAATAGTTTAATGGTAGTGGTTTGATTTGATAGAAAAATAGCATTGCATTTTTCTGAGATTCCATAAAGATTTTTTCTAAGATTTTTTAAAAAATTCGAAATTTCGGAATTTGATTTCAGATTTGAGACAATCTCACATCATTTCCGGGATTTTTTCTCCAAACTTTTAATTTAGTTTTTTTTCTTTTTTTTTTTTGAAATTTTGTATTGTAACCGAAATTTCGTTATTTCAATTCATTGCAATTTTGTATTACGGGATTTTTGCCTCATTTCAAAGTTTAAATACCAAAAAAAAAATGCCAAAAGAACAACAAAATTTCAAATATTCAATCGATTTTATCAATTCAACATTTATCCCCAAGCTGGCAACTTAGTTGGAACGGTGAATAGTATTTGGTATTAAAAATTAAAAATCAACTAACATCTTAACTATTTCGATGCTTCGAAAAATATTTTGATTATATTTCGAAAGTTTCACGGTCTCCATAGAGTTCTTGAATTTTTCCACAGTCAGTTTTTTTTTTATCTATACATCTCTAATCTATTCTCCCTCACTCTTACTTCATATTACAGTCTACATCACTGATTCGTATGACTAGTTATTTATTTAGAGTAAATCTCAACTAATTATTCGGTATTCCCCAAGGTTCAGTTGTAGGACCTGTACTGTTTAGCTTCATTATTAATAAATATTCAAAAATGATTTTATCGTTCACATTTTTTTTTATATGGTGACGAGTTATATTATTCATTCATTTGTTTTGTTTAATGTTTTTGTAAATCTGAAGTTGAATCAATGATCATAGTTGCGTCTACACGTCATCCATTATGAAGTGAATCTATCCATATTCTTCTATTTTTTTTTTTACTGTGTTTTCCCAGTCAAATCAGTCATAACTGTTGTGTTGTGTTATTTTTCTTTCACATTTTAGACCAAAACTAACAAAGTTACAAGTATTTTAAATTCTGCTCCACCCCCCCCCCCCCCCTCAAAAAAAACTTCAATAATTATTTTTCTTCAATTTTAAAACATTTTTTTTTCAATTCTGTAGAGTAAATTTTTCTATAAAGATCAAGCCGTTCGTGTTTTTATTTTGATACACATTAAAATTTTAATTCCAAACTCATAGGCGTCCCAGAAAAAAATTGTTTCAAAAGAGTGGGGGCGGTTATACAATTAAGTCTGAAAATTTTATTAAAAACCAGTAACTATGGTGACATATTAAAATTAAATTCTCACAAGCTCTTATTCATATACTTATATATGTTCATAAACATTAACTAATACTACATAATTTACATTTTGTGTGTATTTTTATGTATGATTCACCACGACTTCTCATGTTTGTACATTATCAAAATTTTATCAAAATTCGTTGATCACATTTTTTTTTTTTGCGTAGAAAATTATTTAAGAGAAGTATAAAGCAAAATATTTTTTCCAGTTTTTTCTTCTTCTTATCATACGTAGCCAGGAGGAGTATTTTATTATATAGTTAACCTCCTCCTGGGATATTTTATGACCAAAATATTTTGTTTTTACATCATTTGTAATTATTTAAAAAAAAAAAAAAACAAAATACACAAGAATTTTGTAATGGCACAAACAATATTTTTGGAAAATGGTTTCTCGCTTGCTACAGGGTATCCTTGCTGCAGTGCTTTCATCAGTCCTTGGTACGAAAGATCCAGAACAGGTCAACACAATGGCTAAACAGGCTGGCGAGGTAAAGTAGTAAAAAAAACAAAAACAAATACCATTCCAAAACTATATATAAATCCCCCATCACAACCCCCCTCTTTTTTGTACATATACATATGCATAACGGATATATTTTATGAATGTGTGTGTGCATCTTTTTTTCTTTTTTTTCTTTGAGATTTACAAGTGCTTCAAAATTTTGCATGTAAATAAATATTGCGTTTTTGACACAATTAGCTAAAAAAAAGACTGAAATCAAAAAAAATCTCTTTGATCAAAACCAAATTTTTCTACCAATTTTTTCATCCATTCCTGTTTATAGTTCATTAATATCGTGATGAATCTCTTGGATGCCTTAAAGACTTCCTTTTCTCATCGTTCATTAGCTGCTAGATCAATTGGTAAAAGAGATTCTGTAAGTGATGCAGCTGTTGCTGGTATATCCATGTTTAAGAGTTACGTCAAAACATATCGCAGCACAGACGATAAATGCATGCAGAAATATCTTTGTGATGCCAATTCAGAATGTGTTTCAGAAATCGGTGGTAGCAGCATCTTTTGTCAACTAGGAACGTAAGTTTATCTCTACGAGAAAAAAAAATGCAAAATAAGAAAATTTATTAATTAACAAAAAATTTAAATTTTTCATATTTAATTTCATATGAGACTAGATATGCCACCAGTTTCATTATGGAACGATCGACAGGAAATCATTTTGAGAATCTCTATGATGCCGGTCGACGCGGACGATCTGGTGAAAATTGTAGACAGATCTATTTGGAATGTAACGAGGTCTAAATAAGAACTAAAAAACGAAAAATCGAATGAACTATTTTAATTATTTATTTATTTATTTATTATAATTTTTATTTTTTGTATTTTATTACTGTAGAATTTCTGGAAAATGTCTTTATTTTTATTTATTTATTTTTTAATTCGCGCGCGGGACACTAAAGTGATTCGTATTCAATTTCATTTTTCTTGATTTTGATGATGTCAGTTAGTGTGGGAAGAGCGATTTTTTCATCAAAATCGTTATAAATAGAAAATTTCAAAATAGATTTTTTTTTTCATTTTTTTTTCTTCATTTTTTTTTATTTTTATGTACGTATGGAGTTCGTTTTGTAAGTGATTATTTTGTGTGTATGTGTGTGTGTTTATGTGTCAGAGAATGTTAGGTCAACAGTTTTTTCTAATGTATGTACATTGGAAATTAGGATCCTTTTTTTTATTTATTTTTATGTGTAAAGTAATTTATGTATGTAAAAAAATATATAATACAAAAATTAAGTAAAATCATGTGAAAAATAATGAAGCACAAAATAAATGCATCGAAAATTAATTGTTTTTATTTATTCTCCTGGATTCATTCGTCTTGGCTCGTTGTTTTCTTTTCTTTTTTTCTAATATGGGCCTAAAGTACGGTTTATAGATTGGGTGACCCACATCCTGTCCTAAGTTAAAAATTTTATCTACAACTGTTTCCTTCCTAACTAGGACTTTTTTCTGGGGTGGGTCAGGTCCCCCCATCTTTCGTACATAGGTTTTAACATACATTTTGTTTGCCATGTATACCATCACATGAGTATTCCCAAATTGTGATCGACAGTTTTTATGCATTGCTCTGAGCAGTTGTAAGATATTGACATAATGACTAGATCCAATGAAATTGCATAGATTAAGAAAACCATAAAGTTTCTAAAGTTACAGAGAGTAGAGCAAGTGTATAAGTTATAGAGCTCACAAGAAACATAAGCTGTGTTTTTTTGTGTACTTTATTCAAGAACTCCCATATACTGAAGAGAACAAATTGTTCTGTCGATTGGAGCGAACTATTTGTTCTGTTCGCTTCAGTTATAAGTCTTTGATGAAAATGTATGAGGCGTTCTTTTGTGTATCTTTTGTTCTGCTATAATCTAAGTTCTAGAACATATTTTTCGTTGCACACAAAAATAAAATAATTCTCATAAAAATATAAAAAAATTAAATAATTCAAATAATACTAGGACCCATACTTCAAATCTTTTAAGTATGTGGGAACATCATACTAATTCTTCTTCGATAATGAACTATAACCCCTAGGTTTTTATTCCAACAGTCTCTCGGAAGCTTTTTGCTGCATATCAGAGCGTCAAATATTTCCGTCACATACTCGAAGGTCGACCATTCACCATTTTAACGGACCACAAATCGCTTACGTACGCTTTTCAACAAAAATCCGATAAGGCATCTCCGCGCGTAGCCCGACATTTAAATTTCATCGGCCAATTTACTACCGATATCCGTTACATCAAAGGCACGGACAACATAATCGCAGATTTGTTATCACGAACAATCATCAACCCTGGATTAATCAAAATCGAAACAGTCGATAATAATACAACCAACATATTAATTATGACGCCATCGCAGATCAACAAGCTAATCACGAACTTAGGCAAACTGAAGCACAACAAGTTAATCCAAATAAAGCAATTGCAATTACCTGAATCATCAAAACATATGTACTACGAAATATCCACCGGTCGTGTTAGGCCATATATTCCAACAGCTTTTCTGGAAAATGTGATCAGAAAAATCCATAACTTGGCTCATCAAGACGCTCGACCAACCATTAGAATTAGAACCGAACGATTTTTCTGGTCGTCCATGAAAAAGGACTGCAAGAGAATGGCCCGAGAATGCTTGCCATATACCAGAAGTCAAAAATCAACCGCGCCACAACAAAGCAGCATTACAGAAATATATTTTGCCTTCTGGACGATTCGAACATATATAAACATCGATTTAATTGGTCCGCTACCATATTCGAAGGGATTCTCATATTATCTAACAATCATCGACCGTTTCACAAGATGGCCAGAGGCTATCCCCATCGCTGATCAAACAGCAGAAACAATGGATAGTGCTTTAATTTAATCTGGATGGTTTGCAAAATTCGGTCTAGCATCCAAAATCTCCAGCGATCAAAAGGCCGTCAATTCGAATCATCACTTTTCAACGAGTTGTAACGAGTACTTGGTTGTCATCATTGGCGAACGATAAGTAACCACCCTCAGTCGAACGGTTTGATAGAGAGATGGCATCGTACATTGAAAACTGCAATCAAGTGTCATCAATCACCAGTTTGGGTCGACACTTTACCAATTGTTCTACTTGGACTTCGAACATCATTCAAAGAAGATATCAACACATCACCAGAAGAACTTGTGTATACGGGCAAAAACTTCGCCTTCCCGGTGAATTTTTCAACGAAGTTTCAACACGACCAGATAGCGAATTCATTGCAAGACTGTGCGGAACAATATTCAAACATTAAGGCCAAAATAAACCACACGCCACATAGCGTGGGAACAACTTTCATCCAAAATGAGCTTGGTAAGTGCACTCATTTCTTCGTCCGCAACGACGCAGTACGAAAGCCTCTAGCGGCAGCCTTACGACGGGCCTTACCAAGTCATGAAACGTAGCTACAAGTACTACCAACTGAAAATCAACAACAAGCGGATTAACATATCAATCGATCGACTGAAAGCAGCACACATCCCTGTCTAGTCAGATTCAGCACCTACAATAAATGATAAACCAATTCAGGACTCATCGTCATCACCAACCAAAGGTTCACGAAAAACAGTTACCTTTCACGAACCACACCATCAAGTGGGAATTCAGTACCGACCGAGATTACACAAGGTTGCAACAAAGGACTTACCATTAGAAGGCAGCAATTCAAGTACATCAGCAAATACTCAGCCCACCGTTACGCGCTGCGGAAATCCAGTGCACCGCCCACATCGTCTACGCTGATACTAGAGGGGGAGTACTGTGGGAACATCAGACTAATTCTTCTTCTTATTTGCTAGAATATAATGTAAGCTGGCAATGCCAATTATTATTCTTCTTCTTTCTTGTTAAATTTTAATGCTGGCAAAGCCAGAAGAAATGTGATTCAATTAGAGTCAGAACTGTGTAACTATCGTATCTAGAGCAACTAGCCAGCAGACATTTTCGATAAAATAAATTAGATTGTGTAATCAAAATATTTGGAGATTTTAATTTAACCTGAACACCAACCATTACCCCAAAAGTACAAGTACAAGTTCCGGTACTGGTACTTAATAATTTTCAAGTACAAGTCCAGGTACTGCTACTGGTACTTATAAAGGTCAAGAGCTTTCGAAAAGTCAAATTAGAAATTTTGAAAAATCTATAGGCAGTTAAATAACTGAATAAGGTTTCCATTTATGAAATATCATATTATATCGTATGAGCTTTTACGGTTTTACATAATTTTGGAAGTTGTTCATAGACTATTTAAGTTTGCCTTTAGTAAAACAAATGGCACATCAGATTATGATTGCCTTTGTGTATCATTTACAAGACCTGCAAATGAAAATCAACGCTATGCGGAGGAAGAGAGCGGATTGTGGCACTTGGTTGCCAACCTTCTCAACAAAGGATATCGATTCAGCATGTCAATTTTTGTCCTATACAGTTACTCATATATTGCGCTAATTATCTTTCTATTTTACTGAAGGTGGTAAGATTTCTTGAGGGACTGTTAAGATGCAGATAACCTTTCTATTATTAGAAGTCGTATTTAAATAATTTACAAGAGCTGAAGTACTTCGCGTTATGGCGGTATTTGTAGTAAATGCGTTAGGTACTAGTATCAGGACTTGTACTTCATAATTTTTTGAGTATCAGTACCGGGACTTGTACTTGTACTTAAAAAAACATTTAAGTCCAGGTTCTGGTACTAATATTTAAGTACCAATTCAATTTAATTAGGCCTAAGATTGTACGAATGTTTTTTGGGAATTTTCATAATTTCTTGGGGGGTCCAGTGCGCATTCTGGGGGAGGCCGGGCGCAGCCTGGCCCCTACCTATTTACGCCAATGCCTGGGGTACTGTAGTACCATTAATTCTCAACTTTTCTAGACGTACGGGGTGATCACTTTACCTAACAGAAAACTCAAGTACGAAATCTGCCTCAGCAATATGTGTAACAAATATGTGCGATTTTGAATTAAACACAAGAAAAGAAGATAGAAAAATTCTGAAGAAAATTGTTGTAGTAAATTCCTAAGAGAAAAATGTTTTCTATACTACTATTAATTTTTTTTTTCATACCTATACCTACTTCTCTCTATTTTTATTATGCAAACAAATAATATGAAAATTAATTCTTTATGGAAATACATTTTTTGGTATTAGGTAGGCAATCTATTGTCTATTAGAAAGTATATAATGGTTGCTAAATGGGTCTTCCCTGTTTACCTATAGATGGCGGCATATGTAGATATTACAATATTTATCATTTCTCTTTAAAATTTGCATAATTCAAATTAAACAGAACTGACTTAAACTTTCAGACATATAAGTCTTTAAAAAACAAAAAAAAAACAGTTAAAAACTTGTGATCTTTTATCATTGCGGTGGTAATTCTAAAACAAAACAAGGAAATACCCTTTAACAACCTCTCGCATCGCAATGACTATACATAAACATAAGACTAATACAAACAAAAACATTAACTTGTGTAATAGTCCAGCAATTATTGAGATGAAAAATCATAAGCGCAATAAATGGAGAATATATTCCAGTTAACATCTTTGGAATATTTTAACAATGCAAAATGTATGAAAATTGCTTAATTCGCTTCAACAATGCTTAGCTGATATGATTTTTTTTTTTTTTTTAAAACTTTTAAGAAACCATAAAAACAATAAAAAACACAAGATTTCCACCTTTTGGTGTTGTCTTCCACAATTAAAATATAAAAATACTTTTCTTATCTATGCCGCGGTTTCGGCTGTTTGTGCCATCCTCAGTAGACCTCAGACCACTCAACAAAACTTAAGAAAGAATATGCAAATATTAAATTTGTTTTAGAAGTATGCGTCGATTTAAAAATGGTGATTTTACTCTTATGAAGGATTGTAATTTTACAAGCCACATGACTCAGACAGAGTCTGATGCTTAGGCAAGTTTTATATCAGTTATCAAAAAATTTTTGGGGAACCAAAAAGCAACGGAATATTCCGAAATAGTCGCCAAAATTCTTGAAAATTTGAATCTTCTGTCCAAGTTTCAGTAGAGCTTTCGATTCTGTTCCGCACGATTTGCTGATTGCTAGGTTTGGAACTTCTTTTCGCTTTAGCTCCTCTACAAGTTCTCTAATAGCCCACTATCTTGCGGATAGGACTCTGATTGTTGCCAGCGATGACCGTCACTCAACCCCTCGGCCCACATCCACAGGAGTTCCACAGGGAGATGTTCTTGCTCCGCTTTTGTTCTCCATCTACATAAATTACATCGTCACAGCGCTTGGTGACGTGAAATTCTACCTGTATGCTGATAATCTTCAGATTTATAAGGCAGCCAATGTCAGTAACCTTCCATCGCTGATACACAAGCTCAATCTTACTCTCAACAATATCTCTGGCTGGTGCCTTACCAATGGTCTGGCCCTCAATCCTGAAGCTACTAAATACTCTAGCAGAGCCAGTGTTCTTGGATTTGATGATACTCTCCCGACCTTATGTCTTCATGATATGACCATTCCCATGTCTAGCAGTCATATCAAGAATCTTGGCCTCCTCGTGGACCCACAACTTACGTGGCGGCCTTACGTGAGCAAAATTTGCTCCAAATTCTACTATGGCCTCCGATCTCTATATATGCGATTTCATACCACCTGGCACAAAACATTAGGCGGTCCTTGGTAATCGCTCTTATTATGCCGCATTTTTTCTATACTGACGCTGCTTTCTATCCCCTGAGGGCCTCTGAACTAGCTAAACTTAACAGAGCTCTCAAGTCCTGCGTACGATATATCTTCGGTCTAAATAGGTATTCCCATGTATCTCAGCTGCTACAGCTTTTCATGCCTGGCCGTCTTACCAAACTTTGTGATCTTAGAGCTTTATGTTTTATTCACAAAGGAAGATGGAATGTGGTTCCAAAATGGAGCAATCTTAACACCTCCAGTCTGGTATCACAACGCACACGCTTACTAGTTTTGGATCCAATGATCTAATTGCTCATGGAACCTCGGTTTGGAACTCCTTGCCTGAACCTATTAGAAATACGCGCTCCATAAAACAGTTCAAGGAATTGGCTTTAATGCAGCTTCTAGTCTAGACAGTACCAAGTCCTGTTCCTATCCTATCCCGTCAAAATCAATTATATATAAAAAAAAAAAAAAAAAAAAAAAAAAAAAAATGAACTCAATTATTTTAGAAATTTTTGTCTAGTTGATTTTATTCTGATCTTTTGTCGTACATGAATGTCAAAATATACAACTAAATGAAATGAACTTTTCTACGGATTTTTTCGTGTTTTTATTCAGTTCAGCAAGCCTTGCATGACGTAGAATGAACTGAAAATGACACTTCACATTACAAATTCAAAATAATGTTTCGAATTTAAGCACTTGTAATGCTCTAATTAGGTGTAGAATTTCCATTAACCAGTGTAAAATTTTTGTCACAACGTCTGGGAGCAGTCGACTATTGTTGTCGTATATTTAGTCGTGTTTTTTGACGTTTGTTCATCGAAAATTCATTAGAGTTCATTTTGTGGTAGATAATAGTGAAGACACAAAATGAACTGTGTTAAAAGAAAAAGTATGACAATATATGTCAAAATTTACGACTAAATAGTACGACAAAAAATCAGAATCACCCTCCTGGTCGCTATTACATTGTGTTACATTGGTTTATTTTACTTTGTTTTTGTTTTATGTTATGTAATTTTATTTTAGTCCATTTTACTCATCTATGTTTATTTTATTTATCTTATTTTTGTTGTTACTTTCTGTTCATTCCATTCATTTATTTATTCATTTAATGTTAACTTATTTCTTTCTTTTTGTATTTTCTTTTTCTTTACTTTACTTTGTTAATAAATATGTCAAGCTTAATTTCATATTCAATTTTAATCAATTTCAATTTCATTTTAAAAATTATTATAAGTCCTCTAATTGTACCACCTCGTTTATAAATTCTATTACTTGATAGTTTCTGTTGCAGCTAGTTTGTCCATTGTGTTTTTGTTGTTTTTCTTGACTTTGTACTCAACTTATATTATTTATTTTATACTCGATGTACCTAACGTTGTAACGTAGCTTAGGCTGAGGTCCTTTAATAAATGCTTTTTCTATTCTAAATAATTATGCAAGTAAAAGTGCCCCATTCTATATTAGTTGGTTGAACTAATTTTTGTTTAATTTAGACTCTCTTGATTTGCATCGGGTTAATGATCTGCGCACATACTATGCATGTACCTCACCCTCACTTCTTGACATTTTTCTCACTACGGAAATGTCTAAGGTAGTTATTATTTTTTAACCAGATTTCCATTCCGGGTGTATCTGATCATGACATGATTTTGCTAACCTATGAATTTCAAACTGAAGTTCCTCGTGAAGGTACTACTTACTCTTATTACAATTATGGGGCTATTAACTTAAATTGCTCTGTGTAGTGATGCGAAGTCCTGGGATTGGAATAAGGTTTTTTTTATGCATTGTTTGGATGATCAAGTGAATTTCCTTAACAACTCTCTGAAATTCATATTCCTTTGGTCACAAGGACCATCACTAACCCTCTGTGCCCTTGGTTTTCTCCTCGAATCAGGGATATGATATCAGCTCGTGATATTGCATATCTTAAATGGAAGAAGTTCAAACTTATTGTTTTCCTTGAGGATTATAAAACCTTACGCAATGGTAGGTACTATTTCAGCTATTCGCAAAGCTAAAAAGCATTTTTATAAATCTAAACTTAATTCTAAACTTCATTCAAAAATCCTTTGGAAAAACTTGCGGATGAGTGGCATTAGTTCATTTCGTCGAAATAATTATGCCATTGATCCCAATTCAGCTAACAATGAATTTCTTTTGTCTTGTGTAGATGATACTGTTGACGCGCCATTATTTCAATCTCATGAAGCTGTGAACTATTCTTCTTCAGCTCCAATTTTTAATTTTTCTCGGGTCACAAATGAAGACATTTTTGCTGTAATTAATACTATCAAATCCTGTGCGATTGGGGCTGATAACCTCAATCCTCGATTCATTAAGATGTGCTTGCCCTATATTCTTCCTGCACTTACACATAAAGTGAGCAATGATATTGCGCGTGCGATCGATAAAGATGAACTAACGGTACTAGTTCTGTTAGATTACTCCAAGGCCTTTGATACCGTTAATCATAGACTTCTTCACACGAAAATTATAAGGAATTTTAGCTTCTGTTCTCATTCCGCAATGTTAATTTATGACTACTTTTGAGCAACAAGTCACAGGTTGTTTTTTTTTCAAATGGTTCTCAATCATCTTTTTTATCAGTGGTATCTGGTGTACCTCAGGGATCTATTCCTGGGCCCCTGTTATTTTCTATGTTTATAAATGATATATTTGCTCACGTCAAGTATTCTAATCTGCACTTATATGCTGATGATGAATTCAATTGTATTGATCTAGTGTACTTGGCCTGATTGAGGACTGTATCTCAAGGGTAAATGAGGATTTGGAGGCTATTTACATGTGGTCCTATAATAATAAACTAAGGCTTAATCCCTCAAAATCTAAGTGTTTGCTGATACATAGGCGTGTACTAAATATGGATGGCTTTCCGTCAGTTTCCGTTAACAACACTGCTATTCCTATTGTTGATTCAGCAAAAAGTCTTGGGGTGATTTTCAATAAAACACTTACATGAGATCTGCATATCAATTCTGTTGTGAGTACAGTTTTTGCAGGACTTCGTTCTCTGTGGGTGTCTAGCCATTTCACACCTATGCCTACGCGACTATTTTTAGTGCGTACATTGTTAATACCTATTATGACTTATGGATGTGAAATATTTGGAAAGCTTGATTACAATAATAGAAGAAAAGTTGAGATTGCCTTTAATTCTATCATCCGAGATACGTGCATAGTCTCAGGATTAGAATATGGAATGACTTACCACAATCAATAAAAGACATGATCCAGTCCAACACTTTAACTACAATTAGAAGTAGTGTTTTTATTTTTTCTTAATCCTAGTAGTTATAGCATTGCTTTCTTTTCTTTTACTTTATATTGTTATTTTTTGTTTTATATTTTTAGTTAATTATGTTCTAATTGCTTGAGCTTTCTGTCTCTCTTCCATTAGTACATACTAACTTAGTTATATTGTTTTTATTTTGATTTTCTTGTACAAATAAAAAAGATTTTTTATGTCTTAATTCTACAATAGTTATGTTAATAATAAATTTGAATTTGAATTTGAAAATAATTTTATTCAACGCACAAAAGAAAAATTAAAACATTTTTTTTTATGTTGAGATAGCCAGAAATAAATTTCTTTCCGTAAGATACCAAAAAAAAATAATAATATTTAAGAAAATTTCCTACAGCAAAACATTTGCACTTCCATCTATGATAACTTTTCTGAACTCCTATAAACAAGAAACACAGGAATTGTCAAATATTGGTTCATTTATTCGGCAAGTCGTTTTTTCATATTCAAACCACCGACAATCGCGCCATTTAAGTTCGGCGGAATTTGGATACTACGATACCTTAGCGCCCTCATTCAGACAATTCCGAAGTTCTAACTTTTTCAGTGACATCCTTTAATTTCCCAAACTATGTGGGTTTGGGTCTTCGAAAGCAATATCTATGTTTTCTATGTTATCCGCTGCAACTATTGCAGTCAAGAAGTCTCGTTAACGCGTAATCGTACAGTACAGTTCCATAGAAAGAACATGAATTACAGAAGACTGCAAACACAGCAGTGCAGCTGCAGTGAGTGTTCGGCTGGTGGAGTTATGTTGAGAGATTTTTTTTTTCGCACTTTGTTTTCGGTTTGAAGTTGAGTGGAGTGGAGCTGGTGTCTGTTGTGATTTGATTTTCATTGCAGCATTTTGCAGTACGATGTGAATCGTGTTGGTAGTGGAACAATTAATTGTAGAATTTCACACGTGCAACGTGATTTTGCACAACACATAATAAAAGTGCGTCCTTTAAAAAGCGCCGAAAACTGAAACCAGAAAACCGCTAAGTTATAAAAAAAAAAAAAAAACGTTAATTTGATCACTCTCCTCCCGGTCCGGGTCTATGGTGGTCAGTTATCTCGGTAATTTGCATCTGTGTTTTTTGTTTTTGTGTTTTTTTTTTTGCTTTAATTCTCACAAGTCACAAGTGAATAACAAGTGTACCGTGGCGCGTCGTCAAATATTTTTTTGTCAAAAAGTGCGAACCTCAGTTAATTAGATGCGACTTATTCCACGTGCGCTACCGTTATCCGTCTGTTGCGGCTGCTGCTGCTAGGTAGATTTACTGCTCATCTTTTGTTCCGTTGTTGGAGCCGCCGAGGCTTTCGGCTCTTATCCCGGTGTGAATTTGTGTCATTTGTGGCTTCTTTTTGTTTTTTTTTTTTTTTACATGGTGATGATGCCCGTTCGATGGTGGTTTTGGTATTAAAAGTTGTGCTGATGCCGCCGCCAGTGATAGATGGAATTTGAAATTAAGTGATTTTTTTTCTAGTTGTTTTGAGTGATTGATTTCTGTTTTTGTGTGTGTTTGTGTTATTCAAAGTGGATTAAAATTTATTAAAAAAAAATGGCGATGCGCCGTTTAACACCTGATGGCGAAGGATTGAAAATTTTGGGGGTAAGTTATTTAGCTTAGGAAATATTTTATGAAAAAAATTATAAATAAAAATTAACAGATAAATTTGCAACAAAGCCGTTAGATAATATTTGCAGATGCATGCGATTTATAGTGCATTTTAGGATTGTGTTCATCTCCTATGTCCTGTCATCCATTTTGAAGGTGGGTTAACTAATAAATAACCGCAAGTCGCCTGAATTTTGAATGAGATTTCTTCATCTTTTTGCCATTTTTGTTGTTAATTAGGCTCTGTCTATTCTGACGACGACGTTTCTATAGAAACCTTGTGGTGTAGAATTGCTTGAATATGGTTGTCGCCAGCAATTTAGTCTACTTAAGATAGTTTCACATCAGTTAAATTTGTTTCTAGGACGTTTCTGATAAGAAAATGTGAAAGTGTGTGTGTGTGTGTGTGTGTGTGAGTAATGCTTTGAGAGACTTGAGAGATTCGATGTCATCTAATGCTGTGCAAAGTAATTTGGGGTTAATTACACCTACCTACGACGACCTCTATTTGATTTAGAGGGATTGACATTTTTTAGAAAACCTGGGCAATGGCGGATCCAGACATATGCTCTAGGGGGGGGGGGGGCTGAACTAAAAAATTTAAAATTAGATTTGAAAATTCTTTCAAAATTTCTCAAGTTAGCTATTTTCTGTAAAGTCAGAGCTATTTTTTGACAGTCTGCGAGAGCATAATTTATCTAATTTAAGCTATGGTCGGGAGCAAAATGTATCTATAGGAAACTTTCTGTAAACTATGGAAAATTGGAATGCAGCCATTGGTTTGCATTGGAATTTATTACTTTAAAATATTGCAGAAGCTGATTTGGTCGTAATTTTGGTCGTACGGATATTATCGTATATATTGCCTGGAAACAAATAAGCTCCTCCAAGCTGCACAAAAAGCTTAAGCTCCAGAGCATAAATTTAAAACGCCATGGAATCCAAATGTTTGCTATTTATACAAATTTTAATAGATTTTTTCCCCCACTAAATCCTTCATTCTATTTAAAACATTTCTAATGACGGGGAAACAATAATTATTTCAAGTTAATTTTCTGTTAATATATAAGATTGTTAGGAAAACTATGGAATACACAGGAATCTTTTGATTATTCCTTTGCACAAGAAGGGCAATAGAGCGATATTTTTAACTACAGACCTGACGCTAATTTAAGTTGTATTGGTAAGATATTTGAAGCCCTACGGTTTGCGATGTTTTGTACTTCCACTACAAGCCCTTCCTATGCTCTTCCCAGCATGGTTTTATGAAAGGGAAATCTACTATGACTAATTTATTGGACTTTACTAATTTCTGCTATTGAAAACGGTGGATTGCATTTTCACGGATTTCAGTAAAGCTTTTGACCGAATTAATCATAAAATTTTAATTCACAAGTAGACTATTCTTGGTTTTCCTACTGTCTTTTGTCAATTGGCTTCATTCATATTTATCTGATCGTACGAAGCGAGTTATATTCCGCGCAGCTCTTTCTGACAAAATAGATAATACTTCCGGTGTACCTCAAGGCAGCCATCTTGGACCACTCCTTTTTATAATTTACATCAACGATGTATCTCTGATTTTGGCTAATTGAAGAATTCTTTGCTATGCTGACGATGCCAAAATTTTCCGCATTGTTTATAATGAAAACGAGTGCGGATTTTTAAACTCGGATTTAGACACATTTCATAAATGGTGTGATATTTCTAATGTCAGCAAATTTATTACTATATCCTTTTCTCGTAAAAGGAGGCAATTAACGTTTGGGGGTATTCTAGTCTAGAAATTCGAAAAAATCGATTTTTTTTTGTTTTCATATTTTCAAAGTTTAACTATTTCAAGAATATGCCTACAAGAGGATTTTTCAAATTTGTATCTTTATATTTAGTGTTTACTTGTATCCAGCTGCTAACAGTTGAATTCTAACTTCCAAACCACGTGGACGTATGGACTTTAAGGGGTAACGTCTCTGTAACGGCTAAAAAAAAGAGGTTTTTTTACGAATTTTTTTCTCGCAAAATTAAAGGTGTTTGAAAAAAACCTTTTAAGGGTATTATCGGGCATACATTGAACTTTATTGATAAATTTTTGACAGCGAAAAAAAAACAAAATGGCGACTCCACAGCCATCTTCCCGGAACATGTTTCGGAGCAAGTTTGACGCGCTTGGTGGCGACCTCCATTTTCAAAGGAAAAAAAAAATTTCTCGTACGGGACCTTTTTTTCTTATTCTAGAGGGTTTAAACTATTTTTTAAGCCAATAAAAAAGAACGATTTTTCAAATAATTTACAGTGGTGTTTACATCTTAAACGCGTTTTTCTCGAAACTGCCTTTTTCAAGACGATGCCCACGATTTCTCAAGTTTTACTTGAAATTTTTTTGAGAGTCTTCTTTACAGACTTGTCTATGTTCGGAACTAGCCGCATCCCAAAATTTCAATTTTTAGTATTTTTAAAAAATTCGAAAATGTCAATAAAGTGGTACAAAAATTGCTTCTTTTTTTTTAGGTAGCGGCCATTTTGTAAAAAAAAAAAATTTCAACTTTTCCCTAGTTCCGGACATAGCGACCTTACTCTAGACTAATAATCTTTTTTTTGGGATTGCTAGGCGGGTTGTAATCGTGGGCATGATCACGCGCCAAGTTTTTGAGGCCCCCCACTTCATCAGCTGCTAATTTTTTGAATTTTTAACTTTTTTAATTTTTTTCTGTATTCTTGCAATGTTAATAAGTAACTCATAAAAAAATTGATAGAAAAATATTGATTGCCTTTTTTTACAGCACTTCAAAAATCACCTAAAATTCGGGCCTCTAGACTAGAATACCCCCTTAACTACACTTGACAAAACCAAAGATTTGGGTGTCTTCCTTAATACTCGTCTTTCCTTCAAACATCATATATTAATTCAATCGTGGCCAGGGCTAAGCTACTCTGGGGTTTGTAAAGAGATGGTCAAAAGAGTTTAATGATCCATTCATAACGAAGATCCTTTACTGCACATTCGTTAGACACATTTTGGAGTCCTGTCTGGTCTCCCTTCTATGCTGTATACATAAATTGCATCGAGACAGTGCAGCGGAGATTTATCCAATTTGCCCTGCGTGGGCTTTACTGGGATAACCCTATTATTCTGCCTCCATATGTTGATAAACTCTTTCCATTAGATTCTCTTGAGAATAGACGTAAAACTTCCAGAGTTGTCTTTGCATTTCAGTGTATACAAGGAGCGATAAACTCCCCTGAGCTCCTGTGCACTCCTTGAGGAACTGTGACTTCTTCGTTGTTCCTCAGCATAGTACAAACTATGGCATGCATGAGCCGGTTTCATCAATGTCTCGCCTCTTTAACCGCCAGTTTAATTGCATTAACATTCATTTTTCAAAAAGTCAAATAAAAAATCAGCTTAGTTAAAGTTACTTTTCTTTTGTCATTATTATGGTTATACATATTTCACTTTTGTAAACTCAGTAATCAGATTTTTGATCAAGTTCTAAATAAATAAAAAAAAATAGTGATAGCTGCTATTCCTGTAATCTATAACCATGCCATTAAATTTCGAACATTTTTTTGTTAATTTACCTTATTCAAATCGACTATTAAAAGGAGCAAATTGACTTTTCGACAGATTATAAGTATGAAAAAAAGTATTCGTGGGTAAAGAAAGTTTAGAAATTACCTACAATTAATTCTGGGAAAATTTTTAAAGTGTTTTTCAGTGGGATAAAAAATTCAGTGTTTTGTTGCTAACAGTGGCAAATGCTCAGTTTACGATGGATAGGAAAGGACAAAATATTATAAAACTGTACAGACTCAGTTTAGACAGGTCAGTATACTGCCTCTGAAGCACGATATCTGTAGGATTGGGTGATGCTTCATTCCTGCCCCTGCAGCAGCTTACCAGCAAGTTTTCGTGAGGCAGAAAAAGCATACATGTAAGCAGAGTCAAACTTCTTCAAAACCAAATTTCTGACGCAAGCTATTTTTATTCCTTACAAATGAAGGCTGCTTTAGCAGGTATAATAAGAAAAGAATTATATGGTTGTATGGATATTGTTACGAGATTTAAGTATTTACATTAAATAATGAGCGGCAAGATAAATAGCAACTTTTCACAGTTCTATGGTGCTTTATCGTCACTTAGATTTAGCGGGAAACACAATTCGAAGGTCATCAGTGCTGTTAAACAGGGCTGGATGGGGGGCACGCGGGAGTACTTGCCACGGGCGCTAGAATTAAGGGGACGGTAATACGACGGACTTCTGAACCCATAGCTAAACGAGAAAAAATCTAATTACAAGAATTGGAAAATTTTTTCAGATCATACTTAACATTTCACTATTATTCCAGGACAGCAAGTGTTTAAGCACAAATAAGTAAATATACAGATGAAGAATGCATACAGAAAAAATGAAAACTTTATCAACATTTCTGGTAACCAAGTTGGTTAACTACGACGAAAATTGTATTAAAAAATTTTTTCCTAATGTTTCAGTCACACACACACAAGTTTCCATCTTTTACCAAAGCAAGGCAGAATGTTTTAATCATACTCAAAAGTCAAGGCCAAACTAATTATATACAAAAAGACTGGGAAAGTGGACCTGAATCAGCAACGCTTTTCTCTAAAATTGACGATGCCTCGACCTGATTAACGGAAGGGCACAAATTTTTCTTAGAAATTTACTAGAAATTTCTTCCTTGGAATTTTTATGCATTGGTCGAGGCTGCTGACTTATAAAAATGGACTGAGCGATTTTCTATTTCATGTGGCACAAATATCTTGTTTCTCCATATCACTGTTAGAGCACCCTTTAAAATGTTTACTATACTTAAAAAACATGTAAAACTCAATCAATCAGATGAAATTTTACACCCGGAAATCGAATTTAATTAAAAAAATATATTTTCTTGCGGCCAAGTGATATTTTAATCGCTTATAAGGAATTAAATTCATTCCGACTTTAATTTTTAAAAGTTATTCTTACCTGAATCCTGCTTATGGGCAAGAAAGACGGAGCACGATAAACACTATCTTTACCTTATTCTTTCTGCGGTGATTGCAGTCCATTGTTATTAGTCAGTGGTTGATGCCGACAGCCATGTCTCGCTCCAATATAAAATCAACGATGCCTCGACCTGTAGGGAAGCCCTCAATTTTTTCTTAGAAATTTACTGGAATTTTTTTTTTAAGAATTGATACGCATTTTTGGAAAGCGACAACAATTTTTATGAGCGTAAATATGCAATAAGAATTTTTTTTTTTAAATTTCCCGAAAATGTTTTGGTAGAATTTTTATTAACTTCACTTTTATTTGTGTCTTTATCGGCCTCCAATTGCCAATAAGCTGTTGTCAACCTCCAATAATGCATAAAACAGATTTCCAGTAAATTTCTAAGAAAGAAGACAGAATTGAGGCCTCCCTACATCAGGTCGAGGCATCGTCGATTTTATATTCAAGCGAGACGTTGCCCAATTCTTTTAATTGACTCGCAACATGTAGGTACCTATCTGACTTCTGATTTTCAATTTTCCTATTCGATTCGTTATCTGTATATTTACTTATTTGTGGTTTAAGTCAAAAATATGTAAATTCAATTGAATTTAATTTCATAAAAACAAAATTATTTTTTGCACTTTTACCATTTTATTTCATAAAAACAAAACAACAAAAAAACAATAAATATTTCATGTAGGTACTCAATAAATTATTAATTTTGTTGCAACACACCACCCACACCTCCCCAGATGGCTAACTGTTCAATTCAACGAGAAATTCTAAAATAAAATTCTCAAAAATTTTCTCTACGGCTTAAGTAGGTATGTTGAAAAGCAGACTTAAGAACTAGGTAACACCGCGTTTCGTCCATGACACAATTTTGAGGGAATTTGCAACATCGACAGAATGCCCTTAAACACTTAGGGCAAAGGGCGCCAATGTTAAGGTAAAGCCACATATAATCAATGCTAATTTATTTGGACGCACCTTGACGTCCGCCACCTCCGGGCCGCCGAGTTCCATATTCATTTCGTTTTGTCAAGCTGAGATAATTAGGATCGCTCCATTTCACCCTTTTAACTTTTCACTTAATTTCCCTTTTGCGTTGGTTGCGCAGTGTTTTCGTGTTTTTCTTTTTTTTTTAATTTTACTGCCGCAATCAGCGCTTGTAAATTTCTCAGTTTAAATCACGAATAACCCAGTGTTGAATAACTAACCTACAAAGAAGAAATAATCACTTTGACGGATCAATGGGGGTTATCTAGGAGTATTGATTGAGACTTTGTTTTTGTTTTTTTTTTTTGCATGGGCATCAATAGTGATAGCGACAGCACTGCGAGATAATTTTTTCGCAGTACTTTTGTAATAGTAAAAGAAAAGGTGGTAGGAAAATTGAAATAGAGATTACGCGGGGAACTGAGCTTTTTTTTCATTCAGAGCAGATTAATTTTAGGTGCTCTCTCTAAAGGTAAACAAACTATAGTAGCTGTTCATGGAGTTAAATATTAGTTATGTCGTTTTCTTGAGGAAATTTCATTTTCTTATATTTAAGCTGCCCAATGACTTTCCTCCATCTGTCACTGTCAACGGGGTCATTTATGCTGGTTGTAAAAAAGTGCCGTCCTTTAGATCCCAGGAAATGTACTATTTATTTCCCCTGAGAAAATTGTTCATCCATCGAGAGGAAAAAGTGGTAGTCAGAAGGAATCAGGTGAGGTGAGGTATGGTGGATGTGTTAAAACTTCATATACAAGAGCCTGGAGCTTCTCCTTCGTCCTTAAAGCCACGTGAGGCCTTGCATTCTCGCAAGAAACAATTTTTTTTTATGTACATAGTAGTAACCGTAACGTTTCTATTACCAAATTATATAACTTGAGTTATTGACTTATTGTCATCAAAGGAGTCTTCCATAGAATATATTAGTATAGAGGTTAAGTCACGAAGCGAAAAATGTGTATTGTTCGCAGTATACTGCCCACCTAGATGCTTTGATGTCAATAACGCTATGGAATTTGAAAATTTCATGTCACGTATATCTCAGACGTATCCAAATGTCATTTTCGGAGGAGATTTTAACGTAAATTTGTATTGCCAAAATAATCAGAGGTATCGATTTCTGCATTTCTTACAGACTCTAAAACTAAGTGTCACTAACAACCTTCCAACTTATTTTATTGCAACTAATCCCTCGTTACTAGATCTTCTTTTGGTTACTGATACAGATAAAGTACTATCGCATAATCAACTTGATTCACCTAGTACAATGGATCACGACATTCTCTTCCTAAGCTATGATATCCCAGTTAATCAAGAACCATATCTTCTCTCGTGTACTCATACCGTGATTTTAACAGCATTGATGAAAGTTCTTTATTTGAGGAATATTTTGACATACCTTGGGATAACATATTTTTGTGTGATTCAGTAAACACTCAAGTTGAGATCCTCTCCTCCCTTATTGAGTACCTCTATACAAAATATGTGTGTACCTATTAAAAGGAAATGCAAGCCTGTTTGCAGGGGTTGTCCGTGGTTTTCACCTCATATACGATCTCTTATTTCTGAGCGTGAATACCTGTTGTACTAACGGGTGGAGGCGTACTTAAACCGATGAGGCGCGAGTTTTATATAAAGCTGTTCACAACAAGGTGACTTCAGAAATTAGGCGAGCAAAAAACGACAATATTTTAGCCCCAAATTTGACCAGAAACTCAGGCCTAAAGTTTTGTGGCGAAATTTACGCCATGCAGGTGTCTGTGGAGGTAAAAGGAACAAAACTACTTGTGAAGACTTAAACATATTTTTCACGTCTATTAGCTCTGCCCACAGTGGCAATCAGTTGGCTGCTTCTCATATTTCAGCTGGTAATCCGATTAGAATATCTCATCTAATACCAATACCAACTTCTTCTACTTTCGTGGAGTCGACTACAATGAGCTTGTGGATGCTTGTGAATTCAATTAAGTCTGAGGCAGCTGGGCCTGATAATCTTCTACCTAGGTTCATTAAGCTTTTATTTCCCCTTATTGATAAATTCGTTTTACATATAGTGAACTCATGCTTTACATCATCCTGTTTTCCAGGTGCCTGGAAGATGGCAACAGTCCTTACTATTGCAAAGAATTCTTCTCCTGATATACCAGCTGACTTCCGCCCAATAATTTTATTGTGTTTCATATCCAAAGTCTTAGGAAAGCTATTATATAAGCAGATAGTCGAATTCGTCGAGGCCAATAATTTTCTTGTAGGTTGTCAATCGGGTTTCCGACGCTTGCACAGCTGTGAGACTGCAGTTCTGAAGGTGACCTCTGATTTGAGGAAGTCTTTTGATCAGGACAAGCTCAGTGTTTTGGTATTTCTGGACTTCTCGAAAGCCTTCGACAGTGTGAACCATCGTATCCTTCTCCAGAAACTTGATGCTTCTTTTAATTTTAGTATAGTTCTGCCATCGCTCTGGTAAAGGATTTCTTGGCAGACCGCAGCCAACGAGTGCATATTGATAATAATTCATCCTCTGCACTGCCTTTCCTTTGTGGGGTACCTCAAGGTTCAATTCTGGGACATTTGTTGTTCAGCTTATTTCTCAATGATGCCGACGATGTACAACTCTACTTAAGCCGACCGATCGGTCTTCTTGAAGACTGTATTGACCGTATAAATTGTGATTTGGAAAGAATTAACACCTGGGCCAGCTGTAATCGCTTCATACTGAATCCTGCAAAGTCTCATTGCATTAAATTCTACAATAACGGTTTAATTGAAATTCCACCAGTGACTTTAAATAATGCTCCGCTGCCTATTTTAAATAAAGTTAAAACGCTTAGAGTTGTCTTGAATCAACACATGAAATGTTGTGATTACATTAAAGCCATGGTCAGCAAAGTTTATGCAGGGCTCCGATGTCTATGGCTTTCATCGGGTCTGCTGTCTGTTAGCATGCTCTTACAATAAAGTTTTAATCTTGTCCCACTTCACCTATGGTAGAAATTTATTTCCCAAGCTGGATAGCATCTGTGACAGGAAAGTCACATTGGCATTCAACGACTGTATTCGGTTTGTTTTTGGGCTGCGAAGATTTGTACACGTTTCGCCTATCATTTCGCGTTTGCTCGGATGCTCCTTGGCCACTTATTTGAAGAGGCGAGCTTTGGTTTTCTTATATTCTCTTCTTAGCTCGAACAAACCAGGGTACTTACGCGAATTATTTCAATTTACAACATCACAACGTAACAGGAACATATTGATTCCACGATTTCATAAGTCCTGCATGGAAGGTTCTTATCTTGTTCAAGCTGCTCGTTTATGGAATAATCTTCCGTTGAATGTTCAAAGTGTTGGCACTGTCGGCGCGTTTAAGAGATGCATTGATACACACATAATTTAACACTATTATTTTCTTTATTTTCTAGTAGTCTCGTAGTACAATTTTTTTAACTGAATTTAACATCCGCTTTAATTAATAAGAATTTGCTTGAACTTTCTTTAAATTTTTAATTCTTATTTTAAGTATGTAGTTACTTTTCTAGCACCGCTTTACATAACGTACAAGAAAAGATGTGATCTCTTGTGCAATAACCGCAAATAAATATATTATTATTATTAGACTAGTACTTGAAACCTCTTTGTAATCACTATAAACCCCTTACAGAGCTTATATAGAAATTATATAAAAGTTGCCGTGACTTGATTTACATAGGTAACGTTATACAGGGTGTTTCATAATTGGTGCACCTAGCTCAAGGGTTTGATAGCTGAGGTGGAGACAACAAAAAATTATTAGGCGAAGGGGGGTATAAGACGCGTCGTTTCGGCGGTAGGCGGGGTTTAAGATTTTAAGTACTTTCACTTTACACCCTGTAACTATCTTGATATACACCCTATCAAGGTGGGATTCATCTCAGATGATAGCAAACCGTCTAAGCTTTCCAATGAATCATTTTTCCTGTCACCTTCCGTCGGAAGTAGTAGGACGTCAAAGTCAAAAAATTGGAAAAAAAAATTCCTAATTTTTTCAAATTTTAACGATTTTCCCGCCAAAATGCATGATAACTATACAGTTTTATTACAAGATTTAGAAACCACGGAATGTTACCTTTAATTTGACTAAGCATATGTACCTACCTAAATGCAACCGTTTTTGAGATATTCACGTTTCTATGATTTATAATTTCATTAATTTTATTGAAAAAAGTCATTTCCTAAAGATAATTGCCTACTTTTTGGCACTTATTGAACTTTTTCAACCATTTTCGCTGGATTTGCTTAAGGAAAAGTGCAAAAAACCCAGAAAGGATTACATTTTCGGTACAGAGTGTGATAGGTCATTTTAAAGCTAAGCTTTTGGGCTTTTTAAATCCAATATTAAAAATTGATATTGAGGACGTGTTTTTTTTTTTGATAAAAATAGTAGTTCAATAAAAAAAAACGAGTAAAAATTCTAAAATTTTAAATTTGTTTAGCCATTACTTCAAAACGGGAAGGGTGGGGAGAAAATTTTTAGACCATTAGAAAGATCCAACGATTATCTATCTATCAAAGTTTAAGTCATCATCATAGGGTGTAACGTTCCGAAGTTACAGGGTGATCTATAAAACCATACCCAAATATCTTAAAGTCCCGTTATCTCGGAAACCGTTACGATTTCTCTCCCCCCTCACCCATACAATTTTTTGTTGTTTGTCTAAGCATGACCTCTCCGTAGCTTTCGGGTGTCAGACCACATACGGGACACCCTGTATACCCTTTATGTATAAAATGTAATTTTTATAACAGTCACTTTCGTTACTAAAGTGCCATAAATAAATGAAAACTGTTTTATAATGGCTCCATTCGACACTAAAAGTCATTTGTTTTTATAACGACCACCGTAGTTACTTAAGGGCCACCAAACAATTTTATGATATTTTATAGTGAGTATTTGTATTACCGAAAGTTCCCAATTTTTATTAAAGTCACCTAAATCACCGAATGTTGTCGAGTTATATAAGGGTAACCAGTAACCACGGATGCAGCAATAAACACTTATTACCAATAAGTTTATAACGTGGTGATCAATACAATTATAAAACTTTCTTATATACCTTCTAGTAATGGTTACTTTAAGTTATATAGACCGGTGATTGAAACATTTCCATCACCAACTTATAAAACCTTTAGTAACTTAGTTCCACGATAACGTAATTAGTAACCTTAAAAAAACTCTAATATAACTACGTCACCATTTGGTAATATTATAAAACACTTGTATAACCACTCTATAACCGAGTAACCATTATATACCCCTTATAAAGCTGCCCATCAGTCACCAAAAATTAGAAAAGGTTACTAGGGTTGTCATGATGGAAGACAACACCTTTTCGATTATACAGTGGCCTTCGGGTGTTAGGTTTATATCTTGAAGATTCATATCACCTAACCTGAACTTCTCAAACCATTTTTGGACCGCAAGCACGTTAACTTTACCAATTTAATATTTTCTTGCACCACTGCCCCTATGTAAAGGGTTTTCCAATAAGAGGTGTTATTTTAATTAGCTCGCTATTTCGGTAGATGTCACTTTTGGAGCTGTCATTTTTTGACATTTGACAAGTAGAAACTACGCCATTCAACAACGCATTGAAATTATTAAAATTCACTATAAAATTGGTGAAAATGTGGCAGTGACGGTTCGTAAAACTCGAACATTTTTGGGTCGTCATGAAGCACCTTGTATCGGACCGCAATACAGAAATTGGTAGAAAAATTCGAGGTGTCGGGACAAGTTAGTGATGTGAAGAATAAAACCGGTGCACGTCGCTCAAGAACAGCCGAGAATATTGCTGCTGTAGCCGAAAGTGTTGAAGAAAACCCAGGTTTGTCCATTCCTCGTCGTTCTTTGGAATTAGGCATTCCACAAACGTCATTACACCGTATTTTGCATAAAGATTTGGGTCTTAAGGCTTATAAAGTTCAGTTAACACAAGAACTCAAGCCGGCCGATCATCAACAACGTCGAGTCTTTGCTGTTTGGGTCCTTGAAATACATGAAAATGATCCGGAATTCCATCGAAAACTCATCTTGAGTGATGAGGTCCATTTCCACCTCGATGGCTTCGTCAACAAGCAAAATTGTCGCATCTGGGGCTCGGAAAACCCAAGAGTTATTGTTGAAAAGCCTCTCTATCCTCAACGTGTAACTGTTTGGTCCGGTTTATGGTCCCGCGGGGTCCTTGGACCTTACTTTTTCGAAAATGAGGCTGGAGCAACAGTTACGGTGAATGGATTGCGCTATCGACAGATGATTAATGATTTTTTATGGCCGGAATTGGATGGTATTGATCTGGACAACGTTTACTTTCAACAAGACGGCGCTACGTGCCATACAAGCAACGAAACCATTGATCTTTTACGGGAAAAGTTTCCGGACCGTGTTATCTCTCGAAGAGGTGATCACAATTGGCCACTGAGATCTTGTGACTTAACACCTTGCGACTGCTTCCTTTGGGACCACGTGAAAGAGAAGGTCTACGCCAACAGCCCAGCGCCGATTCAAGACCACAAAGATGGAATTCGTGAGGCTATCGAGGACATAGGGCAGTCACTTTGCGATTTGGTTATGGAAAATTTCATGAAAAGGATATGGTCCTGTAGGCGTGGTCGTGCTGGTCGTTTGGCTGATGTTATTTTCCATTATTAACGGCATACCTTCCTCTTTATAATGAAATAAAGATCCGATCATTTATCTCAAAAACTGGCATTTTTCTTTGAATATCAAAATAACACCTCTTATTGGAAAACCCTTTATATTTTGTGTACCACGTGTTGATTATTTTTGTTTTAATTTATAGAAAATAAGTTAAAAAATCTCATTTTTATCCATCAACGTCTTTTTTTTTGTCTTATTTTACCGCATCTCGTCCGATTCCTTTCTATAATAAAAGATGTCATCATCATCATCGCTTTTGACAATAACTCTGGCTTCTTGAGCAGGACTTTCACACTATGATAATTAAAATCCTCCAGTAGAAAGAAGTATTCTCCATGTTGGTCTAAAACACTTAATCTGGTAATACCTAAAAATCCACATGACAAAGACGTGAATATTTTTAATAATTTATATTACCACGGCAGCATCATTATCGTACTCATTGCGGTACTTAAGAATAGTTTTAGTATGACCGCTGCTATCACTATTGAGTTCAAGGGGAAGAGTGTTCCATAGTCTGATGGCTTGGACAAGCAATTGACGCTCAAATCCCGATTACTGTAGCTTGAAATGATTAAATTCATTGTCCTCTAAGACCGTAAAAAACTAAGCTTTTGATGCAAATAAATTGGTTTGCGATATTGAATCAAGTTACGTAAAAAACGGATCATGCGAAAGTCCAAATATGTACGAAGTGTGCAACCAAAGATTGAATTCACATAAGGAGAAACATGGTCATATTGCCGAAGCCCAAAACAAAAACGAACGGCGGAGTTGAAAGCTACATCAAGTTTTCTCTGGGACAGCTATAAATAACTAGTGGGGTATTACAAGGGCTTTAGTAAAAAAATACTCGAGTCCAAACGGGCGTATACGATGCAGATAAAAATAATTTGCGAAGAGCTGTATATATCCTTGACACGATTTAACATAATCCGACCAAGTTAAAGTTCGATTGAATCTTACACCAACATCTTTCACCACGTTATTATAGGGAATCACCCCGTTGTTCATACTGACTACATGGCAGCTGGGTATGTCAATCACGGTTTTATGTATAATTATGGCACTGGACTTAGAAGTGTTCAAAACCAGCTTGTTTTCATCAGCCCAATTATAATAGATGTTTCTTAATCAGAATTCATGCACTCGACAGCATCAACAATTTGACTCTTATGCCTAGAAATGTATAACTGAACATCGTCAGCATATAAGTCACTCAGTAAGATCGTTCATGAAGATGGTAAACAGTAAAGGTCCTAGAATAGATCCTTGAGGCACACCACTAAATACTGACAGAATATCAGAAACTCTGCCGTCACAACAAACCTGTTGCTGCTTTGGAGAAATCTAATAGGCTTAGAATTGTTAAATTATTTGCCGCCATTGCTTCGCGAATTTAATCGCTTATTTTAATTAAGGCTGTGATGCAGCTATGCTTTGACCTAAAGCTAGACCACTACTTTCAAGTAAGTGACACAGCTGATGTGCATTAATTTTTCGAGCACTTTTGAAAAGAAAAGAAGTATTGAAATAGGACGATAGTCTTGGGTACTTAACAGATGAAGGTGAGAAGAAGAAATTATTGCACAGACGTTCAGATCGATGACGAACTAAAAGGAGAAAAAAAAATGGAATTGGATTTGTCAGTTGAAGGAAGTAACATTACCATTCAATCCCTAATTTGGAATCCTCAAAAGAAAACCTGGAGATTATCAAGATCTGTATGAAGAAGAATCATAAAATTAAAAACAGGAACTAACTCTGCTAGGAGATCTGGACAGAGATTTGAAAGCATCTTTGGGAAGAACAGAATCCACTTGAATTCGACCGGTTTCTTAAGAGTTGACCCCTATTGAATTAGCTTTTAAACGAACCAACGAAACGAGCGAGTCCGCTCAACTATCGAGACCTCTCAAGACTTGAGTCCGCTCAACCAGTGAGATCACTCAAATTTCGAGCTGTGTACAACCCCTCAAGGGTTGAGCGGCTCATTTCATACGTAAAAGTCAACTGCAGAAAATTTATTGTTTCACAATATGAATGTGAACTTTTCACCCCCATCTTACTCTAAAGAAAAAATACGAAAGTGACGAAAGTGCTTCCAACAACAACAACAACCAACCAACTCCCAACTTATTTTACTTTCCTTAAACTTTACTTCGCAGCTAGAGCTAAATTTGAGACTCTTTTCCTTCTTCGTGCCATAAATATAAAAAATATGACTGCGTTTACATAAAAAACATTCCTTGGAGTTGTAAGTGCGGTAAAACGACAGGTTCAGCCAAGCATCACATACCTATGTAGGTAGGTATATGAAATTCTAGACACTAGACAACATCGTAGAATCGTCATGAATTGCAATAGGCTAGAGAGCCCAGTTTATGTATGACTGACTCTCCCTGCGGCTACTAGTAGCTGCTTGTTGTTCAATTGAATCTGCACATGATGAAAATCATCAGCCGGGGCATCATCATAGTGTGAGCTTCCGAGAACGGATACCTTTTGATGAAAGTGTCTGAACTTTAATTTATATTACTTGACCGTTGTCGTCAACTTATTTACTTTGTTATTGGACACACTTTCATCTTGATACTTTCCCGTTTGCATGCATTAAATTTCTTTTGCTTGCAAGGTTATTATTCATGGGCACAGTTGCCCTTTTTATAGACAGATTTTTTTTGACAGGTTTCTTCCAAATTTTGAGATGTCGTCATCTCCCACACGACGAGCATGGTGTGAATTCATCAAATTGCCGAACAATGGAATCACAGATATGGGTGAAGAGATAACGGTCTGTCTATTATAAGGAGCATGATAAATCTGGTAAAAATGCGATTCTAGTATGTTTTTATCAGGATTTGTCGGAATTATGTCCATGTCTAGACTTATGGATTCAGTGTGCGATCATCCAGAATAACAAATTGAGCCCAAGTATCCAAATCTCCAACCAGAAAGAAATCTTGTTCTGTTTAGGTGACATTTTGGATTAGGGCTAATGAGAGCAGATTTAGTTGATACAAGACATGTATGACAATCCCAGACCAACATATATTTTTAGAGGTATTTGAGGTGTGTTGTACTTATATATTTTGGAACCACACATTTGTTTTTATAACATCTAAAGTCGTAGAACTCTAAAGTCTAGATGACTTCTAAGGAAAATATTAAGTTAGAGCCAGTACTTTCCTTATTAATGCTCATAAAAGCACTGCCTTCAATTTTCAATCCACGCGTGTATCATTAAAGGATGCTTTTTACAAAACGAGGTAGGTCTACGTAGTTATACAACTATGGGATAGGAATGGTGTATCAAAATTGTATTAATTAGTCACAACATCCAATATGAGAACATCGCGCATGCTCTAGGAGTCTCTCAAGGGGATTTGCAAATGATCAATCAAAACCTGTTTTGAGAAAATTTTCCTTTGCAATTTTCTAAGCTGGATA
The DNA here is from genome assembly GCA_963930735.1 of Dioctria linearis. Classification (NCBI taxonomy): domain Eukaryota; kingdom Metazoa; phylum Arthropoda; class Insecta; order Diptera; family Asilidae; genus Dioctria; species Dioctria linearis. The sequence goes on along the minus strand of OZ005742.1, from coordinate 258,668,463 downwards.
CTGACGGTGAGAATGTAAACGGCACACGGGAATGGATCTGAATCTAAGACAGTACACAGTGGACCAGATACACCAAATATTACTCTTAAGATCAGCAACCCTCTGTTACCATCTCAAGGCATACAGAGAGATGTTTTCAGAGGATCACCTTTTCTATTTCACCAACAGAGAACTATGGAAAATTTTAGATTTCGACCAGCCAGTGAAAACCTTGAACAATACGTTTAAGGAGCCATATGGAGTAGACAGACTTTCTCCTTATTATTGGTTTGCTATCGTTATCAAACACAAAGTATCCTTTCACCTTATTTGAAGTAAAGTTAGGTTAGGTTAAAGTGGCACATTTTATAGTCATAGCATCAGTCATCCTTATATAGACCATATAAGCTCGTTAATCACTATGTTCGGCAGCTTTATTTGTTCAACAGTTGGCTCCATGTATCCAATATCTCAATTTACATAATACTGCGGGAAACCTCTTCCATATTTAGGACTTTTGCGTGGGTACACAACGAACTTAATTCCTGCGTTGCTAGGATATTTCCACAGTACGCCGTAATTGACTGGCCGACATGATTGAACTTTTTTTTTACGGTCGAACTGCAATTAAAATCGCTGAAAGTAATTCATAACTTGCATTTTAGCTACTGTCGAGGTTTCTTTGAAGAAGTTTTTGTTAGATACCAATTACGTCTAACACAATCCGAAAATCTTTTACATATTTGACGAAGTGTCTTTGCCATTCTTGGAATGAAACCTTTTTGATAGTAGTGCGACATTTCATTCAAGTTGTTTTTTGTTTCTTAATGTGTAGGAGGCAGAGATTTACTATTACCATGAGCATAATGAATACACATAAACCAGAATATTGCAGTAATTTTTCGAGCTTTATTGCGCTTTCTTTAGTTAAATGTCTTAAGAGCAAACCTACACGTAGCAGCACGAAACACGCGCATTTTCCTACATTTATGCCCAGACGTGTAATCACAATAATTTTGCTAAACTTTAGTTCCTTGTATGATAATTGAATTATTTATTAGATTTTCACCTAAATCACAGGTATATAATTGCACATCCGTCTGATGAGAAATTTCAAAATAGACGAAACTATTTGGTTGGAGTAGTATTGGTATGCCGCTCGTGCTGCAGCTTAGAAAATTGTCGCACGGAATTTTTCCTCCCTCCGAATGTCTCTTATCCACGAAAAGTGCAGTATGCCGCCCTAAGCCTAGTATGTATGCCAAAAATTAATGTAGTGCTCGATTTCATTTTGAAGATATAAATTTTTTAATTCACTGTATTACAGCCGATGCACACTTACCGGCACAGCCAGGCAAAATGTTGTTTTATGAAATCAAAAGTTAGCTAATTTACATCAACCGGCACCGGCAAATACTGACACATAACGGAAACTTCATTGCCGGTCGCTATCGGTGGCCAGAAACCAGACCGGCTTTGTCGGTTGCTGGTTTAGTTGCAAAGTTAACATGGGAAAGTTTCTTTTTCGTTTTATGTGGTTATACATGCAAGAAAAATGCCGATATCGGTCGAAGTTGCCATTTTATGTATCTCGACGTTATCGGGATGTAAATTATTGTATAGTCCTCGAGCTGAGACAACTTACAACTAGATAAGAAAATTTCCATATAAACTCGGATCACTTTTTGAAAGCTCTTTAACTTTTTATTCAACCAAAGAAAGCTATTATTGCGAAGAATTTATGTGGCATAATACAGCAAAAGCGAGAAAGAATGTGTAGAGCTTTCTATTAGAGGGCCATTAGCACGTTTCAATTCGACCTTTGTAGGTACAAGACTTTTTTGCTAGAAAGAACTTTGCATCGATATACTTAAGCATCTTAAGAATTTTACCAGAGCTTTGTTGAATCGAGTCTCGTCTTTTTCATTTCGACAGAAAAAAAAATTTATACGCGAATTATTTTTTTCACTCTTTTGGTCGTAGATAATCTCAATTTCTTCTCAAGTATTCACGCACTGCTGTTGCGATGAATAAATTATCAATGTTTAGCAGTAATTTGATATGCCAATTATCTCAGATTGTTTTTTGTTTTGAAAATAATCATTTTTCGGTCCAATAAGCAATGCACAATCAAACGGTCGTTCCTAGACAAGGAATCGAGAGTGCCCAGTATCCCATTAGAAGTTCGTTACAATTTACTTAAACATCAGACTTCTATCAAAGACTCTATACTAAAAAGATGTTGCTGGCATATGGTATAAGCCTGTCTATAGAACTCAATTTTCTAAAATAGAAACTCCACAGTGTTTCACACCCAACAAATCTTCTTAGGGAAGCCCTCAATTTTTTCTTAGAAATATTTTCTTTAGAATTTGTATGCAGTACCTGCATAGTTGGAGATCGACAGCAATGCCTAGCTCCAATATAAAATCAACGATGTCTCGATCGACCTGATGTAGAGAAGACCTCAAGTTTTTCCTTGAAAGGACATTGATAGTTTTTGTATGGGAGATGGACCAAGTACTGCCCAGAATGAACACTTAAGTCTAGTACTAAGGTCGGCGCTAAGCTAAATTTTGTATGAAAATTTAGCAAGCTAAAAGATATTGGCGAAAATTTATCCTGAATTTTAGCGAGAGGGGTACTAAGGTCAACGCGCTAAATTTGTCTTTGGGTTTTGATTGGAGATGGCACCACCAGTAAGTCTCCAAAAAATTTAGCTTGAATTTATTCGCCCGGGTCGTTCTTTAGCGCGCTAAAAATATTTTTTGTCAGAATTCTGCGATTTGATAAATTTATTGACCGGATTTTTGTAGTTAACGTAGTTTTGTACGTCTTTGCTGTAAGTACGGATGAATTGGATTTGTTCTTGTGGCCGTATTTTCAATATCATTGTTAATTTTTTTTTCTTATTGTATATACATTATGCATATTATTTTTATATTTTTAATATTTCTAAATAATTTTAACTATCTGTTTTTAGAAATATTATGACCGGGCATTGTATTTCAGTAAAAAAATTGCCAAATTCTTCTTCTTCTTGTTTTTAATATATCTTTTCTATGAGTCTCCGCTGTCATATTTTAGCTGCTAAAGAACGGTCCGATTTTGGAGGCACGCTAAAATTTAGTTTAGCGCGAACCTTAGTACTAGGCTTTAGTGTATTTTGTTCCTCAGGCCAACACCAATCTATAAACCAAAACGCATCAAAGTCTGTCCAGGGGCCGGATTCACTAACTCGGAGAGTTGTGAAGTTGTGGAGATGAGAGTTCTTTTGCCACTCTCCACTCGAAATTCTGTAACTCGTGGAATTTGTATTGAGATTTGCCAAACTCTCTATTCAACTCGGCAAAACTCTCGGCTGTGTTAGTTGTAAGAAAAAAGTAAGAAAAATATTTTTCAACTGACAGTATCGGCTGCTTTTATTGTCCTTTGTGATGGTACCAATGTACATAGGATTTTCAAATTAATTTATGGATTCACTGCATATCCTGGCTATATTTACAAAAACAAATTATGGAAATCCTTGCAATACTTACAGAGAAATAAGGATTTTTGTGTCTCAAGGTACCCACTAAAAATTGAAATTCACGCGAAAATGGTCAATTTGGTCGTCTTCCAGTACAGAAGAGGTGCTATAAAAATTTATGCACGTTAAAGCTTGTATGAAGTCCGGTAAATAGTTTTGGAGATAACTGTAAAAGAAGTGAATCAGTAATTCTTAAGATGAAAAAATGGCCGTTTTTTTCGTACAAAAATGAATATATTTTCAACTCATCATTATGAAGAACCTGTAAGTCATGGAAATTCACTTTCCATGAGAAAAATGTTCACAACAGAGTACTAATGGATATGAAACAAAATATTGGAACTGGGGTGTATATGACCCAAGTGCAAAAAATCCGTCTTTCGGTGGTAAAAAGTCAGTTATGAAGTTAACATGATCACAAAAAAAAACTACACCTCTATATTACTCGCTTCTCCCTCTTTAATTTGATACCAAACATGACGTTTTTTGGACAACCCCCAATGGAGAGTGGTATGACCCCCCATCCCCAAAAGCCCCTCCCTCAGAAATTTCTCACCTATATATTTGTACTCTAGACCCTAAATCCGTAGGAAAAAACCGCAATGCTCTACAACCCTCCCACACAGAGTTATCCGTCTTTCAATATTTCAATACTTCTAACGTTTTCTTTAACTCCTCAAGTATGTTAGAGAATCTCGAATGGAGAGTTAGGGAGTTTTAGCCGGGGAAAATGAAAATTCTCATCTCCCAAACTCTCCGAGTTAGTGAATCCGCCCCAGGGAGTCAACAAGGGTCAATTCCCCTGCCCCCTCCTCTGAGAGGGAAAATCGAAATTCGGGCTCTGTCCGCCGCCCCGCAATTAAGTTCCGCAGCCAACCCCTTAGGTTTGGGAGCACCCTGAATGAAGATACGAGGGTCCAAATAAAGCAGATATGATAAATACAAAACACGCACAGTATAAACGGATCACAAATGACGCGAGACTCTCAAAAATTTTTTTTTTTTTTAATTTATACATTAATGCAAGACACTTCTTGGAGGTACTCCCACTTCTGGGCAGCATTTGGTCCATAGAATTTGTACCTATACATTTTTGGTGGCTGACAACGGCACACAATGAAAGTTTTGTATCTGAATCTGAAAATAACTACATTCGGCCACTAAAATGAATAAAAATTTTAGCCGAAACATTTTCTGTATATTTCTAAGAAGAACTAAATGCTTATGCTTAACTAGCGTCTACGCTCATAAAAATTATTAGCCGCCCCTCAAGTACCCGTTGTCGACCAAATGCATACAAATTCTGAAGAAAAAATATCCAATAAATTTCAAGGAAAAAATTGAGACCTCCTCTACATGAGGATCAGGTCGAGACATCGTTGATTTTATATTGGAGCTAGGCATTGCTGTCATACAAATTCTAAAGAAAATATTTTCAGTAAATTTCTAAGAAAAAATCGAGGGCTTTTCTATATCAGGTCCAGGCAGTGATTAGTGGAGGCCGTGTACAATGCGAAGTTTTAATAATTTCTCAACAGAGGTGGAATCTCGGGGATTCCACATTATTTTTCACTCAGGCCAAACTCACTGACTTATAACAATGGACTGAGCGTATTGTCATTCTCCTATAGGAAAGCATGGCACAAGTTTTATAGTTTTCTCTTTCGCCCTATGGCAGAGTTGGAGCTACCAACACAAAATATTCATTCTGGAACGTTTGCTTATGCCATTTGATGTTTTTATGTTGGATACAGATGCAATCACCTCAGAAGGAATAAGAGTTTTTACCATGCTCCGTCTCTCTTGCCCGTAAGCAGGATTCAGTTAAGAATAGCTTTTAAAAATTAAAGTCGGAATGAGTTTAATTCCTTATAAGCGATTAAAATATCACTTGGGCACACGAAAATATATTTTTTTAATTAAATTCGATTTACGGGTGTAAAATTTCATCTGATTGGTTGAGTTTTATATGTTTTTTATGTAATCGTTTTAAAGGGTGCTCTAACGGTGATATACAGAAACACAATATTTTTTGTGCCACATGAAATAGCAAATCGCTCAGTCCATTTTTATAAGTCAGTGGGCCAAACTACACATTGTGCCTGTAATATCGACTTTGGTATTATAAAAGGTTTTCCAATTGGGACGGGTCGATGTTGAGACAGGCTGTGCCGGCCATGTTGTTTTAGCGGCGTCAGTGAAATCTATTGTTTATTATTCAGTCATTGATGCGATGCCAAACTACCATGGGAAGGATTGAGCAGCACATCTAAATGAGAAAATTTTAATATCAAAATGAGTGTTCGTTAGTGCAGACGTTGCGTGCATTGCTCCCGTTTTACGGCAGACATGGTGGCCATTCAAAGTCGACTCTCCAACGTCACAGGAACGCCAGATCGGCAGAGAACATCACCTCTGTCCGTGAAGGTGTACAGGATAACCTGAGGCAGTCAGTTCCTTCTTGTCGATCCACAACTGTGCACAAGAACTCGGCCTTTCGCAGACTGCAACTAGGCGAATTTGGCGTTGAGACTTGGGCCTGCATCCGTACAAAATCTAACTGACCCACCAGGAGCTCAAAGTTAATGACCATAGACAACGCCGTTTGTTAGCTGACTGGACTTCGGAACGCTTGGAGCATTACCCAAATTTTGGCCGAAAAATCATCTCTTGCGACGAGGCGCATTTTTGGATGGATAGCTATGCGTTAATGAGGAAAATTGTCATATATTGGACGACACCAACCCACATGAGGTTCACCAGGTGGCAATGCATCCACAAAAAGTTACTGTTTGGTGCGTATTGTTGGCCGGTGGCGTCAATGGTCCAAACTTTTCGAAAACGACATTGGTGAGGCCAGATCGATGGTAACTAATTTCTTTGGCCCTAATTGAACGATATGGACGTGGACGACATGTGACAGCTAACACCACGATTGACATTCTGAATGAAGGATTTGAGGGTATGGTTACCTCTCGTATAGGTGACGTAAATTGGCCACCAAGATCGTGAGATTTGACCTCGCCAGACTTTTTCTTGTGGAGTTTTCTGAAGTCGCAGGTCTCTTCCAATAAGCCGCAATAGACCGATGCCCTCAAAGTTAACATAACACAGGCCATCGCGCTCAAATTCAGACTGATCTATGCGGCAGTCTCATTGAAAATTGGACTTCTCGGATCCATGCCATCTTCAGAAGCCACGGCGGACATTTGAATGATGTCACATTCCATAAACAATGGCATACATGGGCCTGTCAAATAAACAAAGAATTTCGTTAATACCTCACAGACAGCTTTTTTTATTTCATTTCTTAAACATCGACCCGCTCTTATTGGCAAAACCCATTAGAATCTTTGCTTCTATCTTCGAGACACGATTTCAAAAGTTCGTATCACATGTGGAATCACAATAGATTTTGGCATATTATTACAATTGATACTGGGAATTACTTGCGGTCTCTCCTAGCAGTAGTTCGTTATAGATGGATTTAGTTACCCTTAGCCTTCTATCCTTGGCAAAGGCTTGGAACCTCACATAAAAGTTTTCCATATCTCGATCATCATGAAAATCGTGTAATCTTACCTGATCCACTTCATGCCGCCAACTATGCGTGTACAAATTGATTATGGTGGCTATTACCAGCGGGAGGGAGTTCATCTATACTAGAAAGAAATATTTTTTGGCAAATTAAAATTTTTTTTAGAAAAAAAATCAAATTTTTCAAGCACATTCTTTTCTTCCTTTCTTTAAAAGTTTGTAAAATTTATGCTTGACCTAAATTTATATAAATTTCGTCGTGGTAGATAATCTATCAAGAAAATCTTGTCAATCAATGACAGCTTAATTGTGAATTCGAATTGAATTTAAAAATTTGTGGGGGTTCATTATAATTACAAAAATAATCAATTTTCAATTTTTGATTTTAATTTTCAATTTCATTCGAACCTGATAACCACCACCACCACCACCACCACCACCACCACCATCTTCAGCATAACAACAACAGCAAAACTCTTTTACAATAACAAAAAAAATGATGGTGCGCATGCGCATATGATTTAATGTAAAAACGTGATTACCTCACGATTTTGATTTGTGTTTTGTTTGGGTGCTGCTTTGCACAGTTGTTGTCGGTTTCAACAATATAAAATCTCCCCGTCTGCCAGGTTAAGTCTGCAGCAAGGGTCATAAGAGCAGCAAAATTCATGAATCATACATAAACCGACGACAGGTTTTTTTTTCATCTATAATTTGTTTTTTTTTTTGTTTATTGATTGCCGTAAAAATTTCTGTAAATATTTTGTGCAGTGAAATGTAAGATGCTCGCCGCTACCAAAAAGAATGTCTGCGCAAGATAGCGACTCAAATTGGAGTCGATTCGCTTAGTTTAGCGTGACAATTCCATTCATTTTTCAATTCTTGATGTTATGAGGCTAACTAATCACCTATGAATGAATTAATGCAGAGCACCTTAATATTTTAATTAATTCGTGCATATTTCTGCTATCAAGTGAAATTTATTAGATCACCGACCACCGACCACAACAACAGGCGCACTGACATAATCGCGAAATTATCATAGACCTGCGCACTCTTGCGCGCTAACTATACCTTCTTGGTTGGTTGGTTGGTTGGTTGCCTTCCGTCATCGTCCTCATTATACATGCAGCATCACAAATTTATGCATCTCGACGCCCGCCGTCGTCTCCGTCTCCGTAAAACTATTTAAGTTCTTTGCGCAAACAATATTTATTCTTGATTTGATAATCTCACGATTTGCATCATTATGCAGCAGCATCCACCTACAAATGTTGTTCTGATTGAGCATGACATGAAAAGTAAACATTGCGCTGAGAGGAGCTCAAGCAACCAACAATCATTCATGCATGGGACTTTTTTTCGAAAAAGTTGTGTCAATGCGCGCACGCCCACTTGAAAATTCTAATCCATGGAAAATACGGTTCTGTTGTGCTGCTGTGCTCTTGTACCTATGTACATATAGTCAGTAGACAAAACCTCTATAGCATAGTATAGAAGAGTAGTAAAATATAATTGCGCAAAGTTTTATAATAGTTAATCCGCCAAAAAGGTTATATGCCCGTCTCCGCCATTACATCAAAAGGGAATGCAGCATAGATGGAGGGTATAGAGCGTCTCGATGTCTGGAACAAAATTTATTCTAAAATCGGTGAAGGCTGCTAATTGGTGCTTGTGTCTCGAATCTATAACTGACATAATACAAACGTAGGTACATACCTATATGACGTAATCTTTATTGATGTTTGTATATTTGTATAAGTACCTACTCCCAGCTCTGGTGATAATGAACAGGTTAAAAAAAAATAAAACAAAAACAAAAAGAATTGTTAAATTCGAACGATTTTTTTTTTTTAAATCTGTTTTGAATAATTTCGACACGACCGACTGGGACAAGGACAAGCAATTAATCAAAATAATTTTATGAAATGGCTGCTGTGGTGTTGATTATTTCATTTTAGTCATAACGGACTTGAATTATAACAGTTTTTTGATTGGCACTTTGAAACAGTTCTTTTGATTCGATTCTGTTGTTTTTTTTGGCGATGGTATGGCGTTTTATTTTTTGTACTTGTAACAAAAATTTGAAAACGAAGTTTAGGGAAGAATGAAAGTTTTTAGCTTTGGTATAGAGTTAAATTTTAGTTTAATTATTTATTTATTGTTAACGGTTTATAAATATACATTTGTAATTGTGACGAATGTCTTTGACTTCGCCTATGTGCGACTTCCGTCAAAATCCGCTAGAGGTGCAATTGCAATTTTATTTGAATTTTTACAATTGTCCGAATCTTAGAATATGCAGAGAACAAGAAGTGTTAATACCTGTAAAATTTGTGTACAGGAGCGTCGCTTTTCATAAATATATTTCTCCAATTCCTCCTATTCAAAGACACCAAATTTGAATAGGGGAAATTGGAGAAATGTATGTTCAGCTGCCTACATTTCAAACAGCTCAGAAACTCCCTGGATACTCTTGTGCAGTGCCAGCGACTAAGAGTATTTTCGGTGGAAGAAATCCCAGTATTTTCAACTATATATCTTGTTGCCCCGCTCTCTATGTTGATTCTACTATACCTTTGTACTGAACTCTCACACAGTTGCAACAGATTCTAACACAACCAGAATTTGACTACACTAAATTTCGCTTATCACACTTCCTGTTCTCTTTATATTCTAACGTCAGATTGACAAGTTTAATCCAATTGGAAGCATTGGTATCGCGACGAATTTTATACGGAGTGTCCTATCAATAGTTACCAGTTACACCCGATGGCTATGGGCAGGTCATTCTTAGACAAGCAACAAATTGGATGGGTGGTAAGCCACGCTCATGAAAACGAATTTTATAGGTATCAACACTTCCTGTTCTCTGCAAATTCTAAGCTTTTTATAAATCATTCTGTAACCTCTGAACGTTACATCCTATGATGATGGGTCAAAGTGCGTCTTTGACTGTGTCGCTAAAGTGGTAATTATCCATGTTTTGACAGATGATTTATGTCATCAAAACAAGGAATGTCTTTCAGATGCATCGTTTGAGAGATAGGAGGCGCTAAACATGTTTTTCTTTTATATTTTATGAATCACCCACAATTTCTATAACCCAATGATGCGATTATAATTTAAAGTTTGTTAAACAAATTATGGTTCTTCCCTCTGATTCGAAGCCATACCACAAATTTCGGAATTTTAGTTAACTGTTTTTGCTTTTTTTTTTTTCAAAAACGTCATCAACATCAGTTTTCAATATCGAACTTAAGAAGCCCGAATTGTTCATCATAAAATGATTTTTTTGGGATCTTCGAAACTTAGTCTATCAAAAAATTTTAGTAATTGCCTAAGGGTAGGCAATTTCCTTTTATGAAATATTTTGGAGAGAGGGAGGTGGTTGTTCTAAGCATGAAATTCAAAAGTAAATTTTTGAAGCAATTATATGAAAATTAAAAATCCGATTGAGAATAAATTTTGTTGAAGTATTTATGAGAAAGATTCCTTGTTAATTTTACAACACACGATTACAAAAACAAAATGGTAGCACAGAGTGATGATATCAGTGAGGCCTTTTCTGCAAATACTTTCTATGCTGGCACTGGTAGTACAGTAACTCTATCTCGCCCCTGAGCTGACTGAAAATGATAAAATCACATTTAGTTCGAAAGCTAATGAATAGTGTCTATAGCCGGAACAAGGAAAGTGGCGCCATTTTGAATTTATAAATTATTTTGTTTGGACAGAGATTTTCCCTAGCAAAAAGTCGTAAATGGGGCGAATCGAAATTTTTCTCTAATTTCAAAAAGATTCCAAGCATGTTTTGCAAAAATTCAGATTATTCACAAAATTCCTTCCTTCGAGGCGAATTCCTTGACATCTGTCAAACTGACAAGAAAACATTGGAGGAAATACAAGTAAAACATCTCGTAGAGACGCAGGATAAGATCATTTACATAAAGTTGCTATGAAATTCTGAAATTTTCTTTAACGAATTGGAGGCTTTGCAACAAGGAAAAATTTCTATCAGAATGAGTACGCATACATTTTATAAATTATTTAAGAAGTAACGGTGAATTTTCATTAATTGAAAATTTTTGCAGAAAATAGAATGAAGAATTTCTCTTTAATTAAAAAAAAAAATTTAGATCAATAGAAACAGAAGAATTCCGAGCCCAGCACATTTTTACTAAATAAAATGTCAAAAATTCCACCGAATTTTTGAAAACATAGTTTCTTTAATTTTTTTTTTCTTACGATATACATCTTCTTCACTTTCTCAGCAAGATTGAGAAATATAAATCCAGCATTAAGGAACAGAGCAAATGATACGGGTTTAAAACACTTCAGCATAGCACCCCTAGGTTGATCGAATTTTGGAAAAAAAATAAAAAATATTTCATTTACCGATTCAAGGGATAATGATAAAATAGTACGAAAACTATAACGTGGCTAAAAATAGCTGGTTAAAATAAATGCGAATAAAAACGAAATCAATAAGTTTCCAAATCTAGCCACTAAATGGGTAAATTTGGCAACACTGTTTTTGATTTGATATACTCAAAATTTTGAGTAATAGACACTAATTTTTGGGACTGTTGTAAATTTGTTTTAACACCAAAGAAACTTTTTCAATTTGTATAGATTTCAAATCGTTTCTAGCTATGTTGGAAGTTTTGTTTATCAAAATTATTATTTAAAGTATGTACTACAATGAAAAACTAACCAAGAATGTCAGTTATTTTTTATATAACATGTTTTCAGCCTTTGGAACATTTTAAATTAAAATAAAATTTCTTTAGACTTTCTAAACTCGAGAAAATACTTAGTTTAAATAGAAAAACAATGAAAAATCTGCCCGGCCAACTGATTAGGTTAACTTTGATTTTGTTCGTCTAAAAAAATATTGAGTACGTAATTGATAAGCACATAATTTAAATTTTTATTCTGATCCAGGTTATTATTGCATCTATCGCAAAGAAATGTTTTCCAAAAAATAGGTTTTGCAAATAATTTCAGAGAACTTTTTTCAGTTCACTAAAAAATATTTTTGACTTACACACTTTTTTTATTTTTTAATACTATTTTTATTACTTGAGATTGAGATGTAGAGAAATTTTTTTTATTGCAAGAATATATGCAAAAAACAATGGTGTTTATAAAAAGTGAACTCATTCATGTAAATTATGGTTCTAGTTATACTAGCCCACATTAGATGGCGCCCAAACTAAAAAAAAATTTATTCTGTTTACAAATTTTATTTTTTCTTCATTTTTCCTGTTTTTACTGTTTATATAAGGGAAATAAGAGATTTAAACCATATCTAAGTAAAACAAACATAAATTAATGAACAAAATCACAAGCTTCATTGACTAATTAGAAATATCCGTTAGAAAACACTACTTGGAGGAGATTTTAATAATATGAGTGAGCAGATTAAGAAAATTGGAGAGAAAAAAACTCATCATCTCAAAAGAAAGAGTTCTCTACAAATTCAACGACGATTACTTAAATAAAACACGCGTCTCCTTCAATTATTGTGGGTAATACAAATTGCATTTCCTTTAACCCAAGAGAAATTATAAATTTAATTAGAAAGGCACGTGAGGAAGCTTTTGCAATAAGTCATACGGCAAGCGCCAAGCTTTTATGCTCACTATTAATAAAAAATCAAAAAAAAATTAAACTTGCACGAGAGTTGTTTCCTTTATTACACAAGATGGCACCAGCTGTTAGCTTATATTGAAATCAAATCAAATTAATTTTAATAATTTTGATTGGCCTTCGACGAACATCCATTCATTTGTGCAGAATAATGCAGATTTCATAATTTAATGAATTGTCTTGCAAATAAAACTAGTAGTAACTAGTTTTCCACGTTTAAATATAGTATGAATTGGAATCACCGTTATTCTCGGCAAGTTATTAAAATATTGTGAAAACTTGGATTGTACAGAGAAATTATGAGAATAATTTAAGCTTTTTTTAACACTGTTTCTAAGAAAATAAACTGCTGCCGCTTATTTTCGTTTCAAGAACTTTGGCATTTATAGAGCAGAGTGGCGCAGTGGAAGCGTGCTGGGCCCATAACCCAGAGGTCCGTGGATCGAAACCACGCTCTGCTATGAGTTTTTTTTTTCATATTGAAAATAAATAATTTTTTTTTTGCAACAAGAGAAATGCAAATTCCAGGGAAAACTGCTACTTTCTCTGGGTAATAAAACTCGGCGATGTTTGGCACCAAAGTAGAAAATTTGTTTTCCTTGAGACCAAGCAAATATATTAAAATTTGTGCATCAGAATTTATGCTATAAATTGCCTTAACATTAACAACACAAGCGAAAATAAATTGTTTAATTATTTTACTATCTTCTAAAATAATTATTCTCCTCATTGAGCTTTTTATTACAAATTCGTTTAACGAAAGTCGTATTTTGGTTCGCAATTTGCATGGTACATGGCATGACTTATTTCTTTTGCTATGTGCTTTTCTCAAACTTCAGATGAGCTTTCCACATCTCCTGCACTGGAATGTTGCGTGTTAGCTGGTGCTACATTGATTCCAAAGAGAATTTTTATATACAATTTCTTAGAAAAAAAAAGCTTTTTACATGTATCCAGGGATTGGAAACCTTTTGACTTACTTTCGTCAACCATTTTTTGTATTTAACATTAATCCAAGAGAGAAGGTAATTTATTTATCTTGATTTGATTTGATTTGTGTATAGGCGTTAGCCTCGCAATCACTGCGACCTGAAAGATCTATTGTGAGACCCCGTTGAATTTGCTAAATTTATTAAAGTCTAGAACCATTCTGGGCTTGAGATTCCATACGTAACTTGGTGGAGGAAAAGCATGTTCAAGGTGGAGTAATCTCCGCCAGGCCAATGCTTCGTAGTTGTAGAGCAAGTGCTCCGAGGTTTCGTGAGCATCCTGACAGAAGCGGCAGGATGAAGTCTCAGCCAAACCCAGCTTGTTTAGGTGATACCTCAAGGGGCAATGGCCTGAGAAGAGCTCAGTGATCATTTTGAGCTCTGTTCTTCTAAGGAGTAGGAGTTCTTTAGTTTTTCCGCCAGAGGTGTCGATAAACTTTTTTGCCTGACGAAGTCCTTGTAGCCTTTCCCAATACAAGGAATTTTTGATTATTCTCCCAGTTATTTAGGGTAGCTTTGTAACACTTTGAAGTGCCACAAAATGGCTCTGGTCCGACAAACTTAGTTTCCGCTCCACTTTTGGCTAGGCCATCCGCAATTTCATTGCCTTTGTGGCCCTCATGTCCAGGTACCCACATGAGGATAACTTTGTTTCTCCTTGATAGATTTTTGAGGGTTTGTAGACATTCCCAGACTATCCCTGACTTGACAGTGTAGGACTTTAAGGCCTTTGAGGGCAGCTTGACTGCCCGAGAGGATATTAATGGTTGAGCCATTTATGGCTCTTTTAATGCGGGTATTGGCGCATTCTTCTATGGCCAATACCTCGGCTTGGAATACGGTAGGGGTAGAGCCTAGAGCCTTTGATATATGGCATCTGGGGCCGTATACACCCAATCCGACCCCAACTGTTTGTTTTTGAGCCGTCTGTATACCACTCCATCGATCCTTGTTGGAAGGACGGTTTAGTGGAGCGCCATTGTTGTCGGTCTCCAAGAACCACTTTCACACTGGTAAGCAAAATTCCGAATAATTCCAAATCTCCCTTTCGTATTAAATTTTTTTTTTAGCATATCCAGCCAAAAAGTTCAATAAATGCCCGAAAGTAGGCAATGATATTTTAGGAATGAGCTGTTTAAGAAGCCATTTTTGCTGAATATGTTCAAGAAAAAGTACAAGAAACGCAGAAAAGATTACATTTTGGGTACAGAGCGTGATAGTTATTTTAAAGCGAAGCTTTTGGGCTTTTTAACTCCAATATGAAAAGTTGGTGTTGATGACGTATTTTTTGATAAAAATAGTAGTTAAATAAAAAAACGAGCTAAAATTCCGAGATTTTACCCTTGGTGAGCCATAAGTTCAAAACGGAAAATTTATAAATCATTGGAAAGGTCCAACGATTATTTATCTAACAAATTTTAAATAAACATCATAGGATGTAACGTTCAGAAGTTACAGGGTGATTTATAAAAAAACATATCCAAATATCTTCAAGTCCCATTATCTCAGAAATCATCAGAGCCTTCTTCCCCCCACCCGCGTACAATTTTTTGCTCGTCTAAGCATGACCTATTCATACCGTTCGGGTGTAAAACCACATACGGGACACCCTGTTTCTACGTTGTTCAAAATAAAACCGAAGTCCTTTTTTTTGTGCTTATTATTATTTGTTTTTGTTTTTGGTACCATAAGACTTTTTCTGATTCCTGTTCACAAACGTAATTAAATTAATGTAGAAAATTGTAGTCTCACTTTGTTATCACAATTTTTTCCTATCCATCCACTTAAAATTAAAAATTCACTTTATAAATTTTTAATTACTATTTCTTATCTGTTTACCATCGTGCTGCTGTCTCCCCTATATTAAGACACAAATGCTGCAATGAATGGAAGTTAAACGTTAAAAATCATCGAAAATGTTTCTAATCATTGGATGTTGCCAAGCGAAGCTAGCGAATCTTTCCTTTGGAGAATTTAAATTCACTGAGGGAAGCAGCATGTTGCAGTGTTGACAGACAACAAATTCTATTCATTGGCAACATTTATGACGATTATAAACATGTTTAAAAATATAACAATAATTTTTTTTACCAGAGACTATAGCTGGTGGTGGTGGCTGCAAAAATAACAGCTGTGCTTTGATTTTCTGCATAAACTGCAGAATAGGCATAGAATCAGACTGCAGACTGGTGCTCTGCTGTGCTGGATTGAAATGTATACAAGTCCATCCCTGTGTATAGATGTTTTTATATATGTATGTTTATAAAGAATAACAGGCGAAGGTAAAGGCTCGCAAACATGTCGTCGCAACGCTATCGCCGCCGCAATGCAGCTAAGCCACTTCCCGCAGCTGAAGAGCCACCACAGTATAGATTTTGACGCGAATGTAGATAGTTTGTTGTTGTCATCGCTGTTAATTCTCTCAAGCATGTGGATATAAACGGGGTTTTTTCTTGTATTTTTTGTTTGTTTTTTAGTCAGACAACAGAAGGGCGCGCATTTTCGTAAATTAATTAGTCGTCCGGTTTCGTTCGTTCTCCCCTCCGACATGATTTCGCTTCCTCATTAAGTAATTCGTGCTATCAAATTACTTCGATTAATTTTTGAAAACTGATTAAAATTTGGATTTTGTCTATAAACACGAAAATCATCAAATTAACTTCAGATCCGGCTTGGCATGTGTTTACTTTGGTTTTGGTGGATGTTGTCGTCGTCGTCGTCAAAGAATATTGCGCGCGCGTTTCACTGATTTTAAGTTTTTTTTGACAATTGCACCGCGCCGCCGCCGCCGGTAAAGAAAATATTTTTTGTGGATCTGTTTTAAATCTAAGAATTTTTTGATGTAAAGTTTTATAATAATTTTAGTGACAAATTATGTGAAAATTTAGTGAATTTGTTGTCCCCTGCCCTGCAAAGTGTTTTTATTGCTTTTCCATTTTTTTTTTTTATATTTTACTAAAAAACCTGTGAAAGCATAATCAAAATTTCGTGCCATTTTATAGAAGTCTTGTGTTGTCTCATTTTTCCCGATAGTTTCAAAATTTGTGCGAAGTGAAGGTAAATATTAAGAGAATAAAAAGAATAAGAAAAAGTAAAACAAAAAATAAAAATTTATGGCTACACACTACGGTAGGATTATAGTCAGTCCACAAAAGATCATGCATCATGATACTCCCGAACCCCATCCATACCTATACGGAGCCATCCCAAAATTCGATTTCGTCCGCTATGTCAGCCAGCAGTCAAAACAAAGCGATATCGATTTTTTTTTTGGGTGCCGGTTGTTGGTTTGTGTTCCTCTTCCTATTACAAAAGCAAGGCAAAAAGCAGTCTTTCCATCCTCATTCCTTTCTGTTTTCTTCTTCCTTTTCTTCCTTTTGCATGGCGCCTTTAGCATTTTTAACATTGGGGTTGTTAGTTACGTATATATGGATATATGTTTGGCTTGATATATCTCTACATACTTATAGGCCTTGAGTTGCTAGATATTAGTAGGGTGCCTTACTGTGTTACTTTATTCCTGACATGGCATGTTGGCCTTCCTTCCCCCACATGCAGTGTTTCTCCCCCTTTTGGGTTGGACAAACACATCTCATTCGGTAAATTGATGCCATTCCATTTCAATGTGAAGGAACGATGACGACGACGAAGGGATTTGCTGCTGTGCAATTCGGTCATGGGTAATAATATTATCTCTGGATTCAAAACTGAATTCGATTTTCATTTACTTTTTCGAATATTAAAAGTACATCAAATATGATGGGGAAATAGGGATTTCGGGAGTGTTGATAAAATTGGTAAATATTTAAATTGTAGACGAACTGGAGAGTGATGATGATATGCTTTCCAAAACTGAATGGCCATTTTTGAATTTCGAACACATATTTATGTCTTGTCACGACCTATATTTCGATAACACCGCAGTATAACAGTTGTTGCCCATTTTATGGACAAGAAGTCCTCGACCATTTCCTGTATTAACTTCAACCTGTAAAGACATGGTTTGTGTTAAAGGCATCAACACATCTGAGTTGAAAACTCAAGCAAACGAAACTTCGACAGAAGTGAAAAAATATTAGGAAAAGTACCTTGCATACACTTGGTTGGTTAAGAAGAAATTTTCTAATGAAAGTGTTGGTGTTACTTAAAAACATGTTGAAGAAGAATCGACTACCAGAAAAATTGTATATTGACAATTGTAAGGTCTGGTATAACCTCCATATGGATTAACCTTGATGAAATATCTAGACATGAACCAAGCCTTGCAAATATTTTATAGTCATCTTAACAACGCAATTGAGAATTTCATTCCCCGGATAACGAAAAATCGGAATAAATATCCTGTATGGTTTTCTCGTTACTTAATTCATGCTATTAAGCTTAAGGAAAAATATAGACAAAAATACTCAAAATCCAAGCACCCTGAAGACTATACGACTTTTAGTTTCTTGCGCAGTAATGTAAAAAGTAAAATTACAGTGTTATGATAAATATATTTTAGACACTGAAAACTGCATATCTTCCAACTCTAAGGCTTTTTGGTCTTATGCTCAAAACAAGAAGCTCTCTGGCTCCTATCCTAGGGAAATGCATTACGATGGAGCGTCTGCTGATAAACCTGAAAGTATTTGTAACTTACTTTCAAACTACATTCAATAATGTTCAGCAGAGCTCAACAATCCCTCCTACATCCAATGAAATCCATTATAACAGTTCTGCGTATATTCCCTGATACGTCATAGTGATATTGAAATAATTCTTAGATCGTTGGACGAAAATAAAAATGCGGGTCCAGACGGTATTCCCAACATATTTTATAAAAAGTGCTCTCTTTTTTTCTATCACATCCTATATCCATGTTAATCAATTCATCTGTTTCCAGCCATACTGTTCCTGATGTTCTTAAGGTACATTTTGTTTATACTGCTTTCAAAACAGGGGATAAAGGGCTGGTAAAGAATTACTGCCCCATTTCTACTTCCAATGCTCTAGCTTTGATCCTTGAAAGAATCGTTTATAATGCTCTAATACAGCAACTAAAACCCTACATCTGCCCCCCAACAACATGGCTTCCTACCAGGCCGATCTACGGTAACTAATCTCTCGATATTCACCGACTCTGCTGCTCTGGCTCTTGATGAAGCTAAAGAGCTAGATATTTTCTATGCGGATATATCTAAGGCATTTGAATAGAATAAATCACAAAGTAGTCATAGATAAGATAAGGAGATTGGGCTTTGATTCTAAGAGTACCCTTTGATTTGAGTCATATCTCTCGAACCATCATCTAACGGTTGTAATTCACGGATATTCGTCTAATTCATACATGCAAATCTCGGGTGTACCTCAAGGCTCGATTTATGGTCCACGTCTCTTCTTATTATATATTAATGATCTCCCTAATGAGTTATCCTCTGCTTCCTTAATATATGCTGATGACACCAAAATTTATCGAGTTATAAATGATCCATCCGATTGCCAATACCAACAAAATGACATCCAGAAACTGTTCTCTGGGTGTAATAAAAATCAACTATCCTTAAATGTGGATAAATGAAAATGCATGTCCTTCTCAAGAAAGCAAACCACGTTGTACTGGGACTATAAGCTGGACACCGTCTCTATCATGCGAGTATCAGAAATCAATGATTTAGGAGTCCAATTTGATAGCAAACTTCTCTTCGACTCGCATATCAATCATATTACCAACAAGGCTTTTAAAACGTTGGGGTTTCTGTTAAGGTGCGCTAGGTCATTTTAACAGCTTTCTTCGCACATTACTATAATTTATAATACTTTGGTTAGATCTAATACTGGAGTACGCTTCCCCAATTTGGAACCCTTTCTATACAACGTACAGAAACAAAATAGAGAGTATTCAACGTAGATTTACTAGGTACTTGCTTTTTAAACTTACAGGCTCATATGTGGATTATGATGACAGACTGGTCAGATACTCCATGTTATCAATAGAAGCGCGTCGTTCCTATCTTGACGAAATGTTCCTGTTTGTTTTTCGCATTTATTTCTAGAACGGTTCGTCGGACAGTAAAAATGATTATGACAAATTTAATAGGATTTAATATTCTGAGAAACTTTTCAGTACAATAAAAATGTCTAGGACTGATAATTTTCACAGTATACGTAAAAAAACTAGATTTTTATATGGCAACACCAAGAAAGGGTTGCCCGATTTACTTCATTTTTGAAATTTTATTTGTTATTTATTACTATAGAAACAGCATGTACCAAATTTCAGCTCTCTACGTCGACGCGTTCTCAGACAAAAAACGAAATTTTTGTATGGCAACCCTTCGAAGAAGTTACCCGATTTGTCCCAATTTCGAAATTAGTTTTTCTATTTTTTTTTTTCAAAGCTCGTTTGGAAATTTTTTTGCTCTCTAAGTGATCGCTTTTTTGAGTTATCGTGAGGAGAGACGGACGGATGGACAAGCAAAAATCAAAATAACTTTTAAAATTAAGCGTAAGTGTCCAATCCATTTTGCTCTACCGTTATTATTTCTATTTGTTATTTTGGCGAACATGTTGTCCAACTTGGTGTGTCACACATAAAAGCTTTTTCTTCACACACACTGTTAAACATGCTGTCCAAGATTAGGATAGGAACACATATCAGGACTTGCTAGAACTATTAATTGTTATCATTTCTTCAATTGGGTTCACTCAAGAATGACGAATGTGTGACAAACATCACCCTGCACGGTTCAATATGTTGTTGTCAAACACGCAGTCCCGCCAAATTCAAACTAATTTAATTTTAGTCCAACCGCTTGATATACGGCATGTCACACCACAAACAGACCCACACACGGTCAAATATGCGTGACAACATCGTTTTCCTACTCGAGTTGGCCAATATGCGTGACCGTGTATGGGCCCCTTTACAAACGGAATGACAAACTTATGATTTCATCATCTAGGCCCTAGGGTATAAAAAAGTTGCGATAGGATAAAGCAAAAAGGACATTCGGGATACATATGTAAACCCATCCAAGAAAATCGGCTTGTGCAAAAGAATCCACAATTAGATTCCCTGAATTCCATCAAAATAACACTGAAACTCACTAACACTGGCTTTTTGATCCAAAAGCAATCCTAAAATTCTCAGCCAACTCGATAAAATTATCAAATCTTGCTGTTTGATATCTTCAGCGCATTGGCACATATACACTCTTTGACAGCAAGGAGCCCACACTGAGAGACAAAGGTGAAAGGCAAGAACTTCTGACACATGCACAAGAGATCTACTGAAAGTGGGAATTATAGAATGACAAAAGAGTTCATAGTATTGCAATTTCTTGGGGCGTATTATCTTATTAGTACTCAAAGGGTTAATCCTTAGTTAGTACCGTCAGAGAGGCGATATAGAATTTCCTTATTTGGTTCTTCCCATAAAGCTGGACCACAATTGCCGTATTCGTAAGTAAATTTGCTTATGTGTGGCGAACGCATCCTTTAAATTTAACAGTACTACCCAAAATATTTTTAGGTGTCGATAAGGAAGTTTCGTTAAGTTTAAATGTCAAAATTGCTGTAAGTAAAGGTGCGGTAAGAGTCGATCATTCCGTAAGGACGAGATGTGTCAAAAAATTATTAAAGGATTAAAAAGTGCAATGTAAAAATTAAAATGAAACAAGAATGGAACTACGAATTAATCGAAGGCACAAATCTTCAACTAAATCAACTTCCATTTGTTAATTTTTTTGCTTTTACCACTTTTTAAAATTTAAAACATTAAATATCAAGATAATAACCTTCAAGGAAGGTGATGTCTAATTAGGGCAAAACTGTAAATTTTTCGTAAGTGAACCTCAATGTCGTTAAAATCTTAAAGTTCTTTACGTCAATTGTGGTCCAGCCTGTAGTATTTCCAAACCTGTAAAATTCCAAGTACAAGTACCAGTACAGTACCAGTACCTGAACTTGAAATATTTTAATAACAAGTACAAGTCCCAGTACTGGTACTTAAAAATTTTTCAAGTACAAATCCAGGTATTGGTACTATTACTAGTACTTAAGTACTTTACAGGTCTAAGTATTTCATGGCATGTCCAAACTTTCTAGTCGAACTACCTCTTGGAAGGTTTTTAGTGTTTTGATCAAAGAATGTCGACGTGTGTTGCTTAATTACAGGGGAATGAGAAATTCCATAAATTTAGCAGATACTGATAGCGGTAAGTAGTACATGTACAGATAATAGTAGATTTACGGTGAAGCATGTAATACTATATGCGCTGCAATTACATACTTCTACCAGAGCTCTCTATGAGTGAAGGGTGGAGGGGCGTCCTTGGAATATTATCCAATCCAGCAAAGCTAACGCCAGTTATTGGTGTGTCCTATCATTCTTTTGCCAATTATTTGAAATCTTGTTACTTGCTATCCTATGTCACAGGCATAGATATGAAAAACCGCAAAAAGAAGAGGTCCGAAAGCAATTTTTTTTAAAAAATGAGCTAATGGCTGTCTAATAGAAAGCTCTATTCATTCTCTCTCTCTCTCTCTCTCTCTCTCTGCTGTCTATATTAGGCCACATAAATTCTTCGCAATATTAATTACTGATAAGTTAAAGAGTTTTTAAAAAGTCATTCGGGTTTACATGGACATTTTCTTATCTAGTTGTATTTTGTTTGTGCCTGTGGTGACCGAAAACCCACATAAAGCAAGGCAACTGGTATATTGCATATGTCCACCGAGTTTGATATAAGGCAGATAATTTTCAAGTGAGTAGCCAGCCAGCTTCTGTAGCGCTCTTAGTGCAGCCTTTAGTACTGCCACATCTTTTTGATTATCAGAGCAGCATCAGAGTGGTGTAGACTTTGAGTATGACGTAAGTCTCTGTTTAAAATACTTTCGCCGTGGCACTTTTTTAATAGGAAAAAGCTTAACTTAATTTAGCTCCTCCAAAGCTAGTCTGTATGAATCTTTTCTCATCCCCTCATATCCATTTCTCTTTTTATCAAAACTGTGAAGATGCATCAAGAATTTGAGCTTACGCAAAAAAGGCGTTATGTCTCTCGCCAATTTTTTGAAATTTTGAATACGTCATCATCATCATTTAAATGAGGTCTTTAAGGAAGTAATCTGTACCTAAACTTTTTCGTAATCCTAAATAAAGTCTCTATCTAAAGATACTTTGTCGAAATTTCATCAAAGTCGACCGAATGTGCTAAGATAAGATTTCTGCACTGCTTTGGGATTTCGTTTCATCATTTTTTGCATATTTTCACTCTCTCTCTCACACACAGTCACCTTCTTTCTCTATCTCTATTAAAATAATAAAAAAAAAAATTGTAAATTTCTGGATCCTTTTTTTCAATTTTATTTACCCTGCAGATGAATTCGATAGCTTGAATTTATATTTTTTAAAACAAAACATTGAAAAAAGAAATTGTTTTATGAATATTAAAAAAAAAACCTGGCCCATGGGAGGATCGAACTCGCGACCTTCGCGTTATTAGCACGACGCTCTAACCAACTGAGCTAATGGGCCATGTAGAGCCGTGCCTCAAATTTGCACATATAACATCTATTCAGCTAGCCGCTATTATACTGTCAATTTCCATAATTAATTCGAACCTGCATGCTTACCGTTCCCAAGAGAATTTGTCGCTTTTTTGCCATAAATTTAATGGTAGAAAAAAATTTATTCGGGTTTCATTTACAATAAATAAAAAGAAATGGCGATAAAAAAACGTATCAATTAATTTGTAAATAATTTCTAACAATAATTATAGTTTTGTTTTTAACTATTTCAAGTCAAATATTTGTATCATATACGAAAAATTTACGATAAGAAAGCGATAAATTACGTTTTAATGATTTTTCATTTTTAACATTATTTTATTCGAAGCCTGCTGGCATAGTTGTTGTTAGTGTGTAATGATTTTATTTTTGTAATTTAAATAAATCACTTACACGACAAATTTATGATAAAAAAGCGTAAAATTATGAATTTATTTCATTCATTCATTTCTTTATTTATCATGTGCGTGAGAGACCGACTAGCTTACCATACAACTCGAAAAAAATACTTACATTACTAATGGAAAATCATTTAGTATTATTATAAATTAGTATTAGGTGAGGAAAAATTACAAAACCTCAAAAAATAAGAACTAAAAACTAAGACTAAAAATTAAAGCTAATAATGACTAAAGATGTTTAAAAAACGGGTCTATTTCTGCTACAATTACTAGCCTTGGCTTAAACAACTAATGAGGGGATTTTCTGAAAAATTTTCTTGATTGTTAGCAATATGTTCATTAATTAAAGTTACGGAAGCTTGGAAGCTTTGTCGTGCAGCCTTCTGGTTGAATAAAATCTAGGAAGGTTCAATATCATTTTTAGAGTTTTATTTTGTGCTATTTGTAATTTATTAATATATGACATTGTGCAGCACTACTCTAGATTGGTGCTGCGCTAGTCAAAACAGGCAAGAGTATTGTGTTGTAAATTAAAAGTTTGTTGTAGTGACTTAATATCGATTTTCTGTTAATCATGGGGTACAGTGCTTTGATTAATTTATTACATTTACCTACCCTTTCAGAAATATGTTGCTTGTTCGTCACTGTTTTATCAACTGTCACGCCTAGGTATTTTAGTTCGGATTTCCAGCTGATTTCACTAGCATCAAATCTAATGTTTGAGTGTGACAAATTTCTGGTGGCGCGTTTTCTCGTAAAAAACCTTGCCTGCGTTTTGGTTGTATTTATCTTAATCTTCCACTTATGAAAGTAGTCGCTTAGATTTTTAAGATTGGTTTCGAGGTTTGTTACCATAACTGAAACCGACTCATTTGAGGTGTACAGGCAGGTATCATTTGCAAAGAGTGCTAAATTTGCTGCATTTGGTTTGGGAATAGCTGCAGTATATAAGATATGGTGCAGAGGGCCGAGGACAGATCCTTGCGGAACTCCTGCCGCTTTGTTAAAGTTGGTCGATTTGGAATTCCCTAGATGCACGCTAAAGGTACGGTCAGAAAGAAAGGACTGTATAGTCTTGATTAAATAGATGGGAAAATTCAAATTCAGAAGTTTGTAAATTAAGCCATCATACCAGACGCAATCGAAAGGCTTCTCTATATCTAGAGCTACTGCGGCTGTAGATTTACCCGTTTCCTAGGTTGGATTTTATGTGCTGAGTGACGCGCTTAAGTTGATGTATAGTCGAGTGTCCTGGTCGAAACCCAAATTGTTCAATGGGATACAGTTGAGATTATCGGCATTTTCAGAAATTCTGGGTTTAATTAATTTTTCTAAAATTTTGCTGACCGAACTGAGTAAACTTATTGGTCTGTAGCTAGAGACATCAGATATGTATTAGATCTTTGTCCGGTTTCGGTATTGGGATAATTTTGGCATTTTTCCAAGCTAATTATGAATTTAAAAGCTTTTCATCTAGAATTAGCTTATTTGTTGCAAAATTAATGCTGTGCTGTAAAAGAAAAAGAATAGATTTAAAATATGAAAATAATAAAAAATTAATTTTCAAATTTAAGCTTCTCCTATTACTTAGATCCGTCTTCTTTTTTAAAGCCTAGCGTAAGGTTTTTTTTCTTAGTTCATAAGCTATAGAATTCAGTCCATTTATTGGCTACATATGAAAGACTGTTGTTTCAAGAGCCATGGGATAATTACGGTCTCAGTTAAGGGGAACGTTAGTAGGCAATTTAACAACCTCATACACGCATCATTTATCATTTAAAGTCATCTATGTATCGCTTGTAGGGCGTTTTAACCATATCTGAACTATTGAAAAGTTTATACTCGATTTTACCAAGAATCTTATAGAATTTTGTCAATTTTTCTGTTTCTCCACATCCGTTCAAAGGTGTGCATACTCTGATTTCCTCAGTTAACCTATTTAGAATTTTTCCGGTGTCAGCCCTCTCCTTTCCTGAAATAAAGGGTTTTCCAATAAGAGGTGTTATTTTGATATTCAAAGAAAAATGCCATTTTTTGAGATAAATGATCGGATCTTTATTTCATTATAAAGAGGAAGGTATGCCGTTAATAATGGAAAATAACATCAGCCAAATGACCACCACGACCACGCCTACAGGACCATATCCTTTTCATGAAATTTTCCATAACCAAATCGCAAAGTGGCTGCCCTATGTCCTCGATAGCCTCACGAATTCCATCTTTGAGGTCTTGAATCGACGCTGGGCTGTTGGCGTAGACCTTCTCTTTCACGTGGCACCAAAGGAAGAAGTCGCAAGGTGTTAAGTCACAAGATCTCGGTGGCCAATTGTGATCACCTCTTCGAGAGATAACACGGTCCGGAAACTTTTCCCGTAAAAGATCAATGGTTTCGTTGCTTGTATGGCAAGTAAACGTTGTCCAGATCAATACCATCCAATTCCGGCCATAAAAAATCATTAATCATCTGTCGATAGCCTCCAGCCTCATTTTCGAAAAAGTAAGGTCCAATGACCCCGCGGGACCATAAACCGCACCAAACAGTCAATCACACGTTGAGGATAGAGAGGCTTTTCAACAAAAACTCTTGGGTTTTCCGATCCCCAGCTGCAACAATTTTGCTTGTTGACGAAGCCATCGAGGTGGAAATGGGCTCATCACTCAAGATGAGTTCTCGATGGAATTCCGGATCATTTTCATGCATTTCAAGGACCCAATCAGCAAAGACTCGACGTTGTTGATGATCGGCCGGCTTGAGTTCTTGTGTTAACTGAACTTTATAAGCCTTAAGACCCAAATCTTTATGCAAAATACGGTGTAATGACGTTTGTGGAATGCCTAATTCCAAAGAACGACGAGGAATGGACAAACCTGGGTTTTCTTTCGGCTACAGCAGCAATATTCTCCGGTGTTCTTGAGCGTCGTGCACATCACATCACTAACTTGTCCCGACTGCTCCTATTTTTCTACCAATTTCTGTATTGCGGTCCGACACAAGGTGCTTCACGACGACCCATAAATGTTCGAGTTTTACGAACCGTCACTGCCACATTTTCACCAATTTTATAGTGAATTTTAATAATTTCAATGCGTTGTTGAATGGCGTAGTTTCTACTTGTCAAATGTCAAAAAATGACAGCTCCAAAAGTGACATCTACCGAAA
The DNA here is from genome assembly GCA_963930735.1 of Dioctria linearis. NCBI lineage: Eukaryota > Metazoa > Arthropoda > Insecta > Diptera > Asilidae > Dioctria > Dioctria linearis. The sequence goes on along the minus strand of OZ005742.1, from coordinate 258,641,667 downwards.
TAGCGGGCTAATTAAAATAACACCTCTTATTGGAAAACCCTTTATATATATATATATATATATAGTTATATCCCGACCCTTAGTTCATGGACGCTCCAATCATAATAAATCGTGGTAATTATTCATATATACATATGTGGCCCTTTGCAGACATTTTTCTTTAGGGACCGTCTTCAGTTTTGATTCAATCAAAGAGTAATTCCTTTTTGGCATCCGTTGTTTTCAGTGAGAAGGACTTTTTGTTGAGAAACATTGTATGTATTTGTTTGTCTACTTAATCCCAAAGGATTAGCCAAAGCTAGTCCGGGCTTTTTGTTAAATTCTAGTTGTTATTGTAGATAACCAATAATTTCTTCGAAACAAGGATTTATTCATAGTTTCCTTGTTCAGTCGGTTCTATAAATGTTTAGCACTTAGTTTCAACTTTCAGACTCCATTTCCAATGCCCAATTCTATTACGTAGGGATACGTTTTAATTTTTTATACTGATATTTTCCGTCATATTTATTTCTCATGATCCAGGTAACTTGGGAAAGTCCTATAAGGCGTCTCTGTTATTCAATCCAAAATTATACCAATAAAATCGCGAATACATTGCTCTAAGGAAAGTACCTATTCTAAGAATCAACTTTGTTGTTGTCAATGTTATTTCTCAGCAAATGTAGTAGTAAATGTCAAGTGAATTTTATGCAACATTAAATACGCGCGCGCATGCGCAATTAGTTGATTTCATTGTTTTCATCGGAGGAGTCTGCATTCTTAATTGACTTCTAACATTGTGCGAATACACCGCCCAATTATTCAAGTGAATTGTTATAGCCTATCTCCCTCCCTCCTTAACCACATCATAATTATTTTGCTGTCAGATAACACTTAATCTTGGATGTCACATTTGTCGCCTTCATCATCTCTACTCTACTAGCAGCTGATGGGGTATTTTGAGCTGCGCGCGTCTCGCCATGAATCAATTCATATTTTTTTGATGAGCTCATGAAGATAAATGACAAAAAGAACTTAACCTTCTTAAACTCAAGACAGAAAATATCAAATTCAAAATATGAAACAATCGCCTGCATTATTCGTTGTTGTTGCTGTTGTTGTTGTTGCTGTTGTTGTTGCTGCTGTTGTTGTTGCTGCTGCTGCTGCTGGCTGATGTGCAACTTAAGAACTGCGGCTTGTGGTTTGTAATTTAATTGCTCCAATGTTGTTCGATATCAAGTGATGTCATCGATATTCCGACATAGATTTTCTTTGAGGAATTTAAGTGGAAAAACCCAATTCCTTCCATGATTTAACAATTTCGTAGAGAGAGAATCTTCTGGGGTATATCATCTCATCATGCACCTATGTACCTAACTGGTAAACTGCGCCTGCGCGCTTGCCGATATTTATTGACATTTTTCGAATTTATACCGTGTACACATCACAGAGTTGTTTTGTGTCCTTTAATTTGGTTTGATTGGGACGGCTGGCTGCTGCGCAAATGTTGCGTTGTCAACCGCCGACGATGCGACAATGCAAAAAAATACACAAAGTTGTTTCGAGAGGATTTGTTTTTTTTTTTGCTTTGCTTAAGCTGAACGAGGTTTGAAATAATGCAAAATAACAACAACAACAACAACAACTACAGCATCAGCAGCAGCATTCCCTCAAAGAAAAGATTAAGTACACACAGATTATCCTATATATGTAGCTAGCTGGTAGTGAAGCTATTATACTATATATACGTTAACGTATGTATGTATGTATGTCGCCGCCTATATCGCGTATACGAGTGCGCGACGACGAAAAATATAGGACTATCAAGACATGAAGGAAAAGATGTGAAACATACTCCCTTTGTCAACAAGGAAGGCCGACTGAATTGAAGCAGTAACCGACAAGGTATTGTCTTGGAGGCTCCACCACAACCTTCGCTTTTTGCCCTTATTCAGATTGCTTTGTTTGCAAATTTAACGAGACACGGGATGGGTGAGATGGAATTTACGTTCAACGCAAGTTGCATCCTTTTTTGCATTGTCAATGGTTTAATTTGCTTCAAAATCTTTAAAGGTAAATTAACCTAAATTGATGCTTGTAAGAAATCTCGCAATCTTTGATGAAATTTTTGTTATAGGCCGGAGACATTTAGCTTCCCCATGAACGCAACTTCAACAAACGTTAATTTTACTAATCGCTGGATTTAGGTTATGACACAAAAATCCTTTACCACCCCCCCCCCCCCCCACACTCAGGTATCATTAGAAGTTAGAAGTTCAATTTGGCGACCAAACAGACGTAGACGTCATTCACAAATTGAAAATCTAAACATCACAGTCTTAAATTACCTTCATACCTTTTCTGAGCGTGATCTGAACTTTTCCACATATCATTCCTCTTCCTATAGGTGGTTCAGCTTTTGACAGGAACAGTATTTATATATTCACCTCGATAAAGTGGCCTCTTTTAATCTATCTGCATACGGAGGAAAGTGTCAACATGTATTCGCGAAGAAAGCATTTATGCGTCGATTCGCTTCGTTGAACATTAATACCATAATATGAATTCCAGATTATTACCTAACCGCACTGTAACTCTACAAAGACAATACAGAAGTTTTGTTGACATCAACAATAAACAATCAACAATAATATTTTCCATATGGAAAATATCGATAAGTTCGACATCAAGAGTCAAATCAAAATTGATAACGTGCAAAAAACGAAGCTCTTTCTAATAATAAATGTAAAAAGCAAAGGTCTAAGATGTCTACCTTGAGGTACACCAGAAAAAAAACAGAAAAAACACAATCCGACAGGTGAGAAGTGAATTTTACCTTAAAAGTTCTTATCGTAAGATTTGGGGTGAGTCTAATTATCGCAGATAATATTCAAAATAAGGATTTTAGGAGAGAGAGCTTGTCAAATTTCTTGTTAAAATCTGTCGATCTGCTTCAAATTGGTTAAAAAATCTTTTTTTTTTTATCTTCTCTTAGCAAATGCATGGTGCTTTATTTGTTTATTGTTGTATAGTTAAGGATTTGATCCTCTTGAAACGACTTTTTGTAAGATATACATATTTTAGCCATACGAAGCGTAGAGATGATTTTCCATCCTTTCTTGTTTGTGTCATGTGGTTGCCTCTGTATGATCAGATGTAATGGTGAGATAAGCTTAGAAGATTTTCCAATGTCGAAGCGGGACTAGTCCAAATATTGCACAGAGAAACAAGGTTTTTTTTTGTTGGCGTAAAGCCTTAATATTAATGTACTGCTGAAATTCATTATGTTTCATCTGATGGCGCCTCATTCGTATTCAGGATGTTTCCGACATGGTGGTTTGTAGGGCGCAGGAGGTGATAGTACTACCATAAAAAAACAAAAAAAAATGTATGGCAAATGAGGGGCATTTCAACACTTTCGAAGTTACAGGATGATTAAGAAAATCTGATAGTTTTTCACAAAACACCTTGTATCCTGAAAAATACAGGGTGTATGTTCACTGTTTCAGAACTCAAAAACCGCTTAACCCAAAATGATTTTTGTATGTCATTTTATGGCAACTTAATATAAATTTAGAAGTTTTTGGCGTTTTAGATGTTTTTGGCGTCGTAGATTCGTTACGATTTAGTTTCTCATAGCTCTGATTATAGATAGGAAATGTGCAACAGACAACAATCTGACAGCTCAGTCTTCACAAAAAAAACAAATAGGTCTCTCGAGCCACGTACCTTACTGTACATAATTTCTCAAACATAGCTCTAGGCAATTGGCGAAAACGTTGGAAGAGTTGGTGGATTGGAGAATTTGCATGATAGTAGTTCTTATACGTCAAGTATACATGGCAGCAATAAGAATACCGGCAGTAATCTCTAGCCTCTCTAAACTTGAATGGGCGTATCTTAACCTTCTTGTGGTCCCCGCTAACACCTCGAGAAGGCCACGTGATGGGAGCATTGTGGTGGTTGTGATAGCACATATGCGGGCAGAGACAGAGAGAGAGAGACTCTGTCAGAGTCTAGCTTGTATAATTGTAATTGGAGAAGTATGTTGCTTCGCTTGTATAAAATGCGTACTATAACTTTGGACTTGAAGTAATGGTCGCTTACGGATTGCATGTTCAGATATTTGGCACTCGGCGTGGAGTTGCGCTAATTTAGCCGGGTGCCATGACCCACAGATTTTAGATAGGTCTCAGTTCTACCAGTAATTCAGCCAAGAATGCAGTGGCCAAACTGAGACTGATAAGGACAGGATATACTCTGTCTCAAGATATTGTAGCTGATTTTATCTAATCCGTGCATTAAAAGTGCCGTGGGATTAAGCCATACTTGGCAGGTGGTCACATTAAACCACAAAATGTCTTTCAGTACATGATGGGCACTCTAACATTAACTTAAGGGTTGGATGTTTTTGTTACTGATATATTCAAGTCCCTGCTATAATTCGCCAAGTTCCGAAAATTAGAATTATGTTGGTGTTTTTTTTTTTTCATCTTTAGTAGTAGTCGCAGGTTTGCAGATACTTAAACGTATAGTTTTGTAGTACAAAACTTTTCAAAAGTTCAACGGAGCTCAAACAGCGCTCCAGGGAGATTCCAACTATTTCATGTTGAATACCAAGTGCCCCACCAAATAGAAGCATGTGGAATATTTGAGGATATCAAAAAAAGTTGTGGTATAGTTTGACACTAAAATGCTTTTCCTATATTGTCGTCCATCCTAATGGATGATGTGACGATTGGTATTAAATTATTGTCATTCACTGAGTGAGCTAATTTGGGCTTATATAGGTTCAAAGAGAAATCCTGGCCTTACTTGTAACTCGCAGGAGCATAAGCATTTCAATTAATTTATCGTCTAGGTGTAGCTAGCTCACAAATACACTCCCATCAGCCTAGATTTCATTTTGTTTAGAATAACAAAAGGTCAGCAAAAAAAAAACATAATTTTATCAGAACAAATCTCTGCATGTTTACCTTTCTAAACAAATAGCATACACACGTGCATGTTCATATCTTTATATCTCTGCGCAGTATCAGCAGCAGCATCAGCATCACAGTTAACAACTGAAGGTTGCAATAGAAACACTTGAGAACAAATTCATATAAATATTTCCTGTCAATAATACAAGAGTGTCCAGCTCCTATGTCAGGTGTCATGCACGGTAGCACGGCAGTTCATAGTTATACCTATATTGTCCCCATAAGTACCTCTACTAATGGCAAAACATTACCCTCATCCCCCGCACAAAATTCTCGTTTCAATTCAACAACAGAAATCAGCTATTTTCTATGGAGTTCTCGATCTCGATGATTTAAATTAGATCGCGCATGCGCTCATATATGAACGTCAACTATACCTGGCATGCGTTACAATGCTTCGATGACCAGTATAAAGTAAAGTTGATATTTTCCTTGAATTCATGTAGTATTTACTTACCGTGTCGCGTCGTCGTACGGTAGTTATACATATAATTCTTAACCACCTTGTAGTATATGTTCAGATGTGCATATCTCCTGGGTTTAGTGGAACAGGAACATGACTACCTTAATTAGGTATTCTGACATTTGTGTGGACAGAGATTGATCTTTTCGGCTGCTGAATTGAAAGAACAGGAAACGAATTTCTTCCAAATAAGGAAAGTTGAATTCGACTGCTCTTGATTATTGCTGATCGAATGAATGCGCTGCTGTTTAGTACTTGCTGGAACTTCCTATGGATTTTATGAATTCTGGGCACGATTTTATTTTTTTTTGGAAATAAGCCGAAAACAGTTTAACAACTGATTACGTATGTAATGCATGCGTATTATGTCATCACAATACTATATCGAAATTGATTACGATTAAAAGCATAATTACGCAGTTGAAATGTGGGAGTGCCTTTGGGAATTGGTATTGTCACAACTGCCAAGATATACCCTGTAAAAAGTCTTGGACCTAAGTACTCATTACATCGTCTTTTCACCGTTTCATGGTTGTTATACCTTCTCTATACTACGCCTAACGTTAAATGTTATCTTTCGATAGATTCCACACCCTTGGGCGATATGTCACAGCAGATCTTATAAACTTTCTATAGGTGTCGACACAGTCCGGTCTTAGCATACTTGACTTGAAATGTCTGTAAGCCCTCGGACCTTCATTGTCATTTAGTTCGATTTCAGTGAATTAGTATCATCATCTCTCTATTATACTTCAATCATTAGGGGAGCACCAAAGGTTCGGTATTAGGACATTTAGTTTTTAGCATGCGACAATGTCACCGTCCAAAATTTATTATAATCTGTCAAAAATTTATGCCTGGTTTATCAATAGGAAATGATCTTTTACCTTTATTGATACCGTTCATCGATCCTGAGGAAAATTTATTGCGAACTTAGAAGAAGAACAAGTAAAAAAGCTAATATTGGTCTAAGACCAATTCTTATGATACCCTAGATGAATGTTCGTATGGAATTTCGTATGGGTACAAATTTGAGCAATTTTGATTTTTGCAGTGGTTTTTCGCATATATTTCTAGAACGGTTCGTCGGACAGAAAAAATGATTATAACCAATTTTGTAGGATTTTGCATTCTAAAGAAGTTTTTAGTACAATGAAAATGTCTTGGACTTATCGTTTTCACAGTATACATAAAAAACCTAAATTTTTATATGGCAACACCAAGACAGGGTTGCCCGATTTAGTCCATTTTGAAATACAATAAGTACAATAAGAACAGCACGTACCAAATTTCAGTTCTCTACATCGACGCGTTCTCAGGCAGTGTTCAAATATATAACGGAAAACGAAATTTTTGTATGGCAACCCCACGAAGGAGTTGCCCGATGTGTCTCATTTTCGAACTTAATTTTACTTTTTTTTTTTTAAGTCCGTGTACAAAATTTCACCTCTCTAAGTATACGCGTTCTCGAGTTATCGTGCGCACAGACAGACGGACGAACGGACGGACGGACGGACGGACATGCAAAAATCAAAATAACTTTTAATATTATGCGTGGGTGTCCAATTCATTTTGCTCTACCATCATTATTTCGAGGTGTTACAAACGGAATGACAAACTTAGTATACCCCTATAGATTTCATCTAGGGTATAAAAAGAGCACCAAAACTTCCAGTTTGAATAAGTGACTGGGACGGGGGGGGGGGGGCGTTATTCTGAGCAATAATCAGTGGCGTTTATGCTAAAAGAGTCATCATCGCTTCGACATGCTTATCACATGATGCTGAAACTTTCGCAGTTAGCTTTAAAGGTCTTCACGAATGAGTTTCACATAAAAGCAGAGATCCTAGTTTTCGTATTTCCTTTGGGCTCGGTATTTCAATGACGAAAGTATTGGGTTCGGAGGAATGAACATTACCATTTTCCGAGCTAAATACTTCTCTATACTAAATTCATCTTGTTGTTAAAATAAAAAGAATTGCTTCAAGAACTGAACCCTGCGGCACTCCACAAAACAATGAAAATCATTTTGAGAATTTCCAATTAACTTTAACTTTTTGCATTGCCAATAACTCAAAATTCTGAGGGTCTCAGCAAATTCGGAATTAAGTCCTGATTGCGCATGGAATGGCAATAATTGAAAATAATTTTCTATTCTTTATGCCCGGCATTCTACAGTTGCATCGATTGATATTTTTCGATTAGGAAAATCAGTAAAAAATATGTCTCAATATGACCTATACAATATTTATATGAAGATGATAGCAAGGTTCTAATAAAATAGATAGTTTCGGGAACTTTGACCTTAGTGATAGAGACTTGATCACTCTGCATTGAAAAAACGAACCAAACAACATTCAGATTTTTAGTAATATTTATTAGCTCTTTATCAAAAATAATTTATCCATGAACTTTGGTGATATTTTAAACAGATTACATTCAACAAACACACACACACTTTCAAGATGCACCCATTTTTAGATAGATATAAAAAAATATTTCTATATGATCAAGAAAAATACCTGACTGAAAACAACCAGATTATCTCGTATAAATATATTCAGAGTCTGAATTCAGACACTGTGTGTTGAAAACTATCAAATTTCAACTGTCTCTATACTTTTGCTTAAGTCTTCTAGATACGTATTTAGATGTCTGCAACTTAAAGCTAGAAAAAAAAACAAAACAAAAAAAAAGAACAAAAAACTAGAACAATTCCCAGATCAATTACACCGTGGCAAAAGGTAATTCAATCTTTTTTATTTTCATAAGTCCGCAAAATTTTCTCATTTACCACAATACACAACAGCAGCAGCAGGAGAAGCACCCACAGAGTATAAAAGACTCCCAATGCTTGAGTCGAGTCTATAATAGTTGCGCGTCCCCAGACTCACAAAAGTAAAAAGTAGTCTTCGTAATGTATCCGCACCCGCAGCAGCGACGCGATTACATAACAATTATGATCCTCTCCTTATATGAATCATACTGAAGCCATTCAAAACCGCAGTTCGTATCAAAGGCAGACGGAGAAGTGCATAACTTTGGTTAGATGGGGCACCTAAAAACTTACTCTATATATGACAGCAAATGGTCGGCGATACCGGTGGGGTCAAGTGTAAAAAACTACTACTACAAACCTGGGAAACCTTTTGCATTGATTGGCCCCATGTGGGTTAGCTAGCTATCCAAGTGAATCTTGTCCTCTAAACACCAGCTCTGCAATATAGTATATGCGCCACATATCTACATACATAGGAATGGCGCGACTGTTTCAGCTCCAATTATTAACAGATCGATCCATCCATCATCAGCCCTTTATACGCGATATCATTTACAATGTGACTTCTATGGCTACTCGTATATCACAATAAGTTAGTTCGCGATGCATAACTAGTACCTACTACTACACCTTGATCCCACAGAGGTGGATCTACCTGCCTGAAGTCGGGTCGATTGCCAATCGTTGGTTTTCTTTGCGTACACCGTTCTTTGCATGCGTTTCGATTTACCGCAAAAATGCCATCACCTTGACCTTGGAAGCGCTACATATTTTCACAGCATCCAGATATGCAGCAGCAGCAAAGTAGTAGGTATGTAAAGTATACTTACCTACCTACCTACCAACCAGCCGAGCGGCGTAATATTATTATTGCGTAGCACCAGAGGCACAAGAGCGCAGAAGCTAAAGGAGATCATTTTTTTTACGTACCGAGCCGAGCTTGATATAATTCGTTTTATCTGCGAGTTATCTGACGCATCTCTTGACTGTGTAATTAATATGTGCGCGCAACTTTCGTTCGTTTACAACACAATAAACAAAAAGATGAGGGAAATTTGCATTCTAAATGAATTTGTTGCACGGTGCGGTGGTGGAAAAAATACAAATTTATTGTGGTCTCTAAGAAATATGATTTTCTGGAGTGAATAATAGTTTAGGACTTATAGGAAGCACGGAAGCATGTACATTTTCGGTTTTCATAAGGATTTCAAATTTGGACTAATACTTCGTATGGGGCAAGTGTTAGTCCAGATGGCAAGTGAAACAATCGAGAAAATCAGGTAGAATTTTTTATGCCTATGAGCATTAGGCTACGAAAAACTATTCAAAGAAAACATAGACTCAGTAAACTCAGAAAGATTGTTCTGTGTAGAAATACTATAAGGACAATACAAACTACTGCAACTTTGAAGGTTTTACTAAACCTACCACTTTTGCACACTTACGCATTATGTATATAGTTAAGCTTACATGCTACAGGCTCTTTACTGTTGGAAGTTAAAGTGTTGGAAAAAATAGCACTACTCGCCCTAGGTTCAAACCATTTTGAGTCCCAGTTGGAAATGGAACTGTCTAGTCTACAAGTTGAATGCCAAAATATCTGCAGGAAGTAACCACCTATTTACATTTTGATAAGCATTACTTTTGAACAACATACAGGTTGTGCCAAATTTGGACTGACTGATTTGAAATGCTTATAATTTTTTTATTTTTAAAGTTTTTTATTTTATTTATTTTTTTTAATGAAAGTATAAATTATAAATTTTTTTTTAAGCTTTTAATGGCTCTATTTAAGACATTTTGCATTACGTTGCCCAATGTTTCTGGCTCCAATTGAGCAATTTCTGTGCGAATATTCTGCTTTAGCTCCTGAATATTTTGTGGTTTGTTGACGTAAAACTCGTTCCTTCAAGAAACCCCACAAAAAAAAAAAAATCTGGGGCCGTCAAATCTGGAGAACGAGGTGGCCACGCGAAATTAGCATTTTTTGAAATTATTCGGTCATCGAAAAGTTCTCGAAGAATCGCCATTGTGGCTTCTGCGGTATGAGGTGTAGCTCTCCATCTTGCTGGAACCATATGTCAGGATTATTGAGAACTACTGGACGTAAAAAATTTTCCAACATGGTCCGGTATGCCGCCCCAGAGACAGTTTCAGGCTCCTGATTTTCATTTTCGAAGAAATATGGACCGATAACTCTATCAGCTATGATTCTACACCAAACAGTGCATTTGAGTGGATGTAATTGTCGCTGCTGCAATGCTCTCGGATTCTCCGTACTCCAAATTCGGCAGTTCTGTTTATTAACATATCCATTCAAATGAAAATGTGTTTCATCGCTCATAATCAGATTATTAAAAAAAATTGGCATTTTCTGTCGCAAGCAAAATCAATCTATTGGCATATTGTAGCCGTTGTGGTGCATCCCTCGGGCCAATTGAATTTTATAGGGAAACATCCTCAGATCAACTTTTAGAATACGTCGTCGTAGCGATGCTCTGGAGATTCCCAATTGAGTAGCACGTCGACGAGTAGACACAGTTGGATCCGTGTTAACACTTTCTCGTACAGCATCTACAGCTAGTTCAATGCGAACAGGTCGAACAACATTTCTTCGTGGTTCATCTGAACCCCAATTCTCAAAACGGGTCATTAAGCTTCTTATCATGTTTACAGTGGGTGCTGCCGCGACGGTATTTTCCATTTTAGAAATTATATTTACAATTTTTATGAAAACACTATGTATATGTATGCAATTTCAGCTCTCTACGTTGACGCGTTCTCATATAGTGAAAAACGAAATTTTTGTATGGCAACCCTACGATGTGGAGTTACCCGATTAGTCCATTTTCAAACTTAATTTTACTTTTTTTTTTAAAAGCCCATATGCATAATTTCAACTCTTTAAGTACACACGTTCTCGAGTTATTGTGAGGACGGACGGACGGACGACCAGACGGATGGACGGACATGCAAAAATTATTTTTTTTTTAAAATTTTATGTGAGTGTCCAATCCATTTTGCTCTACCATCATCATTTCTAGGTGTTACAAACGGAATGACAAACTTAGTATGCTCTTTAGAAGAGGTTCCCAAACTTTTTTGTCTCGCAGCTCACTTGCCATTTTTTTTTGGTTTTGGGTAGACGAGACGCCCTACCTATACCTATATTTTTGCAAATTCATCAACTTCAAATGTGTGTTAGACAGCTGGTATAGTGCTGCACACTTTGAGAGATTTAATTTTCTAACTGTAGTGAAGTGTAGGGTGATAAACTTTAAAAAACACATGTTTTATACATTTATTAATTAATTTCTAATTAAAACGAATCAAATTAAAATTTAGTGTCCGTTACATAAAATAACTAAGCAAAAAATAGTGGCAGGGATGAACCTGATGCTTTAATAATAAATTTTCAACATTTGTCATCAAATTAGTTAATTTTAATCTCAAATCTCCTCGGTTAATCATGTTCAGTTCATTTTTTTTTTTTTTTTTTTTTTTTTTAGATTGGCAACTGAAATCCCTTTCCCCTAGGTATGAGGAGAGGATAGAAAAGCACTTAGAATTCGTTTTGCTCGGAAGAGATTCAGTGGGTGTAACTCATGACATTTTTGGGAAAAATAAGAATTTTATTCTACAGACATTTTGCTTCTTCTTTCAAAACCTTGAAAGTGAAATTTTTCTTTTACTTAAAAATTTAAGCTAGTGTTGCCCGACGCACAATATTATGAATAGTTTGAAAATATTTTGAAGATATTTAAGAAGATTTTATCATTTGGGTAATCCTACGTTCTCTGAATTTTTGTTTTTAATTCGTTGTCTCAGTTGCACTACAATAATGCATAGACAAGTTCCTTCCCCCATTCATGCAAAAGACACAAGATATGACATATACAACTTCTTTTCTAAATTAGAAAACTCGACTTAGTTTTTTTTTATATGTACCTACATATATTTGTGCGATGAAATGTCGTTGCATTAGGATTTGAAGATGAAGTCTCTTAAATGGTGACCTCAAGAGTTGATGCACATTTCAGCCCTATTTATGACATTTTCCATAATTTGCCGTAACACCTCCTGCGATAATATTCCTTATTTCTTCATGAATGTTTTCTTTTAGGGCTGCGAGAGTCTGTGGTTTGTTCACATACACCAGTGTTTTCAAATAACCCCAAAGAAAGAAGTCTGGATAGGTCAGATCGGGTGATCTTACAGCCAAGGCAAATCACCAAAACGAGAAATAACACAGCCTGGAAGAACGTCCCTCACTAAGACCATAGTGTCGCGCGCTGTGTGTGCCGTGGCGCCGTCTTGTTGGAACCAAATGTGCTTCAGCCCCAGTTCATCCATCCAAACTGGGTGTCAAGAACTCACGGAACATGGTTCTCTATCGCTCGCCAGTGACAGTTATTGTATTGCCTATGCAGTGTCTTCGAAAATATATGGTCCGATCACTCTTTCAGCACAGACGCCACACCATAAAAAGTAACTTTAAGTGGGTATAAAGGTGTTTCTTGAATAATGCGCGGATTTTTGAGTATTCTGCTTATTGACATGCGTTTCGTCACTCATAACCAATTTTTGAAAAAAAAAACACCCTCTTCAAGGTTGAGGTTTATGACGTGCTGGCTGTACTCTAGACGAGCTCGGTGGTCAGTTAGGCAGCAGCTGATGAGTCATCTGAGTTTTATACGGAAACATCTTCAAGTCTTGACTAAAATACGCTGCAGAGTTCGCCTGGAAATGCCAAATTGCGTGCCACGTCACGTCCCCTCGTCCAGAAAGACACACATTTCGCACAGCATCGATATTTTCGGCTGAACGGCCTGTTCTTGGTCTACAAGACTTTGGTCTATCCAATGTTGTTGCTTCGAGGCGTGTGGCAAAGCATCGCATTGTGCGACCATCCGGTACCGGACGGCGGGGAAATCGTCGACGAAATTCACGTTGTGTTTTCCAACACATTGACACGATTATTCCACGTTCTTGGAGAGTATAACGGTCCATGTTTATTTTTAGTAATTTTACATTTGTTAACTACACAATTTTCAATATAAGAATGACAGGAGATGTCAGATAAAAAAAATATAAGTAATTTTTATAGTGCCAGTATTTTTGCGTCACCCGTTATATAAATATATGTCCTTCTTTAATACTAGGGGAATCCCCGGATTTTTTAAAACTTAACATTTAACAAATTTTCTTACCATTACTAATGGCAATTAAGTGCTTTCTTTTCTCTGATGCGTATGAATCTAGACTAATTCAATGAACTCGAAACAATTTGGTAACTGTTTCGTAACTTTTAAATTAAATTCAATTAATTTTTATCAAAAGAAAAGGTAGTAAAAAAAAAACAAAAAGTACAATCAATCTACATCCATACCTCTACGTACCTACGTATGTATAAAATGTGTTATCCTCAAGACAATAAGAGACTTCATGAGAAATATCTGACTGGCATGAAACTTTGATTGTGTATTCTGCTGCTATTATTAAAAACGAAAAAAAAAAACGAAAAGTTCAATTGTTATCGAAATCAATTCATTTCAGGTTCAAAATATTACAAAAAACCCGAGACTGATTGATGAATGAATGACTGTGAATGAAGGTAACACAGCTGAAATTAAACCAAAAAAAAAAAAAAACAAAAAAAAAAGTGAATTCCAATTAAATAAGTGCAGTGGACTCCTCCCGTGTTAATACAAAACACCTGTCAAGTGACTTATTCCCTAATCAGACGCGCTATTATCATAACTACCTTCTTCTGGTGTTGTGCTCCATAAATGAAAAGCACTCTGAGTGGCTTTCACAGTGTGCTCTGTGTTTCAAAGAGTGTGTTGTAATCCAATAAAGAAAAGAAAAGAAATCGTTTTTTTTTTTACTTTTCTTTTCTCTTTTTTTTTCTTTTTTTTTTGAGGAAGGAAAAGAACTTTTCCGCAGTGTAACAGTGTAATGTTTATGAGTGAGGTTATGTCCCTATAATACCTATATAAACCTAGCCTACAGGGTGTACGTACATCTATGGAATAGCAAGAGAGAAAACTGTTCAAGAACAAACGATCGATCGAAAGGTGGAGGAAGAGAAAGAATTGTTTTCTTTTTCAAGTGTGAGCCTTTTTCTTTGGACTACTAACAATCACAGAGGTAAGAATAAAAGATTTGTCGATTTGTTTTTGAATAAGTGAAGCATGAAAATGGATTTTTTGTTATCCTTGCTTAATCGTAGATGGTTTAATTAAAGTTTCTTAAGATGACAGTGTTGCCCAAAATTTGAATGTTTCAATTTTTTATAAAGAATGATTTTTTTTTTTAGTTATAATTACAGTTGTCTTAGAATTACTCTATAAACGGGAAAACCATCAAGAAGTGTGTTAAGCCATCTTCAGCATGCATTTTTAAAAATATGAGCCTGTGGGGGATAAAGGTTCGACACGTCGAAAGAGAGCACAAAAAAAAGGACAACCGTAAAATATGAAACTTAAATTTATTCTATTTTCTGAATACATAAATTTTTCACAAAACCTTCGTCAATGCGATTGTTTTTTTCTTACGTTTTCTTTTCGGTTAACTTGATATGAAAATTTCTGAAAAATTTCTTAATTGTCCAGTGCTCAGCCGCCACAAGCGTTTTCATACCAACCAGAACTCTACATTTGCTCGATCTGATCGCGACCTTCAATCCCATGACAGTAGATTTCGTTCTTGATACTTGATTGATATGGCAACGACTTCGACAGCAATTGATCTTAAAAAAAAAAGGGAGTGATAACTAGAACTAGGCCTGGAAGTCAGTTGCTCGTTTATTGCCTATAATTCCTTGGTTCTTAGAGGAACTCATTGTAGAATGTTGTAAATATAAAGCCTTACAACGATTTGCAGGGGGCTGGGTGAAAGCTTCCTAAAATGGCTTCGCACCGAATGTTTTCTGTACAGACCGAACTCACTGCGAATCGGCGCGGCGGTTTATTAACATTTCCATTACCAAAATATCGCATGACATTTAGGTTAGAACATTGTTCTACTCTATCCTAATCAGCAATATTTCGTATCCTGGGCTTTCTTTGGTTCCCATCTGACCGCCTACGATCAGGAGAGATAAACTTCCTAAAGCCTTGATCGCCAGTCCTGAAATGCATATCTAATCTCAGAATTTGTTTCTTCTTTTTTTTTATATCTTAAGTGCCTTCATGTCTTTGTTATCCCGGACAAGACCTCATATTTTAATAATAATAAAACAAATATTTTGTTACCAATGAGGCTTTAGATTTTCGAGAAAATTCTTGATTTGATGATAGCATCGTAACGCACCTGCGAAAAGTCCCCCATCGTTTTTTGTATGTAGTACCAAAATAGTGGTGAAGGACAGATAGTCCGGAAATTCCCCGACTGTCGCCGGCAGTGGACTTGTCTTGGTACTATAGAGATGGAACCAAAATTAGGGATAAATATCGGAACTATAGTTTGGAGCGCCAGCCTTAAGTTCAAAGCATCACTGAACATATACGATACCATGCTAAGTCTTTCAGGCCTACGAGAACCTGAAGAAAAGTTATAACAACAAAATCATCACACATTAAAGCAACTCCATCTCCTACAGCAAAGTTAAAGCTCGCGTGCCATACTTGAACGTGCATTTGAGGGGCAAGTAAAGCGTGTCATATGTATGTCAACCGGTTTACGGTAATTTCGTCAATGAAAAGGGCGAGGGAGCGTCTGTGGTACATACAGTATGATGGATGTCAGACTTTTACCTGGTCTGATCACCGGATACTATCAACTGTAGAGAAAAACTTTTTCATTTGCTTGACATTGGACTTACTGGTCAAAGCGAGACCTACCTAAAATCTCTACCGATCTTTGGTAACAGTACCCGCTTGATTTAGTGCAACTCCACGCCGAAAGCCAATCCTCTAAGCATGCATTAATAAGCGACCATCCTTCAAATCCTCGGATGCAGTATGCAGTTATACAAATGACATACTCTTCTGTTTAAAGAAGAATGTCCGCCTAAGTCATGCAGACTGAAACAATCTCTCTCTGCCCGCATATGGGTTCCCAGAAAGAGCAGTATTTTTTTGGAAGAGATTACTTCGAAGTCGGCAGGCTTTAAGAAGTATGAGCCAAAAGCCTGGAATCTACATTGCGCAATGGCTTCGCATTCATGCTCCGATGTTTCATCCTCTTCGAGACATAGTCTACATACATCAGTAGGTGAGATGCTTATCTGGATCCTATTAATGAAGTCCATCTCTGGTCCATCTGGTTCTGGATCCAGTTTTGCATGGTAAACTTCACGATATTGTAGAAAATACCGCAAAAAGGTTCTGGTCCTATGAGGAGCAAGGATGCTCTTTTTTTTTGGCCAGTAAGTCTGCATTTTCATTCCCATCAATTCCCGAGTGTCCTGGCACCCACTGAAGGCCATTTGGACGATGTCTTAGATATTATTTTTCTGACTATCATGAACACTTGACTTCTTTGTATAATGAGCTCCATGTCATTCATATCCTACTACAGTACCTACCCATAGAGTAAAAAATCTCAATTTAATTTAACAATCAAAATCGCGCATGTTAGCACTTAACTACTTTGTACGTGACATAAATACCTAATTCCAGGCGACATCGTTCTCTACTACAGTACCCACGTTGGGAGATTCAATGCCATCTTCAATTCAAACAAACCCACAAGACTCCGAATCAACAAATTTCTTCTATCAAGTATGCATGCTTTTCTCTTATATACCTTTCACCTTGGCAACCCTGCGCTTCACAGACTTCTTTTCCGCCCCCAGCCTACCCCCACAATGAGAATAGAGTGAAAAGAGTAGTAGTAGTAGTAGTAGTAGTAGTATTTTGAAAGACAGCCCTCAGCTCCATCTAGGGCCCTTCTTTGAATTAATCCAGAGCCGGGTTCTGTTGTGGGCACCCATCACATTAAGAATATAAAATGTTGTGTGTATTCAGAAATCTGGACAGCGCAATTCAACGTTGAAATATTCTCTCATTTATTAATTTAAATCCAAGGCTTAGTCACTAAATTATCACTTTTTATTTAAAATTAAAACAATTACCGGAACAATTTAACGTTTTTCAATTAAATAACAAACAAAATACAAAACCCGGTGCAAAAACACGAATCAGACCATTTCATTCGAATTGACAAAAATTGACTAATGTCAAGTTCACTTGGTTAAAGCTTGGTTAAACTTGGTTAAATTCTGTTTGCCTTTCCACCCCTTCTCCTAAAACCCGAGTTTTCCTCGCACCAATAGGGTTTTACACGATATTTCGCTTCCTTTAGTTATATGTTTTAAGGTTTTACTAATATTTTGGGTACAGCATTGAGGAGATCCACAGAAGTCGCAGGAACTAGATCTTAAAAATCATTGGTCGATCTGTGTAGATTTAAATCTTTAACCTAGCTTTCCTTTAGAGTGGAGGGGAGGAGGGGGGGGGGGCGCCACACATCCCTATTCCGTATATCTGCCATGAATTTATTTGACGTGAGCTTTCTTTTAAACTTTCGCAAAAAATTTTAAAATAAAAAAAATAATTGAAGATGTAAATTTATGGTAATTTGACGCGCTAGAATTGCAGGGAAGAGTAATTGCAGTCATATATTGCGTATACAATTTTTACACTTTAGCTGGACGTGTAAGTTCGGCATCAGTACTTTCATAAAAATTACTACACAGATTTCTGCCCTCCCTCTTCATGTCTTTAGAGGCTCAATTATTTTAGCGCGCATAACAATCTCAATTTACAGAGTCTATGCTTTATGCAACAAGTGTGTGAACATCTCTGTGCAGAATTTCCGCATTATGTTATCATCGTCGAAACCAGCACGGTGGGCGGGCGGTGGCGACGTACGGTCCGGTCATAGTATAACCAAAGTTCGACACACTAATAAGTTTCATAATCCCACTTGGGAAGAGTTCATCCGTTCAATGGACTTGAATTAAATGCCGTGCGCCAACAAAATAATGACTTTTTTCCCTTCATCTACTCTACTACTCTCTCGTAGTAGTCAGTCACTCACTCTATGTAGTAGCGGCATAGTTATATGCATATGTATAGATGTAGGTCTTATGTATGCGGAATTAGAGCATTATATCGTGTCAATGAAATGTCAAGTGAAGACTCCTCATCCTCAAGGGCTGGCTGAAGCTTTTGTAAGTTTGCTTGCCTCCTCAAAAGTACTTACTCACTGACGAGGGAGTTGTCATCATCGTCGTCGTAGTCGTCTTACTACATACACTCTATAGGTTGTCCCTCAATGGGATTATGCAGACAGAAGAGTTTTTATTTTTTTCATGTGCGAGGCCTATCCATAGATAAAAGAAGGCATTGGGAAGTGTAACACCATAGAGAACTCTTATTTGTCTTTAATACTCAAAGTAGAATCCGTACAACGTTTTTTTTTTTTTTACATATATGTAGAGCAGTAATTCAAAAAGTTTTTGCAACAACGGGACTTCGTGTCTTGATCAATTGAACTCGTTATGGAAGTTTGATTTAGCTACAGAATGGAGAGCTTTAAAGATATTTGTTTATTCGTGGTTCTATATGTATTTAGTAGACATCCGCAGCTTAGTTTTTTTTTTAATACTCCCCAATTTCCAGAAAGCATTGATTTGGTTGTGGTTTTATGAACATGGGTTCGATCCCCACACGCAGTTCGAGATCGACCAACAAGAATTGTGTTGTACTTAATTTCTGCTTATCACGCATCTAATTTGTGCCTAATTTGTGCAATTTTAAAGAAAAATATTTCTATCGTAGAAGCTGGTTTGAACCTAGGAGCTGCAGTGCTGATATAGAAATATTTTAGAGCTGCTATAATGAATCCACCCTTAAATTCGTCATATATATAAATTTCACCATTATATGATCTTCAACCTACAACAAAAAACCATAGTTCTTCATTTAAAACTTGATTTATTTAGATATTCAATGTAAACACACTCCATATATTTACAAAGGTCTGCAAACGGTGCGTTATGAATTGAAGTGAATTTTCATATGTTTCACAACCATAAAGTACGGCTGGCTCTTGCATTGGTGGAGTTGAATATCTTCTATGTTTGTTATGATTCAGATTTCTAAGATTAGCTAAGGTAAGGTAACATTTGATTTTTTTTTTTTATATATGGAAATTTTTTCTGTACCACAAGTTTTGTTAACAGAACAATTTTGAAGTATGGTTTTGAGGTTCTGGTTGGTGTTGATGGGAACAGCAAGCAAATCGATCAATATACGATTGTCAATAACACAATCCCCATTGTAGGTCACTGAATTTGGTGTGGAACAACAAGGACGCATTTATTACATAGAGTATGCCTACTTATGAACTGACAAAATTCCCAATGCTTTGAATTATTAATTAAAACTTTGGTGGGATGGGGTACCACGCTGTTTATTATACGACCTGTGTGGCAGGTCAGCCAAGTGCGTCAATGGAGTATCCTTAACCGCAGTAGATAGTGTCTCCAGTGGAGACCGACGTGTGTCGTTAGCCTTTTAAATTATTCTTGATAGCTGAATCTTAGGATTGAATCCTAAGCTTGACTGTAGAAGATTCCACCAATGATTACGAGATTTTGGTAATTTGTATACTTGTGCCGGAGATCTAAAGTCCTCTGAATCTGAAATGAAGATGAGAACGACTGGAGAAATAGACGTGACGTGCAGGCAATATGGACCGTCCCAATGACGGCCCGTAGAGCACTTCCTTAGATGAATATAAGTTTCTTTCGATCAGTATTGTTGGGGTAGATAAAGACTTCAGGTTGTCCCTATGACATCTTGAGTGGTACCCTTCTGCTGGATAAGAGTGGCTCTCTATGGATAGCAGACCAGGCAATTTGGTTATGACGTGGCACATACACAATAAGCAGCTCGACATATTGATGTTATATCGACAGGCCGAGTCGTTGACTAAACTGTATCGAATCCAGCACTAGCATTTCAGGATTTGATTCCTTTTCTCCTGAAGGCCTGTGTTGTCTCGGAGGTACCTTTGCTTTAGACTTGTCAGTGGAACCTAAAAGGCAGAACGCTGGAAGAAATATAATTTTGCTAATACGAAAGGGTGGCAACAATTAAATTCGTGACATTCAGTTGAAACTTCTTTATTGCTTTATGATGTTCTTTATTGTGGGGAAGTTCTATAAGTCTACACAATATTTTTTGATGTAATCAGACTAACTTCTGACGGAACAACTAATTCTTTAGTCTTGTTGTTTTCTTAATTCTATTTCACAGCCTACTTACACATACCGTTTTCTAGTTTTCAAAGTGACATTCGATGAGTTTCACGAAAAGCGAACAGATTTAATTCGGCTGCCCCAGGTCGTAAGCGCCGCGCCTGACGTCGTCAGGTCGCCATAAGACCATAGATTCCCACAATCGTTGTCATCTATAAAAAAAAATTATAATGTTTACAGAAAACCGTGTAAAACATTAACCTCAAGTGTATAATTAATAGCTTGGCCCAACAAATTAGGGCTCAAAATATAAAAAAAATTTATATATATTTGGCGTCCTCACACAGATTCCTACAGTTTTCTTAAATTCATTTAAAAACCCAAGAAGGGACACCTAGGACATAGTTTTTTGGTATATAAAGCACGGACCAACATTAAGTATAGTACCAGGTCTTTGTTTTTCGTTAATGTGTCCTCTGGATTGATTGATTGATTGATAGGAAGTTGAGACCAAAAAACGTTCTCTCTTAAACTTGCTTGAATTATTTATAGCTCACTTCCCAACTGAAAGTCGCACTATGCTAATATTTTATTGTCCAAATCGTGTCCTAATTCGAAAATTCAAAGTCGTCATTGTTGAATTAGTCCAATTCGAGGAGATCATATCATAAATCTCGTTAGCAATTATCTTTTTACTATAAAAAAAAATCGCTACCTTTCTGTTCATTTTTTTTGTAGTATCAGAGACTTTGACATTTAGCACAACTATCAGACATAGGTAATTTGATAGAAATGGGGTAAATATGGGGGTATATGGCTTTCTCGCACCCAGAACTAGCAGATTTATTCAATTTCATCAAAATTATACCCTTTTCTTACTGGAATAAGTTTTTCAAAAATCGAAACCTAGCGAAAACGCTTTCTCTCACCACAAAACCGGTAGATTAAGCCAATTTCTTAAAGTTACCCCTCATTCCTATTACTTCCTGAATAGTATAATTAATCAAAATCACCCTCTGTAATACTCTCTATTACCCCTGAATAATTTCCAAAAGTAGAAGTCTAGTTAAATCGCTTTATTAGCACCTGAAGACGGTAGATTTCGCCAATTTCATCAAAATTATCATACATAACCTCTATTACCCCCTGAACAAAAAAAAAGTACCCCCTTTAACCCTTTCAACGGTATCGCCGTACATGTACGTCCTGCCATGGTCCATCCAATTTGGGCGGTTTTTTCGTTTATTTTACATAATTCCATACTTCCATCAATGACGTTTGTATATATCTCTATACTATATATATATATGTATGTAATGAATGAATATTGGTGAAAAAAATATATATATGTATTTTTTTATTTTCCCCTAACACCCCCCCCCTCCCCGACTAAATGGTCTTTTAAATGAAAAATGTAGCAAAATCAAACGAAATTTGTTCTGTTAATAAGAGTATTTTTTTCAAGAAAAACTAGTATTATTCACTAATGAAAACTTCTAGCACTTTTTTCTTTATTTTTTATTTGGAAGCTAGAAATCTTATCTAGATATGGGCGAAAACTTGCGATGATATTCTGCTTCGTTTTTGAGATATGAATTCTCAAAGTCACTGTATACCCGAAGTAACCTTCCAGCAGTGGGGGGAATGTATTGATTTTTTTTCTACTGAGGACCTCTTGCAATTTTTTTTTTTGTATTTTTATTGTAAGCTAGAGGCCTTATCTATCTACGTACACAAAATTGCAATCGTGTTACGCTTCGTTTTTGAGATATGAATTTTTAAAGTCACCGTATACCCATAGTAACCTGTATGGGAGCAGTCCACCCCCACCACCAAAAATCTCAACTAAATATTTTCCTATGCAAAAATTCTTTTTACTATTTTTTTCGGAAATTTTGAGACTATTTTCCATCTCCCCTCTCGAATTCGCTCCGAAAATTAATTTTCGACGGCCAAAACTTCTGCTTAATGAAAAATTCATTTCGAAACTTACTAAATCAAATTGTCGATGTTATTTCATTTTTTTTTATGGATGCACACTTGTTAGGAGATTATTGTACGAAATTTCAGGTTGATCAGATGTCACTTATCTATTTAAAAATAACAAAAACTATAAAAATTGTGCGTGCCAACATTCCGCCATCTACCGGCGGTGTTTGAAAACTAGCGCACATGGCACTTATAGTTTGAGCAATCTTCGTATATCCTTTCTCGTTTACATTTTATCCGAAGGAATTTCGCACTTTCGTTCTAATTCTACGCTAATTTAAGTACAACAACTCCCGAGAAAATTTGCAAATTTGATCATTTTCCAATGAAATTTTTATTTTCTTCTGTATCTCGGCATGTGGGTCTTTTTTGGAAAGGTCTCATTACATGAACTTCTGAACTTCTATGGTAGGCGATCAGAGATAACCATACCGATGAGACCTCTCTGATCGCTGGGTCGAAAAGTTTAATAATTTTTTTGCACTCTCATTGAATATTTAACAAAAAATTAATTAGTTTATTTTCCACCCCACTATTTGATCGATTTGGCGCCAAGAACCGTATTATTTGAATTACTGAATCCATATTTTTGCTAACTGATGCCACCTCTCGGGACTTTCTTAAACCATTTCCCACATGTTATTATAGGCTTATTATACTTGTCTGCTATTTCAAAATAAGAATAAATAATACAAAAAAAAGTGCTAGATATACCCAGTAGAAAAAAAAACAATACATTCACCTCATTGCAGGGTTCCCATACAGGTTACTTCGGGTATACAGTGACTTTGAAAATTCATATATCAAAAACGAAGTCGAACACCATCGCAATTTTTTGCACATATTTAGATACCGGTTCTAGCTTCAAAATAAAAAAATAAAAAAAAAAAGTGCTAGAAGTCCTCAATAGTAATAATACTATTTTGTTGAAAAACAAAATACTATTATTAAAAAAAAAATTTGTTGGTTCGGTGCTGCAATTTTTTTTTTTTATGAATAATTAAGCTTCATTTGTCATTTGAATTAGAAAAATCGGTTTCTCCGTTCTCGAGATATAATTTTTTGAAAATGATGTTTCGTTGTAAAATTCCGAAATTTCTATCCTACCTGGCGGGGGTGGGAGGGGAAAACAAAAAATATGGATCAGCTATTTCGGTATTTCCTACAAACTGTGAAAGTTTCATTCAAATCGGAGATGGTCGGATTCCAACGTGATCGGTTTTGTGTGCCACAGTAAAATATTTGCACAATAGTTGCCACAAAACTTAGATATTTTTCATTAAAATGTAGAGAACATTCCCTAAAATGTAAGGAAAATTCCTCTAAATTTTAGGGAATATTCCCTACATTTTAGGGAAAAATACCTAAGCTTTGTGGCAACAATTTGTGCATTTTTTATAGTATGGAATGACGATAAATTGTTCATATTTTTAAAATTTCAATGTCCCAAGTAACATTTCCCCTCTTTTTCAGGTCGAATTTACGTCTGTTCGACGTAAATTAGTGTACCGACTAATTGTGGTTAAGTTAAGATTACCTAATATTTACGTCCGATTTACGTAAGTGGAGAATGAGAGGACTTTGTATCGACGTAAATATTAAGGAAATTAGGGAATATTTCCCTATAGGGCACAGGACTCATTTCCTTGATTTGATAAATTTAACGTAAATTTCAAGTCGAATTTACGTAAATTTTCCTTGATCTCGACCTATTTTCTACCTAGTTTAACTCATGTTAAATTATGTGTTAATATGGCAGCTCCTAAGCGTTCAATTTAAAACGAGAAAAATTTTATTGATAAATATGGAAATAAATTTTCGAAAAATACCAACGCGCTTTAAAAATATTTAATATTTAAAAAATAATAATTTAAAATTTTTTTAAATTATTCTTTGATTGAAATTAATTTAAATATTCTTTAATCGTTCTGAAATTAAGAAAAAATCATTTATTTGGGTTTTTCTTTGCAGTAACTATGGAAAAAATTTAATTAAGGTATTATGCAATTTTTCTATTCATTCCTTTAATATATGGCAGCCATGTTTTGTTAAATAAATATGGCGCATATTACATTTCTCGACCTAAAAGTTAGTTTGACTTACAATTTTTGCTTATATGACGAATTTCCTGGATAGCAAAACGAAATAACCAAATTTTTCCACTTTGAGGGCAAAAACCCTTGTTTAGGTAATTTTTTTCTATAAATAAATTTCCGCTTAAAATAAGGCATTTCTCCCTAAATGATGGAATTTCGCCTTAAATAGGTAAAAGAGATTTGACAATGGAAAGAATTGAATTAATTTATTCACATCTTAAAAATAGTAAGGCATGTAAGCCGGGTAAATTCAAACGCAGTTGAATATGCGTATATTCCGCATAGTTGGGAAGCAAATAATTAAGTGTACCTATTGTCCCAAGTCAAGTGTAGCATCTTTAAGAAGAGGTGCAAATGGTATTCCAGAGCCTGACTGATTCCGATATAAATGTGTCGTAAATAGGAGCAACATTTGTAATCTTGATGAAATGAGAGGAGCAGTTCAATAATTCCAGTAATTAAGCCAAAAAAAAGTAAATGAACTTTAATTTTTGGTTGTATTATTACGTAATTTCAACTATTAGGGATTTCGCTAAACATGGCCATGTAGTCTAATTTATCTTGAGGTTAACTTTTTTGGGAATTCGGACTTTGAGGGCGAACACAATCGAATAGGGAATTATTTAGGGAATATTTACGTTATCTTGCCTTGAACTTGGGAATACATCTAACTACAAAGTCCATAAATTTCCTTAAAGTTGACCTCAAAGTTAAGTAAAATTTAGGTAAAAAGTATGGAAATTTGCCTCATATTTAGGAAATTTTCCTTATTTATTTCCCTATTTCTCCTATTAAATTAATTCCTACTAGGTAAATTAAAAAGGAATTATTACGTAATTTTTCCCTAATAATTAACTACAAAGTCAAGGAGGACCTAATTTAAGGAATTATTAAGTAAAATTTCCTTCCTAATTAACCTTAAAGGAGAGTTGCCTTTGAGGTTAAATTCTCAAGTCTAATTTACGTAATTTTAACCAAAATAGGTCGATCGGCCCTCAAAGATAAGAAATTCAACCTCCAATGTTACTTGGGGTAATATAATCTAAAATATGAAAATATATTTTGTGAATTTGATTTCTTTTTAAATGTTGAATGTTCAACTTTTTAGTTACTTGTCCATAAAAAATTGGCAATCCCTGGATAAAAAAAAAAACAATATTTTGGTTCTTAGGTAGATAGCTGTGAAATATTGGTAGAAATTTATATTTCAATTTTTATTAAAACCGGTAAATGGATTTTTAAATGTTATTTTCAATTTGCGAAATCTATCTAAAAATTCAAAAATAACTCACTCCTGGGACGTGTGTATGCTAAAAAAAAAATAACTCACCTAAAATCCATGAATAATTTTTATCAAAAGTCGAGACCTAGAAAAATCACTTTCTTGCAAATAAAAACGACAAAATCATCCATAATTACCCCTATATACCCCCTATTACCCCCCTGAATGAATTTTCTCAAAGTCGAAACCCATCTAAAATCCTTAGGCATTTTTTCAAAATACATAAAAAAAACGAATCTCATTTATTTGTTGATCGATTGAAACTATATTTGCCGCCATATTAAAACCTGAAAACATCAAACGGGGACACAACAAGATTATCCAGTCGCGAGATAAATCTTGAGCTATATCATAATCGATAGACACGAGAATAATGTTGCTGCAAAAGCAGAATGCAATCATTTATTAGAAAACGCGATGAGCCATAAATATGTTTACACATGTGCTGTTGTTAGCGGGATAATCCTGAGAGTCTTTAAGGTGTAGAATTTCGCATTTGTAAAGGCTTTTGAACAACCGTTCGACCGTCAAGATAGTACCTACATATATACACCGTTCGTCACTGCATGATACCGGTAATTTTATAGAATCTAGGTATATATCGAAAATACTCCAACTTACGACTTTCTCTCATGAAAGGTTAGTTAACGTCTGCTCGTCTTCATATTCTACCTTTCCTGCCTAGATAGAATCGACACCAAAAATCTATTCCAAATGAAAAATCTTCAACCCTTCGTTGCACAAAAATTATATCGACGGACTGCAACACCAGAGCTGCACACCGCCGTCTCCAGGCCGTATAAAGAATTCAAATTTGCATGAGATGTAAAAATCTAGTAAAGCTGTATAAATTGGTTTACAGCAATCTTTTGGTCTCTAGCGGCTAGAGATCTTCTTAAAGTCATATCGTTTGTGGGTAAGAAGGTACCTACATAAAAATCAATGTCGGTACCAACCGACGACGACGATGATGTCGACGAGACGACAAGCTTTGCATGAGTCGGAATCACTTTTGTACTGCAACAGCAATTACGGTTGTCCAGTTACCTTACCTACCTGTGTAGTCCAGTCCAGTCCAGCGTTGGTCTTTACTGATGACATCGCACGAAGTTATCTTTAGCACTCGGTGTGTGCATTATGGAAGAGATTTCTTACCATTCTTGGTTAGAATCATTAGAGCTTGAGGGATACAAACAAAAAAAAACCACAATCACACAATACAAGGATTCATACATGAATTGCCTACTTATAAGTAGTGCTGGTACTGATCTAAGACGACAAAGCCGGCTGGTCCGGAGAAGCGCCCCTAAGCCGCTGCACCGGAAAATATACGAAAAATATTCACATCGAGGACAACATTGTGCGGTACGAGCCGCCGGTCACAGTACATATAAGAACCGAGAAACTCAGGAGTTTATCCATTGCTACCAGAAGTTGTTGTAAGACATATGCTTAGCAAGTTTGTACCGTTCTCAGAACCGTTCTGTTCTCCGGTTCTTGGACTTCATGGTTGAGCCGGTATAGAAAAAAGGTGGTAGGTACATAGGTAGGTATACATTCACAAGAACGAATTTTGCAGTTACGCTTACTGTTTTCGACTTTCCTGCACTTAGCCATTGCGCGCATATTTTAGTCGATATAGTTTTAGTTAGTGACTGCAATAATATATGATCTAATAGCGCATGCGCAGACATCGACGACGCGGAAAATTCCAGTATGTCCTCGAATTAATGGGCGCTGCGCGGTGTTATTTATAGAACGCATAACAAATTCAGAGAATTTGGTAAAAGTATGTAGGCATGTGTACACATGTGTGTACAATGGAGAGTCATCTAAAAATGATTCAACTATGCTAGTTCATCATTAGAATTCAAAAAAAAAAAAAAAAACAGGCACTAAAAGCATCTATCCATCCATGGTTGGTATGTTTTTGGCATCGAGTTCCTTCAGCATGCTGCATACTGTCAACAAGAATAGAAATTATTTTTGGTATAGTTCTATTGTTAGAACTGATTGGCTGTGGGCCTTTTCTAAAATGTTTCAGTTGTTGGTTCATTCGAATGAAGGATTTATCTGTTTTGTAATTTGGGTATTAAAGTGGCCAAAGTTGTTTAAACAATTTTGAAATATGTTTGAGGCCCTCCTATCATGTTATAAATAAGTTCGGCATTCATGAAAATAATTTTTAAGAATTATGAGCTACCAAGGTTTGTCAGCTAGGGCTAGGAGAGTATCCAATGTGTTGTCCAGGAGTTTAACAAAGCCCACTTTTTAAGCTATGACCGTTTCCATGATTTGACAAATTTATTTGGCCTATGAATTATATATAGACAAGGTGGGACGACAAATTTAATAGTCAAGTGTCTATTTGTAACAAGAGGTATAAGCAAAATTCGTTTTCATTGATTGGTATCAAGTGCCATATTCATTGACAGAATATATAAGCCGTTTCAAGTCTTTGCGAACTTCCCCATTCCCGCTACAGACTAAATATTCGTCAGTTTTCAGTTCAGGTTTTACATGATATGCGAAGGCTAACATAAAAGACGGACCTTGTTAGGCTACATACATATTGTTACGAACGTGGCCTCAGTTCGTTGCTTAAAACACAATATTTGAACAATCATTCAAAAGTTCTTTTTTGAGGCCAGCCATTCCCTTTAACTCGTACACGAATTTGTCTGTCTGTATATTTCTTTTTTACTATTTTCGACACTCTCGTAGACCCACTTTTCGTCATCACAGCGAGCTGAAATTTGACACACAGGTTCATGTCGCGTGACAATTGAATCTATCAAAATTTTAACCGGAAATTTCCATGGAAAGCCCGGAAAATCGGGAAAAATCATTTGAAAATTTGGTACAAATTTTATTAGTGATAAATCCGTTTCAGGAAAAATCCAGAGTTTTCCGATTTTTCCGAAAAATTTTCCGACTTTTCCGGAAAATTTTCCGTTAAAAAAGTTTTCTAAATTATGCAGGATCAAGTTCCCTATCAACTGGCATCATTACTATCTCTCCGACAATGGTGAAAACTTTTAGAAAAAATCGAGGAAAATTCATGTAAAATGCTTTTCCGGAGTTTTTCCGACCAAGGAAGCGTTTGAGCGTTTTGTAACCTAAGACAAAGTTGTAGAGCGAAATGAGTTGCATAAAGTTGCTATTATGGAAAACTCCGTGGAAAATCCGGAAAAGCGGGAAAATTATCGGACAAATTTTCATCGATATGATTAGTGATAAATCTGTTTCAGGAAAAGTGCAGAATTTTCCAATTTTTCCGAAAATTTCCGGAATTATCTGATTTTTCCGGAAAATTTTCCGACAAAAAAGTTTTATAAGCTATGCCCGAATCATTTTTTTCCGTCCTACTGGCATCAATACTTTCTCTTCAACAATCATGAAAACTTGCATGAAAAATCGAGGAAAATTCATGTAAATTTTTAAAAAAAATTCATAGTAATATGAAAAGTCTGTGGAAAATCGGGAAAATTCATGTAAATCAGTGTCTTTTCAGCCGTCATAAAATTGTTTTAAAATATCTCCATGCAGCACGTAATAACAATTTAGTTAACGTGAAAAAGGCAGAAAATAAAATAAGTAAAAAACGAGTTTTCAAACAAAACTGAGGCCAAGCCGCATGAAAAAGTAGAAAATAAACTTTTCTTCACACACAGAGGTGGACTCAGATTTTATTCGCTGACAATCACCGATATATTTCAGTATGGATCAATCAGAGGTAATAAGTGATTTGATTCATGAAGAGAAAGAATATTCAAGAGAAATAATGTCCAATCAAAAAATCTGAGTCCACCTCTGTATGCCAAGAAAAGTTCATTTTTTACTTTTTCATGCGGCTTGGCCTCAGTTTTGTTTGAAAACTCGTTTTTTACTTATTTTATTATCTTTTATTTCAGACCTTAAATTTTTGTGAAAATTCAGTTAAAATAAAACTGGGACTTTTCAACTACAGATTTGAGAAAAAAATACCGCTGCTACCTAGATACCTACCTAGAACGCTATTCAATTCATAATATTCCAATTGCAATCCTTTATTAAGGTCTTGACCACCGAATCCTTAATGCTTAAACAAAATTACGGCGAATAGAGCTGCCGAGATGGCCATTGCACATTCTTATGCAATCCACGCTCCATAAAACGTTCCCATAGAGAAAATTTTTCCTATTAGGTACGGCAATAGTCGTTGGTCGTCGCAACTGGTGTTTAAGGCTTTAAAAAAGTCCACTGTAATGAGTCTTAATTGAAATATTTCGAAGACGGTCAGCTCAAAAGTCGATCGACATAGAAATCAAAAGAAAAACAATTGAATTAGATTTTTCGCAAATTTCGAAGTAATAAATTTATCATTGCACACCTAGAAATGTTTTAGGTATACAAGGAAAATTGTTTTAACAGAAGGTTCCTAAACTCAGAGATGACTGAGTAAACTGCTATTGTACAGTGTTCAATTTATAACTACCATTTCCATCATATGCCTACTCTCGAAAAAATGAAAAAATTGAAAAAATGAAAAAATTGAAAAATTGAAAAAATTGATGAAAAAATGAAAAAATTATGAAAAAATGAAAAGTTATGAAAAAATTAAAAAATTGAAAAAATAAAAAAATAAAAAAATTGAAAAAATGAAAAACGCAAAGGTTCATGAAAATTCTGCGAACTGCATGGTTAGCCAGGACAACACAGAACACGGAATTCACACGGAAATAAATGCAAGTCAAATTATAAAATAAGCTGGAATAAAACATAAAATCAAAATAAATATAAAGAAAGAATATATATATATAAAAAATTGGAAAAGGTAATAAGCCAAGCTGAATAATATAGAATCACATGAAAGAGCAAGGATATTAATGAATGCAAAAAATGATACTGAACGCATGCTTAGACATTGCAGCATGACAAAATATATATAAAAAATACACGATAGAATTTAGCAGGGGATATAGATCAAACAAAATTAAGTAAAAAAGATTAAGAATAGGGCAACCGAGAAAGAGAAAAAAAATAGAATTATTACAAGCAAGAATGACTTAGATGTAGGAAAATACATTCAAGTGGATTTACGGACCTTAGCACGCAATATGAATAATTAAACAGGTTCATATAATATCCTCACTATCAATTTATTATTTAATATCAGCCAGGCATAAGAACTGGAATAATGACTAGAATAATACATATTCTACACATATATAAAAAAATTTTTCGTGCGTAATACACAAACTAGGAGGTGACCATTCACTCAAAAAATTAGTTAAAAACCACTGATGACGCTCTGTGGCAGAAGCAGAAAACGTTATGGTATTGCCAATAAAGCGCCTACACGGCAGAATATGCAATATAATGTATTGCAAAAATAGGATATAATCGGCGGAGACATATTCGACTAATATTCTAAAAGCCCACTGAAGTTGGTGGCCACCATCGTTACATTTATCGGTACGTAACGAGGGTGACACCAACGCCACAAATAAATGAAAATAGTTAATTCGGCGTTATTAAGCAGCAGTCACGAACGCACACATATATAAGTGAAGCATATCTTGTATTAACAACTATTTAACATGATAAGCCAACCACCCAAATTAGCCATGACAACCTAATTAAAGTATTAATAATGGTCAATAAAAATACACACATAGAATGGACCATTTCTGGTTTACTTAGATTTGCAGTTGTTCACAAGTTTAAAATAATTTTATATCCAATAAAGAGCATTCGTATAAATAAATAAATAAAAAAAATAATTTATTCAAATAAATTACAGGAATCTACATATAAAATTGAAAAGAAAAATATACGCAAATAAATACTTACCTGAGAACACTTAGCTAATAACACTATAGTACACAAAATAAAAATAAAAACATAACACAGTACACTGCATGAAAACACTTTATTAGTAACACTTAATAAAAGAAGAACACAATACAACACACTAATCCACAAACACTTAGTCAATAACACAACAGAACAAACAGAAAATAGAAACAACATACAACACAAAAAATTGCAGAACACACCTAAAATATTAAAGACCTCCAAAATAGATCTATAAAACAAATGATTGAGCATAGCTCTGTTCGGGTATAACATTACCATGGCATACCAAACAATAAAGTAGATTCAGTTCCCGCACAAAGCTCACGGTAAAGAAACCCTTTAGTAACGTGCAGGGGTTCACTGGTGGATAAACTCCAACAGGTGATGGTGGAGAATAGTGCATCACCTTATCACACAGCGCTTCGTCAACCAACGGCACCTGCCATATGTAAGGTCGTAGATACATCTACGAATATATGTGATGAGGGGCAACTGGCAAGACATCAAGCACTAATAATTTTTTTTCAATTTTTCACAATTTTTTTCATTTTTTCATCAATTTTTTTCATTTTTTCACAAATTTTTTCATTTTTTCATGAATTTTTTCATAATATTTTCAATTTTTTCATAATTTTTTTCATTTTTTCACAATTTTTTAAAATTTTTCATTTTTTCATTTTTTTATGACTGTGTAAACTGCTATCGTACGAAACAGTGTCCAATTTATAACTATACCATTTCCACCATATATGCCTACTCTCGATTTTCCTATATTTCGTGGCTCTGACCTCTATGGTGGTTTAATATCCTTCACCAGTTTTTTATTTGATTTATTTAGAGATTCGAACCTGCTCTTGGAGGCACACAATAATATCATAAAAAAAAAATTACGATGACCTCTAACGTATCCCAGATAATTTCCGATTTTCTAAACTTAATTTGCGATCAAATCTAATTCCTAATTCATCTGCCAACAGCAAAATTTTTCGATATTTTTCCATAGCGAATTTATTATTATTTTGCATAGTATCTAGGTATATCCACCAAAGACATTCGAAGTATAAAAATGAAGCCATCAAGACTTAATCGTCGCCATTCATTCCCATTCTTATTCCTTCCATCTTCTTGAACACTTGCAGCAATCAGGAAATCGAATTGCACTTGCGCAAATAATGGAAAGCGACTAGTAACAAGAGTTGTAATGATGATCGCATTTCCGTTAGTCTTCCACTTATAGAGACTATGCGCGATCCTCTTCTTCATTGATCTGCAAATATAAATTTATACACATATAACTATGTACAGGAAAACATTTATATGTACGTCTGTATATGGACTGTGTGTATAACTGTGGACCGGTTATGTTATATTGCAAAAAAAAAACAAATAAACAAACCGTGTGTGCGGCAAGCCCAATTTCACCTTGCAACCCGACCATCCGATCAACAACGGACGGACGGACCAACCGACCGACCGATCGCGGACCGCCGAGAAAACAAATGGCAAGCAAGACGGATTTAGAGAAGCATCCATCAGCCGAACACGCTTTTACCTGTCAGGTAACATCGGAGTCTGTGTGTTGTTGACTGGAGCTCGCGGGTGATGAGTAGTAGACAACACGATTTTCATATCATAATAATTTACGGTAAGACTTGTAGTATAGAAACTAGTCTGTCCGGACCGAAAAGGAGCGGCCCCGATCAGTTCACGTTTCTCTGTTTCAATTCTGATGTTCTATTCCGGAATTGGATGGAAGACGTTTTAAAATGACTGATTTCCTTGTAGTTACTATTTGGGGAGAGGAAGGGGGGGGGGCATATACGGAGAGATTATCTACAGACAATTTTATGAAATTAGCAGCATCAACAACAACAACAAAAAAAAAAGAGAAAAAATTACATTGCGCAACTTTACATACCTACATAGCTGCGCGCGCACAGGGATTTGCCTAGTTACGTACTTAGTTAGTTGTGACAGCATGAAGAGCAATATTTCTAGGCGCCAGCCATGTATGTAGGTGGATGAGATAAAGTGTAGTCTTTATTATATGAGCCACCACCACCGACCGGTAAAACTCTTAAGAAGCCTCTTCCCGGTTGCCAGTGAGATTTCATAATAAAATCCGTAAGATCCATCCATCCACCACCCATGCCATCATCCATGTCTCATGCTGAAGAGAATTTACCTTGAAGTTAAGAATGATTGCATAATAGCGAAATGAATAATATAACAGAAAATGACTCGAGGCTGTTATAAAAGCTAATGTAGATATGTTTGTATATACGTCAAAAACATGTTCGCAAGAAACCTGCATATTAGAGATGACTATATGTGCATATCTACCGTGGTGTTGTATACCTCCTCGTACACTCTTTTATAAGTAGGAAGGATGTCAGCCAAGAATAATAACAATTTAGATAAGCTCAGTTAAGACCGATGGCTTGCCATATATTCCAATCTCTTCTGGGGGCACCTATATAATATATGTGTACGAGTACGAGAGTATGTTAGAGATTATACCTTATAGTGCCTGCCTCTCTCCCGGACGACGACAGACGACACAGGAGAAAGGATTATCAAATACGAAGATGTACATATATAAAATTCCTTCACGCATTCTTGCCTTGTATCGATATCTTAACCTTTCCATGTTTTTATGCACCTACCTTTACCTTTACTACCTGAAGATTTTATATGCGCGCACCTTTTTTGCTCTCACTATTTTCACGATCTGGCTGAGATTCTAATCAATTCTGCGGTTTTCCGTGTATGGACCGCAATAATTTTCATTCGCTAGAGTTTGTGATAAAAGTTTGCTTTTTTACCTGTGTTTTTGTTACACAGGTTGATGCTGCTGCTGCTGCTGCTGCTGGTAGCGATGATGGTGATGGTGGTGGTATTGGTAGGTTAGCTATACTGTTTTATGTTGTTGTTGTTGTTGTTGTTGTTGTTTCGGGTTATTTCTTTAAATAAAAATGTTTTAACCAGTTACGTTGTTGCCTATGATCTCCTTTTGCAGGTATACACATAGATTGAATCTCGATAGAATCAAGGAAACATTTTTGTGCGGTTTAGGTTAGGTTAGGTATATCTATCTACCTGCTCTAAGGTAATCTATTATTCTACATATATACGTTTCCTGCTGCCTTCTGATATAATCGTAATAATTTCAGTTGCGGTATAAAATTGAAATTTTGTACAATGATAACGATTTGAGGTGATTATTTCAATACATGTGGGAGGGGGGGGGGATGATTAGGGTGATTTTGATTACAGTCTACAATTTGAATTATAGATGTAAATAATTTTTAAACTGTTTTATATATTTCTTCTATATAAAATCGGTTGGTTAACTCGATATATGTTATGTACTAATTCTCATCATTATATCGAAAACCACCCACGTGGGGTCTAAGCCACTTTTACTGTATTGGTACTCCATTTCTTATGGTTCCGTGAACATTTCGAACCAATTCGAAACTAGAAACGTCCGAAGAATATTCTTCACATCATTCAGTCGCACCTAATTTTTATATCCTAGATGAAATCTATAGGGGTATACTAAGTTTGTCATTCCGTTTGTAAAGCATAGAAATAATGCTGCTAGAGCAAAATGGATTGAGCACCCGCATAATATTAAAAGTTATTGCTATGCACACGAGCTTTAAAAAAAATAGTAAAATTAAGTTCGACAAGTAAAAAGCTAAAATTGGTCTAAGATGAATACCCGTATGAAATTTCGTTTGGTCACCAATTTGAACAATTTTGATTTTTGAAGTGGTTTTTCGCATATATTTCTAGAACGGTT
Organism: Dioctria linearis; assembly: GCA_963930735.1. NCBI lineage: Eukaryota > Metazoa > Arthropoda > Insecta > Diptera > Asilidae > Dioctria > Dioctria linearis. Next base: position 258,606,234 of record OZ005742.1, on the reverse strand, counting down.
TGTCGGACAGAAAAAATTATTATAACCAATTTTATAGGATTTCTTATTCTGAAGAAGTTTTTAGTACAATAAAAATGTCTAGGACTGATCGTTTTCACAGTATACGTAAAAAACCTGAATTTTTATATGGCAACCCCAAGGAGTTGCCCGATTTATTCCATTTTTTAACTTTATTTGATATTAATATGAAAACACCATGTCCCAAATTTCAGTTTTCTACGTTTATGCGTTCTCAGGCAGTGTCCAAATATATAGAAAGTTTTGTATGGCAACCCCACGATTGACCGATTTGTCTCATTTTCGAACTTGATTTTACTTTTTTTTTAAAGTCCGTGAACAAAATTTCAGCTCTCTAAGTATACGCGTTCTCGAGTTATCGAGCTCACAGGCGGATGGACAGATGGACGCAAAGACGGACATGCAAAAATCAAAATAACTTTTAATATTATGCGTGGGTGTCCAATCCATTTTGCTCTACCATCATTATGTCGTGATGTTACAAATGGAATGACAAACTTAGTATACCCCTATAGATTTCATCTAGTGTATAATTATTTAGAGTTTTTACGTAAGGATCATTATAGATGGCACGAGAACTAGATATCGCATGCAATACCAAAGCGGAGTATATGACTGTTGTTGGTACATTCCGGAATGGACCACAATATTTGGAATTATGGATACGTTGAAATATTAATATTTTCTTGCATCTACCGTGTTGAGGAGGGACACTCCAAAATATACCTTGGTCCATTCCGTACACTCTGCTTTGGTATATCATGCGAAATTTAGCTCTTCTACCGTCTATAATAGTAACGTAGTGGCCATCAAAAACGGTCTAAAGAAGTATCATTATGCCCTGGCATCTATTCCTAGACCCAGGGTAAAGACTAGACAGCCATTCAATTCATTCCTTTGAAATTTCTATGTAGGTACTATGTACACTGTAAAAAATCTGCACAATTGTTGCCGCAAAGCTTGGGTATTTTTCCCTAAAATGTAAGGAATAGTCAATAAAATGTAGTGAATATTTCCTATATTTTTGGGAATATTCCCTACATTTGTAGGAATATTTCGTACATTATAGGGAAAACACCTAAGCTTTGTGGCAACAGTTCTGGACATTTTTTACAGTGTATACTTTGTGGACAACAGACCAAAAACAGCGTAGACAAACATTTAATTTTTTTTTTCTTAGGAATTTACTCGAAAATTTTACTGCAGTTTTATTCACAATTATTTACGCAGCTTTCCTACTTGGGTGGGCATGGGATATTTTGTTGGATAGCCATATCGACGCCAATGCTTCATCTTTACTAGAAAAGTTAGATTCTACAGTGATGTCAGAATAACAGTTCAGTACCGGATAAGAAAAATGTTTAGATATTATTTGAGTTATTTTTATATTTGGTTTCCTTCAATATTCAAAATTCTGCAGAAAAGTTTCGAGTGAATTTCTATCAGAAAAATAAAAATATTAGTGCTACATCAATTGGTGCTGTTAGCAACGAAATACATTGTCAGAAAATTTTAAGTTTTCACTTTTCGAAAATCTCGTTTAGTTATATGAGACACAGCTCTTCGGTATGTCACAAGCAATATTCACGTTTTTCTTGATAAATTTCATATGTGTGTACTTGTACTTGTACTTGTGATTGTCAGTACTGACTTCGTCTATCCATTTTACAGACTACAAACGACCTGGCTAGTCAGTTTATTTTAAAAACGTCGTCAAACTGTACAGATATTATTCTCCTGTATATGCATTGATAATGATTTCGTCCTTATTCAAACTTCTTTCCGTCATTTTTATCTAGAAAATGAAGATTACAATGTATATTAAACTTTTTTCAGTCATTTCGTATTCAAAAGAGAAAAGATCAGAAATATAAACACAAAAAAGTTCCACTAATATCTTAGATTTTAATTTCAGTTTCCGCAATTTTAATTTTACTTTTGACAGTTTACTGGCAAGATTTTCGATAAGTCAGTACTGATTAGACAGTAAGAAAAAAAAAAACAATCAGTAGAAGTTTACACGAGTCTGCATTGTCAGTTCTACTGACGCGTGTAACCTCCTAGTAAAGTTGGTTTCAAAATGTCATTTTCATTCGACTTTTTATCCCTGCTGATCCGTAGTTTTCTCTCTAAATTGAGATTGGAACGATTGAGGGTTTATTTTTCTTGTCCCTGGACTGTAAATTGTGGTATCCCGCAAAGTTCTATCTTTAGCCCTTTAGTATTTAGTCTGTTTTCTTAGTTTTGCAAAATTTCACCTGTGTAGCGGTGATGTGCAGGTCAGAACGACCTGGTTATGAACTCTATTCATGTAATAAATTCGGATGCGAGTAATTGTTCGTTGTAGCTTCAAGTTATTTTATGATGTGATTCCGAAGACCAAGACTTATCGAAAACCAAAATGTTACATATCTATAAAAAACCTGGCTTGTATCAAGTTTTATAATCATAATTTTGTCATTGTTTGAATTTTTCCAGTGAATCTAAATTAAAAAAATTATTCTCCGCTGTATCTTCGTAACAACAAATTTACTCACATCAATGGAATTTCTTTAATTGCAAAAACTTATACACGACGCCTTAATCTAATTAAAAGCGCGAATTGAAAATATATGTATTTAAAATTCACTTCAATGACTTAATTCTCTTTCAATTTGAAGCAATTTACGCTTAAACGAAACAAATCACTGAGCAACAAAAACCAATAGAAAGTGGCCAATAGCAAAAGCTCTGCGTCATCGCAAAATATTTCAACGCGTATTTTATATAAAGCGGAAATTGCGTTTTGTTACGCTCAACAAAAATTTCATAGACTCCGAAGAAGACGTGTGCCGCCGGTGAGTTTCACTTTATATTTAGTATAGGAAATTAGGAAAAAGATCTGAGAAAAATGGAAGCACGTTCATTAGGCTTTCGTCGAACTATAAGAGAAATTGATTTCTACACAATACGGGGTTACGGGCTTAATTAAGCATGAATGAAAAAAAATTGAATAATTAGCATGAAAACGGTAATATACACCCGCGTGCATGCTGTTAACTATTGTTTTAATTTTTTGAGGTATATTTTTCTAAGAGTTCTTGTAATTGGCAGGCAGAAAACATTAATCGTGTTTAGATCGTAGGCAAGTCTTAATTGCAAGATTTGAAGAATTTTGTGATTACTTCCTGCTGGTTCGGATTGGAATTTCATAGATAATTGCTTGAGTTGCCTGAGCTATAATAATTTTTTTGATTAACTTGAATGAAATATTCTTGATCGCTAATTTAGATCGTTGAAGTTGTCATTAGATTTTTTTTCTTCTTTATTTATCTAAATTCAATTTGCCCCGCAATACAATGTTAAGAGTAGGGGCGACAAGGCCTCCAGGACCTTGCGTATACCGCAACCATAGCTGATCTATTGTACCTTCCCCTAAAGTGGTTAGACAAAATCGAGTCTTTTAACGAGCTCGATTATTGCTTTTGGAGTTAGATTGGAGACATTATCTGGAGAGAGAATTGTTCTTCCAGTGATTTGCAGCCTTAGAGCTGCAAGTGCTGGGCACTCACATATGACGTGCATCGAGGTTTCATCTTCCTCTCCGCACAGTCGACACAGTTCACAGTCGGATTTGCTTATCTTCTTCAGGAAGTGACGGTAGTGGCCATGACCAATGACTGCATTAGGAAGTAGTCTGAGCGACTGTTTGCTAAGTCCAATAAGTTGGCGCGTCTGAAGATGATAGGGGTTGAAGAATTTCTTCGTCTGCCTCATACCGGGCACGCTACACCAAAGGAGATTCAGTTTCCAACTTAAGCAGTTCCCCCCTAAAGTGGCTTTTTGGTAGGCCAAATGTCGGGTAGGGACCAGTATACGGACATACGGCTCCGGTCTTAGCCAGTTCGTTTCATTACCAGCCACTCCTTCATGTACTGGAACCCAGACTAAGGTTACTTGGTTGTCCCTAGACAGTAGTTGGAGTTTCCAGTAGCAGATCCAGACTAATTTCCACTTAAAACTTGAGAGGAAAGAGCTAGGAGCGCAGCTTGGCTCTCTGAACAAATGTTAATGTTGGAGTTCTTGCAGCCCTTATTTCCTGCGCTCCAACTTCTATACCATAAACTTCCGCCTGATAAATGGAAGGAGAGGCACCAAGCGGAATGTACAGTTCCACTTCTGGACCAACCACCCCTGCGCCGGTTTTCCCGTCTTTCCCGGATCTGTCAGTATACCAGACTTGGGCCCGCTGCGGAAGCTGGAGTCCTCTGTCTAGTATGGTTACCTTGTATCCTCTTTCAAAAGAAAGTCTCTTGGCCATAGTATCTATTGGAGCTTCTAGGTCGTTAATGTTGACCTACTCGAAGATACTGAGATGACCTACCCTGGAGGAAGTGCGCTCATCTGGCCTTTCCTATCGAATCATATTAGCCGCTGCTTCCCTCTGAATAAAGAGGTAGAGAGACTGTAAGCCAAGAATGACTTCAAGTGCACGTTGAGGACACGATGTAAGGGCGCCAGTGGCGCCCAAACATGCCATCCTTTGCACCTTATCAAGGGTTCTCCTGGTGGTTTGTCTAATCCAAGAAATTTCGACGCTTCCCTTGGCAAATAATTTTTGTAAAACAGATTGGACGAAAGATTTAGGTTTACATTGATTTGAAAGGATCGCATGAATACCTCACTTTTCAATTAATGTTAATGAAATTTCGATTTACACATTAGTTTGAGTTAATATGGGTGTTAAAGGAGTAAACTAAATCAAAACTACTATTATCTGTGAATGTAAGTAACCGAGACCGAGAGAGAGAGAGCTCGAACATAAAATCCCGGTCAAGAGCGAGGCGGTCTAGCACAATAACGGTTCCGTACCAGAACTTTAGCAACCAACAGTCGTTTTCGAAAAAAAGAAGTCTGTGACAGAAAGGCGGACGAATGCAAAAGAGATCTTGTAAGGGTTCGGTTTTTTTTCCTTTTGAGGCACAGACACCATAAAAGCTAACGAATGGAGATAAGAGCCCTGAGGCATACCAACTCTCATAGGATGAGATTCAAAAGTATAACACTATTCAATACGAGATTTAAATTTTTAGACAATCAGATTAAAATCTCTTAATCCAAACTAGAGGAAGGAAGTGCCTTGCACTTGACCAAAATAGTATCCTAAACTATATCAAAGACCCTTAAGCATATTATTGGACCCACGATTACGTTTCCAATGTTCTATTAGAAAAATCAGCAAGTTTCCAAGTCAGAGTAGTTCAGGTCGACAACTTTTCATTATAATACGGCAGTAAATGCTTGAATGATGTAAGAGCCTTAGCCCAACTAATAGTGTCCATCAATGATCTAGAATTAATTTTATTGCTTCTAACTGTCGCTAAAATGATTAATAGTCCACCTAAAATTAATTTTAGGAGACAAATGAATTGTACAATTATTACAATAATTATTTATTAATCTACCTTTTTACAATATTATTGCCGCATGCGTACCTAGTACGAATATACAAAAATTTAGTACAAAAGAATTCAATTGGTATAAATCATTTTTTACAAAAAGTATTTCGACATTTAGACATAACTCGCTGCCGTCTTCAATCGGGAGTAGCGATACCTTTTTATCGTTCTGGGACATGTACCATTTGCTGCTCGTACGCTGACTACTCTTACGAGTTCATCGGGACCTCTATGGACTTCTATCACTCGACCTTACTTCCAGTTCATCATGGATGGAATGTTGTCATCCTTTGATAAAACCATTGTGCCGACCTTGATATTTTGTGATGTCTGCTTCCATTTAACTCTCAGGAGCTGCAAGTACTCATTACTCCACCGAGACCAAAATTGCTGTTGGATATACTTGAGGCGTACCCAGCGATTGACTGTATTCAGTATCTTCTCTCTATGATCAGGGGCTCAACTATGTCTGTAAGAGAAGAGAAGATTAAAAAATGAGCAGGAGAGAGAGCGGATAAGTTATTTGGATCAGGAGAGAGGGGTGTTATCGGACTAGTTTTAGTAAGCGATTGTAGTCAGTTCCTTGTACGACAATTCTGTTTCTCTCATAATACTCTGGAAATGATGTTTGCTAACTTTATGAAGCTCTCCCACAATCAGCCGCAGTTTGGGGAGCAGGGCGGTATGAGAAGTTTGTCGTATTACCCGAGTATCACTTTCCTCTTCGAGAACTTAATCTTTTCAATGTCATCAGTAATGATTGAGTGATGAGTCCTGCGACAACCTTTATAGGTGAACTGCCTTAACTGCAAGACACACAAACAAAAAAATATGTACTACGCTGCCTTCCCCTAACGCCGTATCGAATCGTAAATGGCCCACAGAAGTCTACTCCAGTGTTAGTAAATAGACGCTCTAGTTGAACTCATGATCTGGTGAATGGACTTTGGTTTCTCGTGGTAGCAAGCAATGCATTTATCCAATACCTCTACCGATCACAGACCTTCCGCTTATTATTCAGTACTTGTTTCTAATAATTGCTTATAGCGTTTGTTGTCCAGGGTGAAGATAACGGTAATGGTAGCCTCTTATATCTGCAAATGGGCATAATGCCTTATTTATTTATCACGTGATCATAGCAGATTTGGAGGGATCATTGTATGGGAAACCAAATCGTACTTCGGCATGATAGACCTACAAATTTTGGAGGGGGAAAACAAAATTCCCAAAAATATAAGCAAACATTAGAATGGGCTAAAACAAAATTATTCAGGAGATGATGGGGGTCATTAATTGGTCTTCCAGCATGACAACGCTGCGATTCATATCGCCAGATCCATTACACAGTGGTTTCAGGAACGATTCATTGAAGAAGCTCTTGAGTGGCCATCGTTGTCACCTGATCTCAATATTATTGAAAACTTGTGGAGCTGGTTATCCCGGCAAAGTGTATTGTAATGGAACGTAATACCGGGACAAGACCGAACTAATTCTGGCGATAAAAGAGTCGTGGGGTGAAGTACCAATGGCCGGTTTCACAGTCAAGGCTTAAGCCACAGCGATGGCTTAAGCCAAGGCTTAATAAATATTTCGGTTTCACAATCAAGGCTTAAGTGATATCACTGGCTTAAGGCAAGCTTAACTTAAGCCCGTCATGTCGAAGGCTTAAGCCTCAGATTTTGCTGTGAAAAACATGCGGCTTAACTAAGCCTCAGCTTACTGAGTTCTGTGAAACAGAGTAGGCTTAAGTTCTGGACTTAAGCCACACCTGTGGCTTAGCTAAGCTCTGGCTTAAACCTGGACTGTGAAACCGGCCATAAAAGAAGTAATCAAAGCTTTGTATGAGTCTCTGCCTATGACGTTCATTTCAAGTTATAAATAAAAATGGGAAGAATAGAAATTATGAAAAACAGCGTATTTTTCTTACTACTAAATAAGAAAAATTAAAATGTAAACCTTTCTGTCTTAAAAGAAAAAATTGCCTTAGATTCCAGGGGGCTGGTTAACCAGTTGTCACCGAGTGTATATTCGGGGATTTTGCCTTCCGAATGGGGATCGTTTTCTTTCTTTTTGTACCCAACTCACAATTTTTTCAAGATCCTGCTTCAACAATGCTGTCTTCTACTTAAACGCAGTGTGAATATAATTTTGGTTTAGTTCCAAATTTCTTCCACGATATTTCTAATTGTTTGCCACATCGAACATATTGTTAGAGCATTGATCAATTCGCTGTTACAAATTTTACAAACAATCTCCTAACTAACCCATTGATATAAAGTTGACAGTTTCGAGCTGATCGACTGCGAGATCAATTGGAATCAATCGTACTTACATAGGTAGAGCTAAGATAATTCCAATGTTCAACATTTGTAAATTTTTGATTACATTTGATTGCTTTGCTCGACAGAAATATTCTGTTCAAAGTTATCATTTTATTTTATTACTAATTAATTCGACATTAAAAGAAGTCGAATAAATCAAGTTCTTTTCTTAATCTAATTACCAAGAAGAATCGGAGTCGTGATTATTTAACCCAGACAGTCTGCAACATCAATTAGTGTCAGTTAAGGAAAAATTATTGAGATAGACAAGCGCATCATAAAAATATTGTTATCGGGGGTTCTAGCACTGAGACCCACCCACACCAACAGATGCATGTACTAAAGTTTTACTTTGTTTTATAAGTAATAATTTTTAAAACTCGATTCAATTCCAAAATGAGACTTAAATTTAAAGGTAAATAATTTATTATTATTATTATTTTGTAATACAAATTCTTGTATACTTGGATAATAATATGCGTGCGCAGCTTTACTATTGATATAAAGATACTTTACCTCGGTTATCGAATCATAATCAACAAAAGATGTAAAGATTTTTTTGTGATGTCATCTTATGGCATTTTACTGCACTTGTGCCGTCCCCACCCACCCTTCCCCCCAGTAAGTCTAGTAAATTTTTCTTTAATAGGTGATCAAATGACAAGTTTTACTGCCCCATGTTCTCTCACACCTTCGCCACAGGCGATTATTGTGGCATGGAATATTTTGCAATCTAAAAATTGAGCCCCCAGAACTAGCTGCATTACATTCATATTCCTGCACAGTGTCATATGAAATATGAATTTTTATGACTTCCTCTTTTCTAAGAGATTTAATTACAACTCTATCCGTGTATACCGCCATGGATTCCACCACAGATATGCATTCCGCCTAGTTGTAAATGTTAATATGGACAAATTCTTAGAACATCCGAAATTTAATTGCTGGGATTCGTGCGTTTATTGCATACACAGTTCATAGGGGGGGTGCCGCCAATACTAGTGACAGAAGAGAAATAGGCAATGTTTTTGATTACAATACTGATGGGATGGAGTGAGACTATTTTTAGCTAATTATAAGATGAAACACTTTATAGGATAAAGTCTGTGGTATTCACTGGAAGAGTTCATCGGTCTCTGTGTGTCTACTTTTATTAGTAGAACTATATAGCAGTGATTTCAGAAAAAAGAAAGAGTTTTAAAATCTAGCTCATTCCGTCATAGTGGGAAGAAAGAGTTGAAGAGTGAGCTCAGAGGGATCTCTGCCACTTTCCGCTATAGAGGGAAGAAAAAATAATATTTATATGTCTGTTGTGTATTTGTGTCTGCGATGGGGTTATACGGACACTTGCATCAAAGACTGAGGTAGACGTCGCCACACTTTAATTAATAGATTCTTCATCAAAGCTCACCGAAACAAACAACTTAAGAACTTTTAGGTACATCAAACTATTTCATAATCGACCAAATATTCTGCTCACGGACTTTATCTCAAAAGACCTGGAGGAGACAATGTAAGAGCTGTAGGTAGTCAAATTGTGTTTATGCTTTTTCTTAAATACATGAATAATATATACCAAAAAGCCTGTACTGTATCTCGACACGGATTGAGTTGACTTCGAAGTAAACTAGATTGAGTATAAGATATCTACCGTGCGTCGCACAACAAGATGTCGCTTCAGTGGATTCTTGGTTACATGGGAATTTTAGGGAATGAAAGGACTGATCTTCTACTTAGGTCTGGCTCTCTGTTCCTTAGACCAGAACCCGGCGTAACCCGGCGTAACTCTTTCCACCACCTCGGTTATCGGGTCTCTCACCAAATCAGAGGAGATGGGCGAACTTGCGCACTTGCACAAAACTTTTTCTTGATGGGTCCAATAGGAATTTCTCTGATTTTCTTTTGGGGCTCGGAATGTAGAACTGTGGTTGGTATCATCACCGGCCGCAGCTCGGCTCACGATCATCTAACAAGGATGGGAGTTGTTGACGACACCCTTGAGTGCCTGTCCTTCCTGGAAGGACAGCATGATACAACCGAACACTTTCTGTGTGATTGTCTGGCATGCTGGATACTCTAGGGGTCTTCCCTCCTATCTGTGGATGAGCTGAAAAATTTACCTCACCAAGACTCGATCCAGTTTATTAAGAGGACAGGAGGGTTTTGGTGAAACGCTTTTCAGCAGGTTATGGACCGCCCTGAATTCCGTCCTTGTGATCTCTTACTCCCCTACCTTTGAAGAAGACCAACAAATTCACAAGATCTCTAGAAGAAAGTCTCATCAGCAGTTGGATAGTCAAAGTTGCTTTGAGAAGTTCCACGACTGAAGATAGAAGAGAGACAGATAAAGACAGATGTACTTTCGATATCATCCGAACATTTATATTCTATAATTACTCGTGGAACATACAAAAGGGAACAGAGGATCGGAATGAAACTCTTTTCTAACCCTGTAATTTGCAGTTCAATTCATATCGTCAGGACGACTTGTGTTCGGTTGATACCCAAAAGATGGCGCTAGTTGATTGGAGTTGTCAAAAATTTTTACCATATTATTAAACATTGTGACAAATGACATGAAACTTGAATTTATATTCAAATTAAAAAAAAATCGTGTTTTTGGCAGCGCAAGTTTCTTTGTGGGATTCCTTTTATGTTTTGAAGTATAGGCCTCATTTAGGACAAGTTGGCGAAAGTATATTCCAATATTTCCGGCATTATATTTGGTGCACTCTAAAGATTTTTGCGATTGGTGATCGTCCGTCGTCTCTTATATTCGTTCAGGATTTTTATTTTGCGTCCAACTTAAAGGGGTCAGCAATGACGTCTATACAGGTCAAGTATTCGTCAAAAGTATGATTGACTATTATTATCCAATATCGTTTGCACAATTCTATTGCGGATCTGGTTAAATTGTGCCCTGCTGACCATTCTTAAAAAATGGATTACCTTAGATTGCATGTTTGTAATAAATTCGACACTCTCATTTTTCGTATTGTTAAACGAAGGTTGGAATCCCTACCAAAATGTCTGTAATAGATTTAAATAAGCTTTCTCTTGGAATCCCTTAAAATGGACGCTTTTTTCAATTTATTTTCTGGACTTCTCTACTTCTCTTTTTATATCGGCAAATGGAGTATAGCCAGCTTATGACTTCCGTATCAGAGCTCTTTTCGATGCAATGAGTTGTCTGGTCTAATCTTTAAAAGGTGGGGACGGGGGTTTCAAGTTGCAACCCAAAAACAAATCCATCTCAAGGATATCTTGTGGGATAGATTTCTGCAAGTCAAGTCAAGTCAAGTGCTTTTGCGCTTTCAAATTTCTTCCTTGTCTTCCTTCTTTGGATTTTGTTAGATGATCACATCCTTCAGATTTTCTTCTTTAGGTCGTTGGGGCTTATCTTTGGTCCTCAGTTCGATTAGATGTTTTGCTTTTTTCTTCTTTTTGATCCTTGGTTTGATTTTTATCACCTCTCGTGTTGTTGTTAGTTCTTTTCCTTACAGCTGCTGCGCCATATCAGCTGTGCCACATCAGCTGTAGTTAATGACTTTCTCGCAAGAGTTTGTTGTTAAATTTGGGAGGGACTGGGAGGGAGTGAGGATTGGATATGTTTTGGGATCTTTAGGAAGTTAAGGACTGGAAAGTTCCTATACTGGCAGGTTTCATCAGAGACATTCCCGGGTTCTTGAGATTATTTGGAATTACCCCATCTAGTAATCTCCTTTGGTGTCATAGAAACTTATTCTACCTTCGTGGAGGTAGATGTTTCTAGCATCAGATTTAGCCAAGAGCAAGGGTGACAGATATTTGAAATTTGCCGGTATTAGAAGATCCGGCAAGTTGTTTATGAGTGGGTTTGAATAGATAGGGATTTTCTCGACGTGTTTTTCGGTTTGACCGAACAGATATTCTTTGATAGGAGTTATATTGGCTGCCTCGTACAATACTTCGTTGCGGTAGTATTGTCCGTTGGTTCTTCTATGGAGTCCTGTGCAAGCTCTAAGAATTTTTCTTTCGAGTTTGCTAAGGCGGTTCATATAAGTGGGGGAGACTGTGTGCCATATGGGAAAGCAATAAGTGATGACAGGCTTGTACATGAGTAGTTTTGTATGGGTTGTGAGTCCGTCCCTGATATTGATTATAGGGCTTATAAGGCTGTACGCGAAATTATCTTTGCTAATGGTTGCTTTAGCATGGTTATTAAACCGTAGGAGTTCATGGAAATTTACTCCTAGATATTTCGGTGTTTGTGTGGGCTTTATTGCTCCTCCATTATATACGGCCGTAATTATTTTGGATTTAGCGACTTGGCGGTTTCGCCCGGTGCTAGGTTTCCGAATACAGATAAGTTCGGACTTTTGGATGTTGATTTTGATCCCGCTCCCCTTTTTGTGATAAAAGGCGAGCTTGCTGAGGTGTAGGTTGATTTTATTGACCGCCAGGAGCGGGCAGCGAGATTGGTCGTATGTGAGGGAGTCATCGGCGAAGAGTAGCATTGTGCCGCTTTCATTTTGAGGTTGGTCTGAGGTGTAGAAGTTGAAGAGTATTGGGCCCAATAATGAGCCCTGGGGAACACCTGCTGCGATTATTTTGAGCGGAGATTTATGGTCATCAAGTTCCACATAGAATTTCCTAGAAGTTAGGAAACTGTGGATAAGTCTGTTTAGGTGTTTAGGTGTGGAGCAAAGCCAAATTGATTTAATTTGTATATTAGCCCTGCCGTCCAAACTGAGTCGAAAGCTTTTTCAAACGTCGAGAAAGCACCCGACCGTGCATTCGTTTCTGTTTAGAGCTCTTGTAGCATCCGTATGGAATTTTAGTAAAGGGTGGTATGTAGAATGTTTAGGCTTGAAGCCGAATTGAAAATTTTGGTGGATTGTGTTTTTCTTCACAGGTAATTATTATTTGTAGCTGGATAACTTTTTCAATAAGCTTTCCCAAATTTGAGATGACGGAGATTGGTCTAAATTCCTTGATGTCTTTAGACGAAGATTTTTTTGAGATGGCGAAAATTCGTGAGATTTTCAATTTTTCCGGAAAGTAACAATTATTTATGCAATTGTTAAAAATAGTTGCGAGGAAATCGAGTGCTATAGGAGGTAGCTTTTTGATGATTGAATTTGAAATTTTTTGTCAGGGCCGCTCGATTTTTTGCTATTTATTCTCTTAGTTAAGACATAGAGTTGGAGGGGGTTTGTGAAGGTGTCTTGATCTTCTGGGTAAATTGCTGGGTTGTCCACAGCGAAAAATGTTTGTGGTATGGATTCGTTAGCACTGAGAAAGGTGCTAACACACACCTGTCTACTTCAAAAGAGAAGGTTGGGTGGTCTGTGAGGCTTAAGTTGTCTTTGAAGGTGTTTTGGAAAAATGTTGCAAATGCACTTTTCCAGTGGAAATGATAGAGTTCCTTCGTTGCTGGTTATGATTTTAGGTAGTTTCGACTTCCTAGAACAGACTTTGTTAATATTATCAAAGGTCTTCTCGAGTCTTTTTCTAAACTGTTCATCGCAGAACAATTTTGTTTGCTCATCTATAATCACTGATAAGCACTTGACTTGAGAAAGGACGGATTGTGATAAGCAGAATTTTGGGTATTGAAGGTTCTATGGTAAATGCGGTTGAAAATTTTCCGCAGCTTTTTCCTATATTTATATAGATTCTGAAGACCTGAGGGAAGGTTCTTGAATTGGTAATTCTTTACCAGGGTTGTTCGGGAGAAGGCAGCTGGTAAAAAGCTCAATTTGGGAGTCTATTTCCGAATTTGAGAGATTTCTACTGTTAGCTGGGAGATTTTCTTGGTAGAGTGATGTTAGTCGGTCTTGGAATTCATTCCAATCAACGTTAGTCAGAGTGGAGGGTGTTGGTAAAGTCAAGGTGAGTCTGAGTATTATTAGTGGAGATATAATATATAATAAAGTAATTATCGGTGGGGACTTTAATGTGAACATGTTGCAACAAAACTCGACATCTGAAAATTTTATTCACCTGATCCAGAGTCTTGATCTGAAACAAGTGAATATGCTTCCCACGTTTTGTGGTGTGGAAAATCCATCATTACTTGATTTGTTTCTTGTTACAGATGAAAGTTCTGTTAAGTTCTTTAATCAGCTTAGCCCTCCAAGTATTATGGATCATGACATATTATTCTTGACATATGAGTTCCTAGTAGAGCGAGAGGTTGAAATACCGACTTTATATCGTAATTATAATCGCATCGATATTAATTGTATGTTGGCGGAGTGTACCACTCTGCCGTGGAATGAAATGTATGATTTCACTGATGTAGATGACCAAGTAGAGAAGTTCGATTCCATCATGCAATATCTGCATGATAAATACGCTCCTCTTCGCTCACGGCGTAGTATTACACACAGAATTCCGATATACGGAAGAAATTAGTATACTTATAGCAGAGCGTGAGTTTCTTTATCAGAGGTATAAATACTCGAGAAGTCAGCTTGCCAAGCGACAGTATAAACAAATTAGAAATTTGGTAACACGTAAAGTGCGGTCCGTAAAGCGTTATTATTTGGGTTACAAGCTTGACCCTAGTCTCACCTCAAAAAAATTGTTGGTCTAATTTAAAAAGCTTGGGCATTCATGGCAAACATGCCCCAACCTGTGATTTTGATCCAAATGATCTAAATGAACATTTTACTTCGTCTTCAGCAGTGGTATTCCCAACTGCATCTGACTTTATGCATGCAACTCCCCAATCACCATTAGATGATGGTTTCAGGTTCCGCTGCGTAGATTCATTAGAGGTTTGCAATGCCATTAATTCGAAAAGTTCAAACGCTAGAGGGGCGGATATAATCCCTCCACTTTTCGTGAAATTACTTTTGCCTGCTATATTACCTACTGTCAAGCAAATCTTTAAAACTGCTTTAACTACTTCAAAGTTTCCAGCAAAGTGGAGAAGGGCAGTTGTTTTAGCCATTGCCAAAAAAACCTCCCCAAGTAACATGTCTGATTTCAGACCTATCAGCCTATTATGTTTTCTGGCGAAAGCCCTTGAGAAGCTCATATCAATCCAAATGTTTGAGTATCTTGAGCAAAGTTCGCTGTTATCTGCTTGTCAATCTGGCTTTCGTCGCAAGCACAGCTGCGAAACAGTTTTACTGAAAGTTACCACCGATATTCGTGAAGCGCTTGATAGGGATGATATGGGGATTCTGGTGCTATTGGACTTTTCTAAAGCTTTTAACAGTGTCAATCATAGTAAATTATTGCAAAATTAGCTTCGAATTTTAACTTCGCCTCTTCTGCACTTTCGATTATTAACAGCTTTTTGTCTGGACGAACACAGCAAGTGAAAATAAATAATTGCCCTTCGAATGCAATAAATTTGACATGTGGAATTCCCCAAGGCTCTATCTTAGGACCGCTGCTATTCAGCCTTTATATTAATGATTTACCGGATGTTATACGTCATGCTAATATACATTTATATGCGGATGACGTGCAGATCTTTATGAGCTGTCCTATTGGCTTGTCTGGGGATTGCATTGTCAAGATCAATAGTGATCTTGTGCGGATTGATGAATGGTCAGCATTAAACGACCTTACATTGAACGCTAAAAAGTCTACTTATATGCTAATATACCGAAGAGGTTTGGATCTTTCGAATTTTTCTCCTATTGTTCTTGGAAATACCCCGCTACCCCACTTAGAGCGTATAAGGAATCTTGGTATAATACTAAACTCTCGGATGAGTTGCTGTGATTATGTAAATAGCGTGTTGGGAAAAGTGTATGGCGAACTTCGTCGCCTTTGGCTCTCAGCACATTTACTTTCTGTAAGTGTTAAAATTAAAATCATCAGAGCATTATTAGTACCTTTTTTCACTTATGGAAGTTTAGTCTTCACTGCTCTAGATTCTAGCTGCTCTCGAAAATTAGAGATTGCATTTAATAATTGCAAAAGATTTGTATTTGGACTTCGACGTTTTGATCATATAAGCCAATATAGAAATGTAATTCTGAACTATTCCCTTAAAACATATCTTTTGCTTAAAGCACTAGTTTTCCTTCATAGGCTAATTTATACCAATCAGCCTGCTTTTCTCTGCAATGGTATCAGATTCTTGCATTCCACTAGACATGTGGGTATTTTGATTCCCCGCTACCGTACAGTATTGGGCCAACGTTCCTACTTTGTTCATATGTATAACTCGCAAGTGGAATTCTCTTCCTGTCAATTTGCAACGTATGGGGTCAGCCGGCATGTTTAAGAGGCTTCTTTTTCAGTATTTATTAAGTGAGAATTAGGCATACGTCCGATGAGCTTGAAAAATCTGTAGTGTATTTAGGTTTGTTTGTCAGTATAGCAGTAACTAATATAGGTTAGTATTTACTTTTTATTTTATTTTTTTTATTTTATTTTCCCAGTTTTGATTTTTTTTTTTGTATTTCATTATCATTTAATCTAATTTCTCTTTTTCCTATCTTTCTTTTATTTTATTGTGCTGTTTTGTTTTTCTCTTCTCTTTTTTCACTTAGTAGCATTTCCTGGTAGAAATTTTAGAATGTACATGCTGAAAAGATTTGTTGTGCATTATCCTTAAAATAAAATTGAAAATTGAAATTGAAATAGTAGTTTTATAGATAATTTAATAGCTATAGGTGATCTGAAGAGGCATGATGAGTATCGCAGCTGGCGTTTGTGATTTGGGGTAGTAAGCTTATCATGCTTGAGGAGACGAGGAAGAAGTCTATGTGTGAACCAGAACGAGCAAATCGTGGCTCTCTTGATTTCTGTCCAGCCAGTTGGCGGCTGTGTATATTGTTGCGAGCGTGGCCTTTGGTTCGTTATTTAAAACACAATATTAAATAATTAATATATAAGTTCTTTATTACACTTAAATCATATAAAGTTCACAAACATTTATTTAATCAACTCAACTCTAATTATCGCTAACACTGTACTTTCAATTATCGCAATCTAATTACACACTATCGCTTCTTTATTACTTTCGCTTCTTAACACTGCAACGTCTAAAACAAGACTCTTCCTCTGGCGATGACAACTGTTATATTTATACCCTAGAAACTCTCCGGATTATTCTGGAGTGTTCTATTCCAAAAGCTTCTTGACTATTCTATTTGTTCTATTCCTGAACTTTCCTGTAGATTTCATAATCGATTCTCCGAACCTGAAGTTATTTACTCCCCGAACCTGAAGTTGTTTATTGCCAGTAGATGTCACCAGTTGTCTCTTTCTATTACACGTAACAATATGTATCCCTAAATAGGTAAAATATTCATCTGCTACCCCTACAATCGTATGATAGTTTTTTGTATTCCTTAAACACAGTTATATAAAATTCGATAAACAAACATTTCCAGGTAGGTAAAGCCTCCTGTTATTGTGGCAGGAACATCAATGACGACCTCTTTCCATGTTATTAACAGACATCGCACCGTAACCGTATTGTGTTTATGTGTGAATATTTCTAAATTGCGTATAGATCTGATCACCGTATGAAAAGTATGTCAACCAGGTGCCAAGGCCTAAGTACGGAGTATGTCTATTAATAATTTCTATATAGTCAACAACTGACGAACTGAGTATGTATGTGTGATGAAATTTGCGTTGGAATAATTGAATAAAATTTTTAAGGCATCGCATAAAATCTTCTCTCTCTCCTAGTTAACATCTCTAATCTTAACTGCACATGGCGCGGCTGCTATCGTCTTCACTTGTTTTCTGTATGTGGATTTTTCTTCTTTTATTTTTCAACTCAAATTGAATAGTGCGACAAGATGCTCGGCTTCACCACATTCCTTTCTCAGAGGAGGGCCCTGCAGCAAATCTGTGCTGCATTCTCCTTCGTATTTCGGTTTGGCATTTTGATTTTGCTCGAGTAGTTGCTCTACAGCATTCTCCGGTGATTTTCTATAGCACAGCTACAAAATCCTATAAGTAAGCCCTTTTGTCTAATAAGAATTAAATCTGCCTATAGCCGTTTGTATATGTTCGGCAGGTGGCTTTTTATTATTGTACCTCTATCTACCTGTATCTACCTCTTTTAATCGTGGTAATGTGAATAATGTTTTGTGTGAAGGTAACAAACAGAGCCCCTACCTTCCTCTCTAGCATTTATGTCTAATGCAAAGCGATATTTTCATATAATATTTGGGCCTATGTATCGAACCAATACTGTTTGTGTGCTTCTTCATTGGAGGTATTCATTGTTGCTTCGCATCACCTTTTTGATGTCATAATTCTGTGCAAAAAAAAATTTCCAATCTAACAAAATAAATTACCTAAGAAAAGAGTTATCAGATTGAGGTGCAAAAATTGGTGTTTTTTTTTGCTTGATGCTGCGTGTACCTTTTTTCGGCTCAGATTTTTGTTAATTTCGCACTTATCAGTTAACCGTGAGATTTAAGTAGGTGGTAATTGCTAATCGAATTTATTTTGACGTAATTACTGTAATCTTTTGGAAATTGGAGTCAGTCTGGATTTGCCGACTTTGACTGTGGTTGGTTTTTTTTTTTTGGGTTGCTTCTTCAAATGCTAAATTTTAGTAATTATAGAGTTGCGTTTTTTTTTTACCATTTAGAAAATATTTCCGCTAATCAGAGTATAGCAATTAGGTATAGGTTGAACTGATAACTTGCACGCTTTGAATTTGTAATTGTGATTAAACTTTTATTACTGTATTTTTGCTATCTATGCACATTTAAAATGGATTGAGTTTAGAAATTGCTGTGTATATGCAGATTTTTGTATAATTTTCAATTTTATTCAGACTGTAAAAGAGTGCTAATTTTAAAAATTGAAATAAAATTAATGGAGATTATGAAAACCCAAAATGAAATTTTCTAACCTATATAAGAAAAACGTATTCGAAAATTAAACAAAAAAAAAATCCTACACTTTCTAGAGACTATGTAATTAATAAATTTTGTAATACAGTGTACGGCAGTACTCATGGCAATCGTCTTTTTATTATGAGAGAAAGCTGCTAACCTTAAGCTCAATTCCCTCTAGAAGCAATATAGTCTTAAGCCTAACTAAAAAAATCTCATAGGTATGGGTGTAAAATGAGTTGACACCCATAGAGGACGAGGTCCTACATATAACGTACAACAGATCCCATGCAAGTGTTTTATTGCTTATCATCACAAGAATTTTAGCTCAGTTATTAATGACAACCAACGGAAACTTTCAACTCTTCTTTTTACTTTACGTTCCTCTCCTTGCTGACTATTCACCAACAAAAAAACAAAAACTCATCTTTTTCTGTCAGACACTTTTTGGTGTTCGGTCTCAGCTAGGGTTTAGTCATGTGGCCCAGTCACAAGTGCAGCACATTTGCCGTGTAGCATAATGCAGGCACTGCTGCTTGCTGTCAGTGTAGCATACTGCTGTATGCAGTACGCTACGACTATAAAAATATAGATTTAGTAATAGTTCTCATTCAGTGCAATTACACTTCTTAGATTTCAGAGGGCAAATCTCCTGAGCATGAACAAATTTATTGACCAACCTGAAAGTCCTCCTAGAATTCCTAGAGGGCCCGATGGTCAACCCAAAATCACACATTATGCCGAAACGCCATAACTTTGAAATACGATTCAAGGTAATCTTAGGGGACCATAAACAATAGCACACTGGGGATCTACGATTTGAAAAGGAAACTCTTAAATAGTACACGGATTGATCCAAAATGGAAGGTAAAGCAGACGTGGGCATATACGGGTCGAAAAGACATCTCGCAAAGATGCTGGGAGCAGCCTCATTAACCATTTTCAGGCAGAAATACACGCCATTCACGCTCGCGAAATAATTCACAAGAATATGCATGGAGCTAAAATATACATAATAAAAGACAGCCAAGGAGCACTTAAAGCGTTTAATTTGATATCTTTGAAAGGATGGTCTTACTGTCTTGATGCAACTTGCCGAAAGAAATAAGCTTGCGTTGATTTGGGTACCACGACATGAAGGCATTAAGGGCAACGAGATCGCGGACCGCCTTGCAAAGAAGGAGCCAAATCTCTCTTTATTGACCCTGAGCCCGTCTTTGGACACCCAAAAAGTCACCTCACAGCGCAGATCAGCTTTGGGAGGAGAGAATTAAAAATGCATCCTAGGATAATATCTCGGGGGCTGAGACAAGCAAAAAAGTGTGTAAAGTATTCGCAACAGAGGATAAGACCATTCTTCACACCTAGCAGAAAGGATTTAAAGCTCATAACGGGCTTATTTACTGGGCATTTCCCACTTAAATATCATCTTAAAAAGATGGGTAAGGTCGATGATGCTTCTGCATGACAATGAAACAACTAAAAATTTCCACCAAGAACGTCATAGGCTTTATAGAAGACCTTAAGTACGATTGGGCGCCCTAGGGCATTTAAGGGTAATGTCACAAAAGATCTCTTATAGGTCGCGGTGACTAGAAGAGAAGCGGGAACTCTATGTTTGCCACAAAGGGATCATGAATTTGCATATAAAATTTAGATACATGCTTCAGGGAGTATGCATACACATCTTTCAAAATTGTTATCTACTACATTTTATCTAGATCTAACCTGACACGTCTATCGAGCATAGATATATACTTAATATCTTAAAAATTCCTCTGGGAGATCTATCTTTAATCAGACCCCAAAGGGAATCTCTCATAAGTTAAAATAATTCAATAATCAACTTTTGATGTGTACTCTGTCAAACAGACAGATCTAGATACTTGGGTTATATTAACAGAAAACCCATGATTCTGTATGTCAAAGAAAGAGAGAGAGAGAGAGAGATGGAGATGGTGAAAGATTGTTTCAAATGTCACATATCACTTTACTTATAAAGGATTGACAAGTCTAAAGAAAAAAAAGGAACAAACGGGATAAGAAAAGAGGACACAAGGGAATATTACCTTCAGCACCTTTTGTGAGATATTAATATGTGGAATGTCAGTATTTTACTATGTAGGACAGGTATGCTTGTCCATTTTGTTTTTTTTTTTTTTTATTTATTTATTTGTATTTTTTTTTCTTCTAAGAAAATAGGCAGTGAGGTGCGTGTAAGACTTGTGAAATCGAATAAGAACACAAAAAAACCGCAGCTTATCTTTGTACTTAAAAACATAGTTTTAGTATAGGTAGGTACCTACCTAATTTGAATACCAAATCTTCCACAGAAAATAATCTTTTAAACATTTCCAACAACAACGTATTGAAAATATTCCGAATGTAATTATAGTTTTACTCACGTTCTTCTTACCTTTACCTATATAATAATACTCGAGATCGTGTCCTCCAATTGAAATTGCGCGCGTCGTTGTCGTCGCGTCGTCGGATCGGTCGTCATCGGTTGTTGTCTGGACAATTGCTCAAAAAGTCTCAAGACGTTGTTCGCCTCGAAAGGAAGACAACAAGTCTAGCAGCAAATCTTAAGGTAGACGTAGAGTGCGGCACAATTTATTATTTCCATCGAATTTTATTTGTAAAGCAAATAATTACATGTCATTGGTGCGCCATTCCTGGCAATTGTTGTCCTTTTTATCTGTGCGCTGCTCACCTACGTTCTATACATATCTTTCTATATCTGTATGTGTATATATGTAGACCTCTGTTTTTTTGTACTCATCTCATCCATAGCCATCATCACATCAGACATCCTCCTCAGCTTTAGGTTAAAAATGTTCGCGGGAGACCACAATCGACGACCATAGTAGTAGATATATCTGCTCTGCGCAGCATATACCTTACGACCTATGTATAAATACTTGTCGTCGTCGTCGTCGTTGTGGACAGTTTGTTATTGTTGAAAAGCAAAGAAAATGTCAAGGAAATTTATTTTCTTATTAATTTGTCGTTTAGAGCTTAAACAGTTTACCTGCAATGTATATTTACCTTGGACAGACATATAAGTATAATTCTCGTTATTATTTATAAATTCTCTCCCCGTGCACGATGACAGTTTGTAGCTGATGTTGCGTTTTATTGGTGATCGTGTGGTATATGGAGAGTGTAGCATAAGTAAAAAATATGGGAATTGTTCTGGTTAATAACATTGGGCCTATACTATATACATAATGATAGCCATATGAATCGAGTTTAAATAGTTTGATTTAACATTTTATAAGAAACAATGGTAATAATGATGGTAATATAAATAATAAAAAAAAAAAAAAAAAAATCAAGAAATTGTAAATAAATGCCCATGATGAACTGGATCATCACAAAAAACAACAACAACAATCAGACAGCTACAAAATACTGAAGATACCTATGTATATCTACCTGTAAATCACCTGAGATATTTATGAGATACAAAATGACATGATCAGTTATTATACGTTGATTTATGTTTGTCGCTACACTCTCTGGTTTGACGAGTTGGTGGTGGTGGTTTTTTTTTTGTCACTTGCAAAATTGAAACACAGTTCTTAACTGACTGACTGAGAACTTGATTTAAATATAAACAGGTCTTCGAAATCAGGTAATTTCTGTTTGATAGCTATATACTAAATTATAGAACTATGTAGATTTATAGACATAGTTATCATAACTATAACTATACCAGTTACATATTTTTATATAGTAAAATGACACAGATATATACCTATAAATCGACAGGGTTTGTTTTTTTTCTCCTCAACTCATACCATGTGACAGACACAACTATGGTGTAGGTATAAATGGAATTTTTAAAAGTTCTAAATTCAAAACTAAAAATATAAACTGATGTCATATCACAAACTATTAAGAAATGTAAAAATTGTTTAAAGTATCTCACCACCATCAAAATAAGAAATAAAAGTGAAATGTCACAAAAGGGAGAAACATATATTTTTGGAATTTTTATAGACACACTAATTATATGGAGGGCACCGCTCTCACAAGTATTGAATTTATTTGGTTGTTTTTTTTTGCGCGAATATTAAAAAAATCACAACCGTTTCAATAATCTAGCTTATACGCAGTTGATTGTGTCGTATATAAATGAATGAGACATTAAAAATTAGTTTTTGATAAAAGACTATTTTCCATATCAAAAGAAAACGTTTCTCGTAATTATATGATTTTTTTTTTTAACATTTTTTGATGGTATTTTTTTGCATCCTGTGTTGCCATCTCTATTTTAGATGAATTCATAGAGTTTATTCTCAGCTTTTGTTTGTTTTAAATGGAAATAATGTTAATATTAAAATGTATTTTATTTTTTTCATATCCGGACAGACATTTGTCCCACAACAACTCAAGTCACAGAGCTTAAATTATATATTTGTAGTTCTAATATGAATTGCAATATTGTATAAATCGAATTTCAAAAATTAACGAAATTAGGCAACTCTTTCGTAGCGGGGTAGCCATATTGAAATTTCGTTTTTCAATTTTTTATACTTGAAAATCATATGGGGTTAGTGATCCTCAAGTATATACATAAAAGGACTCATACAACTCAATTTCTTCATTAATTTTTTTTATATTTGGGGCCATGTTTGAGGATGTGTTGACGTGAATAAAGAATGTTGTACAGTTTGTACAGTGCATTTTGTTATGGTCGTAGCATACTGCATGCTGCAGTATGCTACACTGAGGCTAGCGGCATCATGTATGCTCGGGCTGCTTTCTATATGGACGGATTGTCTATACGCCCGAATGGAGGATAAGAAGAAGAAGAGCTCTTCCTGTCACTCTGATTTGTGATAGTGAAAAAGTCAAGAACGAAATCTGAGGTTGACGGAAGAAAAACGCGAAAACCAAATAATCCGAAATAATCAGGCGAACCGACCCCGAATACATGAAAGAATTCTTTCGGTAAAAGGGTAACTACTTTCCCAGCAAACATTTTAAGTTCAAAAGGACGATCCATAAACCGTCATTCGTATATCGAGCGAAAGGACGTCAGAGTAAAAAATGGAGCAAAAGTCGGCAGTTGGTCGTTCTGTTGACGACAATGTTCCACTTAAAAACCATCAAAAGGCGATCAAAACAGTCGTCGTTATGTAAGGCGGTGAGATTTTGATTTTTTTGTATGATGATACCAAAGGTCAGGGGATACTCTATGATGCCGTAGCACAGCCTTGGCAGGAAAGGAAGAAGGGGTAGGGAATTAGGGATTATTAAGTTGAGTCAAGGAGGTGACGGTGTACATTGCGTTTGAATTTTTGCGGCCCATAGCTAAGGGGGAAAACAGATGATGGCAAACTGTTCCACATTCGTATTGTCCTGCTTATGAAGTACTCGCGGAATTTCACGGTACGGCCAAATTTGACTTCAAGGGTGTTAGGGTGAGCTCGGTTACAGCTCGTGTAGTGCGCATATGAAGAATTCTACAAGGGATCAGGCTAGAAATTTCGTCAGAGCATTAGCCATAAAAGTAGCGATAAAGGAGGTATAGACAACCGACATTACGCCATTGCTCTCGTGAATCAATAATGTATATTGATATGTCATCGCTAATAAGCCGGAAGGCCTTCTTTTGGACTTTGTCCAACGCGGACAATGCAATACGTCCATGAGACTTGTAGATTTGCTTCAAGTGCGATGGAGGAAAATATTTTTTGCATCTTTGCAAGAAGTGTTTTTGGCAGACCAACTAAGATTGCTGGATATTTCAATGCCTAAGATATTAAGGGGATGGTGAGTTTGAGATATCTTCTAAAGGATATACTAAGTTTGTCATTCCGTTTGTAACACCTCGAAATAATGATGGTAGAGCAAAATGGATTATAGACACACAAAGTTATTTTGATTTTTGCATTTCCGTCCGTCCGTCTGTGCGCACGATAACTCGAGAACGTGTATACTTAGAGAGCTGAAATTGTGTACACGGACTTTAAAAAAAAAAGTCAAATTAAGTTCGAAAATGAGACAAATCGGACAACTCTTTCGTGGGGTTGCCATACAAAAATTTCGTTTTCCACAATATATGTTTTGGACACTGCCTGGGAACGTGTCAACATAGAGAGCTGAAATTTGGTACAAGGTGTTTTTATCGTAATAAAGAATAAAGTTTCAAACATGTTGACTAAATCGGGCAACCCCTTCTTGGTGTTGCCATATATAAATTTAGGTTTTTTACGGATACTGTGAAAACGATCAGTCCTAGACATTTTTATTGTACTATAAAATTCTTCAGAATATGAAATTCTATAAAATTGGTTATAATCATTTTTTCTGTCCGACAAACCGTTCTAGAAATATATGCAAAAAACCGCTTCAAAAATCAAACTTGCACAGAAGAGTGGCAATACGAAATTTAATACGGGCATTCATCTAGGGTATCATGATAAGAATTGGTCTTTTAGACCAATTCTAGTTTTTTTACTTGTTCAACTTTCATTTTTAACAAGGATATAATTTTATTGGTCTTACAATTAGACCAATTATAAGGTTTCTCTTGTTTTCTTTAGTTTCACCTAAAATTATGTTTATAATTCTATTAAGTGAGGTTAAAAAAATTATAGTACATTTACGAAACTAAAGAAGACTGGAAGACAATTTTCCCATAGGAGCTATAGTTTCGGTTCATTATTTCATTAAATTAGTTACTTTTCCATCAAATCATATACAATCGTGTGCACGCAGAGGACTACATCAAAACTGTAATGTATTTGTGAGAATTTCTATTTCAGTACGATTCTGTATGTACACACATAAATTTAAAGATGAATTCAGAGTATAGTTTTTCTAATAACTAAGGTCACCATAATTCCGTTCTATCGGTAAAACAAAGTACAAAACAATTAACAATGTCTCATTGAATTTTTTTTTATTTTGTTTTTTTTTCGCATAATAATAATCCACCCACAGAGTCTTAAGAAATTTTATCTTTATTTCCACCTAATAAATTTCCATAGAAAATGCTTCTTACAAACATGCTTCACTCCTCCCCTTCCTATATAGAAAAATAAGAATTTCCCACAGTCTTTTGAATCAATTTCTCAGTCATAGTCAGAAGAAATAATTGGCAATTTCTTGTTGTGTGACATTAATTAGGCGCAGACAATCACGATGCAATTTTCTCATTTTCCAGCAAAAATTATTCCCTTTCTCAGCCAACTATGGATTAATTTTGCACGCTTATATGGACGTGTATACGTGTGTGTATATACTACACACACAGTCGCAACAGAAAGTGAATATTAGATAGATACAGCTGCGATGCAAGTACTTAGTACCTATCTATGGCAAGGAAGGGAACTTTCTTTTACTTGTCTTCTTTCTCAACAATAAATATTGAAGGCAGCAAGTGAAGTTGTTGTTTTGAGAGGATCATAAAACCGTTTGTCGTGATCTTGTTTAATTACTTCAGAATAACAATTTGATTCAACAGTAGACATGCAAATGTACCGTTCCCATCCCATTAGGGTTTTTTTTCTTTTACTTTTTTACTTTTCTACAAAAGCAATTGAAATTTTTAAAGATATTTGTTGCATTTGAATCGTGTGAGTACTTAGGGGGTCGGTCTAGTGTAGGCTCTAATGTAATTTTGTAATTTTGTTTTTTTTTTTATATATTTATCATCCTGGAAGTGTACACGTTACAATCTATCATGAGCTACATCTTAGTCAGGTCGGGTCATGAAGAGCCAGGGTCCCTAGGCGGTTAACAGAGTCAGGGGGGCCCTTTTTTAAAATAATTGAATAAAACAAAAATATTATTTTTCATTTATTTAACGTACATCGACCTTAGGAAAAATAAACAAGTCAAGTACAAAAAGTACGAAATTATAAGCAAAGAAAGCTCGTTGCGTGTAAGCGTGTAGATTGCCATG
The DNA here is from genome assembly GCA_963930735.1 of Dioctria linearis. Taxonomy (NCBI): domain Eukaryota; kingdom Metazoa; phylum Arthropoda; class Insecta; order Diptera; family Asilidae; genus Dioctria; species Dioctria linearis. The sequence goes on along the minus strand of OZ005742.1, from coordinate 258,579,719 downwards.
CGGCGAACTTTCTTCTCTGCAAAGGAACGCACTGCCTCGCTATAGTCCACAGACTGCATTATTTCTGACTCTATATGTACACCACAGAAAGTAAATTGGGCCCCTTATCCCGTCTGTGGTGGATCTTAAATAGTTCTTCACTCATTTTAGTGCTGAAAATGACCGTTCTGCCGAGAAGTTTTACCTTGGTGTACACAACAACATCCACAGCGCTATTTGTATAACTCCAGGGTCGATAATTGTTTTCCACGTGTAGCCTCAGCGGTCTAAAAATGAGGTCGCAAGTGCAGACACATGTTTTCCAAAGTCCCGTCTATATCTCCTACATTGAAGGGTTTCAAGCTCCGTGCGCCCACGTGGATATCTTGAGATTCCAAGCTATGGAGCTTCATGAGAAAGTCAAACTTTTTACTCAAGTTCTCGTAAGCAGAACTAGTGCACTTTCGATCTCGTTTCTTTTTGAGGCCATTCCCTTTAATTCGTACACGAACTTGTCTGTCTATTTATTTAGATATTTCTTTTTTACTATTTTCGACACTCTCGTAGACCCACTTTTCGTCATCACAGCTGAAATTTGGCACACAAGTTCATGTCGCATGACAATTGAATCTATCAAAATTTCAACGGGAAATTTCCATGGAAAACCCGGAAAATCGGGAAAAATCATTTGAAAATTTGTTACAAATTTGATTTGTGATAAATCCATTTCAGGAAAAATTCAGAGTTTTCCGATTTGTCCGAAAAAAATTTCCTGTTTTTTCCGACTTTTCCGGAAAATTTTCCGGTAAAAAAGTTTTCTAAATTATGCAGGATAAAGTTCCCTATCAACTGGCATTATTACTTTTTCTCCGACAATAGTGAAAACTTGCAGAACAAATCGAGGAAAATTCATGTAAAACTCTTTTCCGGAGTTTTTCCGACCAAGGAAGCGTTTGTTTTGCAAACTAAAATAAAGTTGTAGAGCGAAATGAGTTGCATAAAGTTGCTTTTGTGGAAAATTCCATGGAAAACCCGGAAATGCGGAAAAATTTTCATCGATATGATTAGTGATAAATCTGTTTCAGGAAAAAAGCAGAACTTTCCAATTTTTCTGGAAAATTTTCCGAAAATTTCGGGAATTTTCCGACAAAAAAGTTTTATAAGCTATGCGGAATCACTTTTTTTTCCATCCTACTGTCATCAACACTCTCTCTTCAACATGAAAACTTGCATGAAAAATCGAGGAAAATTCATGTAAATTTTTAAAAAAATTTCATAGTAATACAAAACATGGAAAATCGGGAAAATTCAGTAAATCAGTGTCTTTTCAGACGTCATAAAATTGTTTTAAAATATCTCCATGCAGCACGTAATAACAATTTAGTTATCGTGAAAAAGGCAGAAAATAAAATAAGTAAAAAACGAGTTTTCAAACAAAACTGAGGCCAAGCCGCATGAAAAAGTAGAAAATAAACTTTTCTTCACACACACAGAGGTGGACTCAGATTTTATTCGCTGACAATCACCGATATCTTTCAGGATGGATCAATCAGAGGTAATAAGTGATTTGATTCATGAAGAGAAAGAATATTCAAGAGAAATGTCCCAATCAAAAAATCTGAGTCCACCTCTGTGTGTGAAGAAAAGTTTATTTTCTATTTTTTCATGCGGCTTGGCCTCAGTTTTGTTTGAAAACTCGTTTTTTACTTATTTTATTACTTTATCAATTGAGAATTTGTCACCCTGCTCTGCCTATTGGTAAATCCAGCCGTGTATGCAGGAGCAATAAAGTGAATTAAATTTTTTATTAATGTCCAGAGTCGCATGTCCTCCACGTATACCATTTCGGCCCCTAACGGGGCCCCCTACTAGGTTAGTCCCCTAGGCAGTAGTTCGCCATTGATCTTAGTTCTTATTCTTCCCTGTAGAGTTGACCACTCTTTATTGAAAAAAAAAAACAAAAAAACATGAAGAAAAACAAATCTTTGAAAACGGACGCCCTAAATAGGGTGAGGTGAAATTGTTATATTATATTTTCACGAAGAAGTTCAAGGCTTGTCTTGTTCAGATGTTAGAAGATATGAGGGAGACGCCCTATAGACATATATATTTAATGGCTATATTGCGCAGTCACTGATCAAAATATCCATCATAACCACAGTTTTGTAGTATTGCTAATATCCTATTGCAATATGACTACGGGGCATGGTATAGATATGTTTTCAATTGCAAATCCTTTTGCACATTTGTTCGTATCCTGTGCGTTTGCTTTAATTCAGACTATCTTGATTTTTCAAGCAAATGTTAGTGTTAAAGTTGGAAAAGCATCAGCCAAGAGAGATTTTTGATCTGCTGGGGAATATAATGTAAGTGCTTAGGCTCCTCGAGTGGTTTAAGAGTAAAAATCAGTAACGATCTTGCAGGATGAATGGGCCATTCCACCCACACGAGTATTCTTGATGCAGTATGCAAACAGGTTTTCTGTAGAAGATGTGAGAAGAATCAAAGAGATATCTCTCCAAAGTGTAGAGATATCTGTTCGCTTCTTCTCACCTCTTCCCAAAAATACCGGTTTGCATACTGCATTAAGAATACCCGTGCGGGATGGCCCAATGAGCCATCCCAGATGAGTATTCTTGATGAAGTATGCATATTAGTTTAACAACAGACTAGGCGCCTCCAGACGGGTATTGTTGCTGCAGGCTTTCACTCATATAGGAATAGGGGACTGAATTTTCATTTGAAGTTGAGAGCTAGGACATGAATTTACGGACCCCTCTAAATTTCTCTGATTTTCATTGAATCATAGGATATCCCCTGAGCTTGATTTAATAATATAAAAAAGAAAACAAAATCTAAATCTCTCGTAAATGACAACGATAGATTCACTCCATTTCATCAAAACTACGCCCTATTACCCCATATTATCTCCTATTACCTCTTCAATGAATTTATCAAAAAAAAAAACTAGTCCTTACCGAATTGTTTCTTGGAGCTAATACTGCAGGACGACTTACCATTTATCTCAATCGTGAGGACCAACGACATTTATGCAATTTTTTTTATCCTCTGGATTGTTCCCAAAATACTTTCAAATTTCATCTTTTACCATTGTTCTCCTTTGAGATGTTCTGTTATTTTTTTTGGTAGACTCCCTCGCCACAAAGTTTTTCTCCTTCATTTTCATTGATCTCACATTAGATCCATCACACTAATGCGGTTTGAAGTCCCCCTTAGAACTAGAAGTGCATTACTATGGATGAAATAAATTTATCTCTCCTTCCATAGAGGGGAACTGTAAAAATGTTAATTAGAGAAACAAAAAAAAAATTCCCTTCACCTTCCCCTTCACAGAATTGGAAAGAATAAATTAGGTATATTATAAAAATCCCCACTACGTTTACGTTGTTTTTTTTTATGGCAGTTGGACAGGAGATCCCATCCCAAACACGGAGGATAGAGCGGCCCATTGTGCTATTCTGCTAGAATCGCTTCCTTCAAAACCTTCGTGTCCTCTTAATGAAGGGCATCAGGTCTTGGTGAGGAAGGTTTTTCAGCTCATCCATAAATAGAAGGGCAGACCCTTGAGTATCCAGCCTACTCCGGGCGAAGGTCGGTTGTCTGAGGGTCTCCTTCCATGCAGGACAGACACTCAGGGCTGTCAATAACTCCCATCCTTGTTAGATGAGCGTGAAGCGAGCTGTGGCCGGCGATGATGCCAACCACAGTTCTACATTGTTTTCTTCCGAGCCCCATGAGAAAATCAGAGATATTCCTATTGTGCCCATTAAGAAACAATTTTTGTGCACCTACAAGTACTCAGGTTCTCCCATCCATGCAGATGCTTCCTATGAACATCCGCTTTGATGAGAGATGCGATATTCGAGCTGGTAATGCCTACTGAGAATGAAAGCGAGCTCTAGCTAAAACGGCAGCCCTTTCATTCCGCTTGATACCCATGTTACCAGGAGCCCACTGAAAGGAAAACCTGTTGTGGATACACAACTTATCCATACAGACGACCTACAATCCCCCAGTAACTTAGATGTTATCCGAGAGCCACTCAGAGCCATCAAGGCTGCCTGACTATCTGAAAGGATAGCAATGTCCTTCCCCTTGATTTGCATATCAAGGGCTATCTTCGATGCCATTGCGATGGCGAAGACTTCAGCCTGAAAGACAATGGAGTTTTCGAAGGCAGGTTCAGAAAAGTAGACGCCCGCCCTGACTCCCTAATCAACGGTCGGTAAAATTTTTGAGAGCGGACCGGAGAAAGTCCGACCCTTACAGGAAAGTTCACATAGAAGCGACGACTAAAACGAAGCTCTAGTACCATCGCATCACGAGGCATACTAGCCAGAGGACGTTTAGCCTTCGTCTCCATATTAATTTTGTAAATATTCTCCAAAACACATTCAAAATCCTACATACATTCGAACTCGAATTGCGTGTGGGAATTTTCATCATATTACAGAGAAAAAAAAAGTACGAGACTCCTTTTTTCTCCAGACATAGAGGAAGCTCATATTTTCATTTGCCTTCATTTGAAATAAATCTTTTCATAATTTTCTTCCCTCGCATCAATAAATCATAATAGAAACTATTGTAAATGATCTCTATACCCTCAACGTCCCCCGTCCCCTCCCATTCGACACTTTATAGAGTTATTAATGACAAGTTGCTCTAGTTATGTGAGAAAGAGAATGCCACGAAGAAACATTTGTCCACCAACGCCTAATTTATGGTTGACTTATGAAGCTGCTAGTAACAACCAAAAGCAAAAGCATCTATCAATTAACGTTGGAAATAAATGTGTAATTAAAGTCGACACCATTCGTTAACCTAATTACCATAAAAAAGGTATACAATAAGCGCGCAGCATTCGTTTCGCGAGTCAATTGCTCCGAAGCTGATTTCATTTACAATTACAAACCTCAATTGCTGCTCCGTGCAGTGCTTCGTCTCTCTCTCTCTGTCTCTCTCTTTCACGTTCTCTTCATCGATTCATATGTCAGTTAACACCTTAAAGGTGGTAGGTAATTCATCATTGAATTGATGCATCCCACACACAAAAGACTTGTTGCTGTTTATGTTCATCGACAGCTCCTAAATAGAGGCCATTTTCAGAGCCTAATCGCCCCGTTACACAGCATGAACCAACCGCGAAGCATCTCCACCAATTTGGTTTGGTTGGTGGTGCACATCATCTCTCTCTCCTCCCGCGGCTATATAGATCGCGGCGGCGGCACCGGATGATCACGCAAATTAAAAGGAAATTAAAAATGCATTTCAGAAAACAGATGGTTTCCGATTGGGCCCGGCTTTCTTCCAATTTAGAAATATTGCAAAGACCCTTTTTCTGCTGATGATGTGTTTGGGCGTCTCGCGGGATGTCCGTTATTTGCCCGCGTTGTTCGTTTGTTCATCGGATGACGGTATTGGGCGCACGCGGTGGCTTCATTAAAACATCATTTTATAATAGCTGAGAAAACACCTACTCAGGTTAATGAAGTTCAATTACCGTTTTAAAGGTCTTCTTGCAGCTGGATGACGTCTGGCATACATAGATCCCCGTACAAAGATGCCTACAATCGGATGTAATCAATATAAAATGAATTGAAATTAAGTGTTATGCGCATGGAGATTAGATAGTCGTGTTAATGATCATAAAGGAAATGATGCAGGGTCGATAATGATCATATGAATCATGATGATCGGCATGATGACATAAACAAGAAAAAAAAATCATAAAAAAACTATTCACAGCCGCGAATTAGTTTTTTAATTTGTTTATAATTTTTACAGGGTATCATGGGAAGGTATAATTGGTTGGTGGGTTACGGTTACCTACTAGGACGTCAAGATAATTTTGTTTTCATTTAAATTTATACTAGGAAGGGTGTTTCTTTATGGACAAAAAATGAAGCTCATTGATTTGCTTTTCGGGTATGGAAGAAAACAATGCATGAATTGGTTGTCCATGGTTCACAGCTGAAATTAGATCCCTTATTGCAAAACGAGATTTTCTGTTTCGCAGATTTCGGCATTTAAGAACCATTGAAAGTCGATTATACTATGTATAAGGTTATTCGAAATAAGGTCAATACTAAAATTCGTGCAGCCAAGAAGCAGTACTACGGATCAAAATTTTCACCAAATCTGTGTACCAGAAATCTATGGAGTAACCTACATAAGGCAGGTCAGCGATATTGATCCTGAATTATTCAACCATCATTTCTCATCTTTGCAAACTTCTTCCGCACAAAACGCATCTTCTAGCCATCGACGTACTTTGGATTCGAGTAATGATAACGACGATGATTTTAGTTTTAAATGCTATTTTGACTATTATAGATCCAATGCCACAGGACCTGACGGAATCTTCCCCAGATTTTTATGAAAATTCTTCTCCCATGGATTATCAAGCCATTGCTACGGATTTTTAACACATGTCTAAACACCTCTCAGTTCCCCTCTATATGGAAAACTGCAATAGCTTTACCGGTTCCTAAGATAAAAAAAGCAAAGGAACAAGCTGATTAACGCCCTATACGTATTCTCTGTTTCTTAGCCAAAGTACTTGAGAAGCTATTGAATATTTGGATTGTCGTAACCTCCTCAGTCCTTACCATTCTGGTTTTCGTCGTTTGCATAGCTGCGAAACGGCACTGATTGAAGTCACGTCTAACATAAGAAAATCACTTGACATGAATCATCTATGTGTCTTAATTTTACTCGACTTCTCTAAAACTTTTGACTCAGTTAATCATCCAAAATTACTGTCTAAACTAATGCTTAATTTTAATTTCTCAAATCCATCTGTCGCCCTCATCGGTAGTTTTTTTATCAGGATGATCTCAACGTGTGAAAGTCGGTGATCTTGTATCAAGTGCTTGTCCTCTAAGTTGCGGTGTACCACAAGGGTCCATACTGGGTCCGTTATTGTTCAGTATGTTTATAAATGATTTGCCTAATTCTATTGACAATTGCAATATTTATTTATATGCTGATGACGTGCAGCTTCAAATTAGCAGACCTATCGGCCTCTTAGAAGATTGCTTAGATCGCATGAATTCCGACCTGGAAAATGTATCTCGTTGGGCTACTAATAATAATTTAAAACTTAATCCACTCAAGTCACAGTCTACTTATTGCCTTTTATCGGAATGATATTATGCTCTCTGATCTCCCACCTGTCACTTTAAATGATTTTACTCTGCCTTTTTCTAGACGTGTCAAAAATCTTGGTGTATTAATTGGTACGAATATGAAATGCTGCGACCATATCGGTAATATGATTTGTGGAATCGTCTGCCGACAAATGTTCAGCGCACTAATTCGATTGTTAAATTCCAGCAGATTTTTAAAAATTGGAATTTGTAAACCGAAGTATGTCCGGGATTGGTTCGGTAGTTCGGTAGTAGCGGGGCAGGGTCTTCATGGGTAATTTCATTAGTCTTTTTTTTATCGTTGTTTCGTTTCTTTAAATTCTTTAAATTTTTTTTTTTTAATCTTTTACTTTTATTTTTATATTCTTTCATAATTTTCTTTTCATTCTTTATTTTTTTCTTTGATGAACTGAAAAGCTTACCTCACCCAATGGAGCTGATGCGCTTCATTAAGAGAACTGGAACGTTTCGGTGAGAAGTTGGTTTCCTTGGCTTTCATGCCAGGGATCTTTCGTGCTACTGATCATGATTTCATATATTTAAAGTATGACATTCCCATCGTTAGACCTACATCTCTCAACAATGACATTAGCTTTCATGATTACAAAAACGGTAAACCTGGAACTTTTGTATGAGGAGTGTAGGAGTATTGACTGGAACAAAAGTCTTGAGCGTGATACGGGTACCGCACAGAACAGTAATCAGTCTTCCTAGCTTTCTCCGTTGGATCTACAAGTCAATGTCCTCAACGCAAAAATTCTGTATCTGCTTGACAAGTATGTTCCTCTTCAGTCGATAAGACTTGCTACAAATTGTTGCTCATGGTTTTCCTCCGCGATAAGAAATTTAATTATAGAACGCGATTTCCTGCATCACTGGTACAAAATGACTAAAACACAGAGCAGCTTACTCTGGCATTCAAACGGATTCGAAATCTAGTAAACAGGAAAGTTCGAGATGCTAAGCGAGCGTTTTATGCTGACAAATTAGACACTACTATCCCTTCGAAGAAACTCTGGCATACAGTTTGTAGTCTTGGATTAGCCAGCAATAAAAATTTGGACTGCAAGCTAAATCCTGATGACTTTAATAAATACTTTGTATCGCATAGTAGCAACGTTAATATCATATCTTCGTGCGCGGATATGGTGCGCCCTTTGATTGATTCTAGATTTAGCTTCCGTTGTATTTATGCGAATGAAGCAATTGACACCATTAACTCTATTCGTTCAGGGGCAATAGGTCCGTTTTGTTAAACTGCTGTTACCCTTTAAAATTACACCTACACTGAACATTTTTAATGCCTGTTTAACTTACAGTGAATTTCCGTCACTTTGGAAGAAAGCTGTAATGGTTCCCCCATTGCTAAAACCTCCTCTGCAAGGGAGCCAGGTGACTTCAGACCAATTAGCATATTATGCTGCCTTGCTAAAGTGCTGGAAAAAATCATGTCTAAACAAATACAACAGTATCTATTCCAACATAACCTTCTCAGTCAATGGCAGTCTGGCTTCAGCGCTGGTCATAGCTGTGAGACAGCTCTATTAAAAATAACGACTGATATTAGAACAGCCCTTGACAATGATGATCTCGTGTTCTTAGTTCCTTTAGATTTCTCCAAAGCATTCGACACCGTAGTAGACCATTCCAAGCTTCTTGCTAAACTTCTTGTACTTTTTGATTTTAGTTCCCCTGCTGCCAAACTTATTGTTAGCTTCTTCTTAGCTAACCGTTGCCAGCGAGTCAAGGTCGCTAATCACGTCTCTTCGAGAATTTGTGTGACATGTGGTGTTCCTCAGGGATCTATTTTAGGTCCTCTCATGTTTTGTTTGTTCATCAGCAATTTACTAACTGTTGTTTTACACAGCAAAGTTCATATGTATGCTGCTGATGATGTCCAACTATATCTTAGTCGTCCCATTGGCTTGGTTGAAGATTGTGTTAGCAGGGTGAATGAGGATTTGGAACGTATTCACGAGTGGTCTGTCGTCAATGGCCTCTCATTGAACCCCACCAAGTCGGTGGCATTACCCTTGCACAGACACACTATCGATACTATACGACTCTGTCTGTATATTTCTTTTTTACTATTTTCGACACTCTCGTAGACCCACTTTTCGACATCACAGCGAGCTGACATTTGGCACACAAGTTCATGTCGCGTGATAATTGAATCTACCAACATTTGAACCGGAAATTTCCATGGAAAACCCGGAAATCGGGAAAAATCATTTGAAAATTCGTTTCAGGAAAAATGCAGTTTTCCGATATTTCCGAAAAAATTCCGGAATTTTCAGACTTTTCTGGAAAATTGTCCGGTAATAGAGTTTTCTAAATTATGCAGAATCAAGCTCCCTATCAACTGGCATCATTACTTTCTCTCCGACAATGGTGAAAACTTGCAGAAAAATCGAGGAAAATTAATGTAAAACGCTTTTCCGGAGTTTTTCCGACCAAGGAAGCGTTTGAGCGTTTTGTAACCTAAGACGAAATGAGTTGCATAAAGTTGCTTTTGTGGAAAATTCAATGAAAAACCCGGAAAAGAAGAAAATCATCGGAAAAATTTTCATCGATATGATTAGTGATAAGTCTGTTTCTGGAAAAGTGCAGAATTTTCCATTTTTTCTGAAATTTCCGGAATTTTGCGACTTTTTCGGAAAATTTTCCGACAAAAAAGTTTTATAAGCTATGCGGAATCATTTTTTTCCGTCCTACTGGCATCAATACTTTCCCTTCAACAATCATGAAAACTTGCATGAAAAATCGAGGCAAATTCATGTAAATTTTTAAAAAAAATTTCATAGTAATAGTAAAAGTCTGTGGAACACATGGAAAATCGTCAAAATTCAGTAAATCAGTGGCTTTTTCGTCGTCATAAAATTGTTTTAAAATATCTCCATGCAGCACGTAATAAGAATTTAGTTAAAACGTGAAAAAGGCAGAAAATAAAATAAGTAAAAAACGAGTTTTCAAACAAAACTGAGGCCAAACCGCATGCAAAAGTAGAAAATAAGCTTTTCTTCACACACAGAGGTGGACTCAGATTTTATTCGCTGACAATCACCGATATATTTCAGTATGATCAATCAGAGGTAATAAGTGATTTGATTCATGAAGAGAAAGAATATTCAAGAGAAATGTCCCAATCAAAAAAAAACTCGTTTTTTACTTATTTTATTTCTTATTATTTTTCTTATTTTATTTTTTTTATTTTTCCTTCTTTATAGTAATTTTATGTTTTTCATATTGGTTCTCTCTAGTGCCTAACTCTCCTATTATAGAATTATGGCTTGTTTAATGTACTTAAGTAAAGACTTTTGTCTGATTGTACTGATTTTGAAATAAATAATTACTGACTTAGAAAAAAATAAAAAATAAAGGGGATTAGAAGGTTAGTGAAGGATGTGACAATGTACATATATTTGACGGAGAAAAATAACCGATTTAAATTGTTCTCATAATTATCTGAAATAAGTATGGATCATAAAACTCACTCGGAATAATACCACTTTACATGCACCGCACACATGCATACACAACAGCACAATAGCAGGAAGCTCACACGACTATTGAGCGCAAAAAATTGGTAGTTAAACGAAAAAAAAGAAAACAAAACATGGAAGGAGCAAAAAATCTAATTAATAATTAATTATCATCACTTATTAATTGTTTCCTCTTCTCTTATCTATTCGTAAAAAAAATAAAAAATAAAAATCATAAGAAAATCAATTAAAAATAAATCCGTCCTAGAGAGCGACGCGTTATCGTGCCACCAAAGTTTTATGAAATTTATTATCAAAAATTCATCTCTCCACAGTAAATTAATGTCAATAAACTCTCGGACGAAAACTAATCTGTTTTATAACAAGTTTTTTTCCCCTATATTCAAGAATATAATTAACAAAAATAACAAAAACAAAATTATTATGTATTGTGGCGCTTAACTAATTATCAATGAAAGTTTAGGTTCAAAGGCGCGCTGTTTTAAAAGTTGTGGTTTTGTTGTATGGGAGAAGAATACTAAATTTTCACTTTTTGCAAATCTCTCAACTCTTGTAAATATTTTATAGATAGAGCTCCAATGATTAAGGTAAAAAGTTCTGAGTTCAAATCTCAGTGAATGTGACTTGTTTAGTTGAACAACTCAATCTGAAAAAAATGGATGAAAGTAATACTTGGCCGAGCATAAAGCTGACAAAATTACATTAATGTGTCAAATGGAAAGGCATAGTTTTTGATTTACAGTTGAAAAAAACAAAAATATATAGGTAAGCTTCAGTAAGAGTCAGTTTTTATGTTGTAATATAACTAATGAACTGAAATTTCGATTGATGATCTATTTTAGCAAGGAAACTTGCGTCAAAATAGCAAATACAATTTTTTCTGAAATTTTTTGGGTTTCAGAATACATTGATGTGGTAATTTTAAGAATTTCTCTCTCTCTTTCTCTCTCTCTCTCTCTCGCTCTCTCTCTATCTCTCTCCCCTCTCACACACACACACAGCAGAAGCCTGATAAGCTCACCTAAATCGGTGACAAAACATTTTTATCGAAAATTCCGTTTAAATCACTTGTTGTCAGTCACCGATTTTGATGACAGAGAGAGAGAAAGAGAGAGGGTATTCGTTGGAGAGTAAGAAATTCATTAATACGCAATTTCCATTAGCCCATAATCTCCATTAGTCCACAGATGAAAATTAATAACTGCTGGCAGACCACTGCTATTAATAGTGAATATTAACGGTCCAATCAATGAACCTTGTGGAACTCCCGGACAGGAAGACAGTAAGGGGACTATAATTTCAATGTTTATCGGTATCTGCTATTGGAGGAGTTTGGGGGGGAGTGTTCCACTCAAGTAACCTACGACATTTTTTTATTTTTATTAATTTATTACAAATGTAGACTGCTTTTGCCCTACGAATGCAACACCTTAAGAAAATTACAAATCGTCAACACCGGTCTGAGACAATATGACGTATTGATTATTATATTCAATTTGATCTTTTGAAACTTGTGTGGAAATGATAGCCAATGTAATAAATTCAATCAGGTGTTTTTATACGTAGAGCCTCGTTGGTGCAAAGTTCAACTCATTTAAACTTCGCCAGTGATGATATTTTGAAACATAACAGAGCTTTGAAGTCATTTCATAGACAGCTTCTATTTTTTATACGAGAGTCTAAGGAAAGTAATTATACAGGGGTAGTTTTAAAGAGCTGTTGCAGACATTATTTTTATAGGTAGGTATGTGTCCAAAACAAAATATGAGCTTTATACCTTTTACTAGTAAATGTGAGTCATAAGCTTTAACTGCCGTCCAAATAGTCATCCTTATGTCAGACTTATGTAGATAACCCAAGTCAAATTTAGATGGTACACTAAGAAAAAATCTAAACATAGCAGAAGGGGAATCTCTGATATAATATTAGAATCGATTAATGTTGCAAAAATAGGACCAGCATGTTGGTACGTTTAAATAATTATAAAACCGTCGTACTTTCAACTATTATAATGACAATCATCCTCGGATGCCAACTTTCAATTATCATGTCAAAGAATTTAGATATATACAGCTGGAAACCATTAGAATATACCTAAGTGAAATCTGTTTTTGCTATGAATATAGTGAGTAGAGATAAATATAATGAAAAGAGTAGGGGCCCAAAAATAGAACTCTGTGGAACATCAGTATATTTTTAAAAATATCCTTCATATTTACGATTTGAAAGAAGCGATCAAGCGTAAGTTGTCAGTAGAATGGAAAACCTTGAACTGTTCGTTTTTATTTCTTTCTACCTTTGTTTTTTTTTTTTAAGAAAAAGGTGGAAAAATTTATTATAGGCTGTAGGGAAAATTTTAAAAATTCTAATCACGACTCATGTTGAATATTAATGCGATTTTAATCAAAGTCAATTTCTATGTATTGATTGAAACCCACATTCAAGGCCGTATATATGGGGTGGGTTTTAGGGGATCAAACCCACCCCGTCTATACTTTTGTTAATCTGATAATCCAAAATTTTTACCCGCAATTCTTTATATGTATCGGGTCACTACAATTGGTTTTGTCATTTTATATCCTCTTACAGTTGTCGGAGTTTCATTCGCTGTTCGCACAATTGTCCTATTTGCTCCTCGGAGCTAATCTTTGGTCCTCAATTCGGTTCTATGTCTACTCTTGTCCTCTTGTTGATAGTTCTCTTTTTTTTTTCTTGCAACTTTCGGTTTTGCTGTCGTCTTTTCCTTTACGGATGATGCACCCTAACAGCCGTACTAGAGAAGCAATATAGAGAAAGAAACTAAGCAGTCCAGTGTGTATGTTTATACACACATCAGTAGATGGTAGCTTACTTTGATACCCCATATGTAGCTTAATCGCATTAGTTAAATTTTGTTCACATTTTAAAGCAATATTAAATCGTATACAACTTAATTTGTTTTTCATCGTTAAAACAACAACTTTTATCGTAACTAATATTTTCCCTGAGCGCCCGCCCCATGCTTTTATTTAAATAGTGTACAAGATTACTATAATTTATTATAGGGTAGATTTTATACTCATTCAAGAAGGATATTTTGGAATCTCCGGCACAACAGTAGAAGAAGAAAAGAGTTATTTGTTATTTCATACACAGCCCATATGATTTTCGGTGGCACGTTTAAATTCTTGGGTTTAACTCACCAACAGGTCCCAAATAGCGAAATTGAGTTACTCAAAACATAGAAATGAGAAATAGATAAAATGAAAACAAATGAAAAAATGAAAAATTGAGAAAAATTGAAAAAAATAATTTTTTATTTAAAAAAAAGAAAAAAAATTTAAAAAATTAAAAAAAAATAATTAATTCGACAGAATTGAACCTGAGAAAAAAAATAAGATCTCTTTTAATATTTTTAATTATTTTTTTCAATAAAATTTTTTTTTTCATTTTTTCGTTTCTTTTCATTTTTCTATTTTTCATTTGTTGTTGGTTATAATTTTTACTTTATTAATTTAAATTAACAAACCCTATAAAACATGCTGGAAGTGATGTCCTCCCTGGTCTCTACATAATTGTGCCCTACGAAGTAATGAGCGTCTTACTATTCCATAGATCTTCCGTAGAAGTAGGTAATAACTGAACTATAAACTATACTTTTCAAATAGACTCATAGAAAGAAATCAAAAGGAGTAAGATCAGGTGATCGAGCAGGCCAAGGATTTGGGCCTCCACGTCCTATCCATCGCGCAGTATATTGCTCGTTAAGGTAACTTCTAACCTGAGCTCCTAAGGGAAAGCGGAATATACTCATCCAACATGTCTTCTAAATCATGATTTAAACATCTTGGCTTTTTATTTTTTCTGGTAATAAATATTCTTATTTTTCAAAATCTTGATACTACTTTCCATTGACTGATAAAATAAGTAATTACGAAACTCCTAAGATGCTGCTTAAATACTAAATAAGAGTACCACTACATTCAGAAAATTGTAACCAAAGCAATTGTGGGTCCCGTCATAAAAGACCCTACGTACCTACCTGTGATTATTGGTTTAATGCAATTTTATGATCTGGCTTGAATGTGCCAATAAACCTCCAGTGCTAAAACAGATTCAGGCGGTTTTGTTCCCAGTGAGAGAGGGTAGTAGGGGCAATAAATTTGGGTTACATGGAAGAAATTCTTTGAAATAATAACGGTATTTATGAAATTTGTGTGTAAAAAAAATCAAAATTTTGGAAATATTTGCGAATAATTTAAAGATGCTTATTTAACAAATACAGAGGAACACACTTTTCGACAGCTACTATTCTTGGCTATTTAATAAGCTAACAATAACCAAAATCTATATTGTGGTTCAAAAGTTATACTCATTTATTGCCATAGGGCTCACGAATATTGGTTTCTAGGGGGGAGGGGGGGGGGGGGGGGGTATGTGGAACAATTTTTTGATCAGCTTACCCCAAGGAATCGCGTGGTATACCGGAAGGTATCTTGAGCTGAATCACCCTGTGTAAAATGCCCTAAAAGTAAAGTTTTTTTTTTTTTATATATTTTTTTAAATTCCATTCTTGGCTTCGCCAAAAAAAGTCCAACAAGTTTTCTCTATATGAAATACCCCTGTGGTGGCAGTTGTTTTTGATTGAAACAAGCTATCCGTCGACCATTACTCCAATTTGTTTCCTAGTTACTCTGCCGAGCAGAAATTATAAAAATAAAATTTAAAAAAACGTGGCGTATGAAGAAATTGTGAGTTTTTTAAAGAAAGACTATCGGGAAGCAGATGTTAAGTTAGTAAAAGAAAAAATACAAAATTTAAAAAGAGCAATACGGAAAGAAAAAAATAAAATTGAATCTTCCAGGAGAAGTGAAGCAAGGGCAGAAGATCTGTATACACCATCCTTATGGTAATAATTATCAAAGAATTTATGTACAGAACAATAGGTCAAAATCTGTCTCACTCTTGAGTAGATAATTGTTGAAATCATCTGGCTCATTTGTCGGGAGCTCTTTAATTAATTTCATATGTCCAAAAATATTTTTTTCACTTAACCACTTTTTAACCCATTTTGATCTTTCCTTCTTTTTTATAACGGTATTATAATTAAAACAAAAATACCTGCATCCACTACATCGATTTGTTTCCTGCTCCTAAGTGCCATTTTATATGACCGATCCGGCATTAAAGTCTCCAGAAATTTCAAACAAGCAAGAAAGACCAAGTCCGCGGATCAGATCCGTCAAAAACAATAGAAAAACATGCAGTTAATTTTACCACGGACCTGATATATTGAAAAGCGAATATATCCGCGGACTGGTTCCGCACATCAGATCCGCCACGTTAAGGGGTGACAGAGGACCTCATCTAGACTAGACTAGATCCAGAGGATCTGGACTAGACCAGAGGATCTGGACTAGACCAGAGGATCTGGACTAGACCAGAGGATCTGGACTAGACCAGAGGATCTGGACTAGACCAGAGGATCTGGTCCGCGGATCAAATCCGTACAAAATTCCGCTCGTGTATGACCAGCTATTGAGTTCACGTTAATTTTCATTTATTCTTTCGTCTGTAGAAGGTGTTAGCCTATTACATTAAACCCCTCCCATTCATGATCTATATATACGTCCTTGTCCACATTGATGAAGACTAGAAGGCTATACATAACTCTGGTTATATAATAAAATTTAGTTGCAGAAAAGTGCTTTATTGTTGGACTATAATCCATAAACTCCGAGCTCTGTTCGGGAATAATAAAATTTTGATAAAATACTGCTAAATATGACCACTGAATTTCTATGTACCTACCTATATCAAGTTGTTGTATACAATAAAATTCAATTTATACCTATACCTGTATTATCAGTAATTAAATCGTAGTAGGTAGGTATATACAACACTTTCAAAACAAACAAACAAACAAAAAACACTTTTTTTCTGTCGAAGTTTATCTTGTATGCATCAATTCTCAGCATAATTTCATCCCACTTCCTACATGCAATAAAATAGCTATAGCTAAGAAATAATATTATTTTCATTGCGAATGCACTACTCATGCTGCCTAACCCTATGTGTTACAACATGATGATAAAGAACGCGAAATGTGTTATGCTGGTGTTCCCACAACAACTCCACAGTAGATTTTCTAACAAATTCACCTCACTCCAAGGTATTAAAGGTATAAATCGTAATAATACAAATCTGTAATTAAATTAAACATGGCCAGAAGTCATACATACTTTTATATAGCAAAGGTGATCTTACCTAACTGAGCTGCACCACAGAACTATTATCCCATGTAGTTCATATATATATCTACACTTATGTAACAAAACATACGCGCAGACTCTATGTGCCCTGAGCTTCTATAGTAGAAGAGTTTACCTTGAAATATACCTGGATTAGCCAATAATATTCGACATGTTTCCTTAATCAAAGCAACACGAATCCATACACTGGTCATATAGGAGTTAAGTTTACCCTGTTTCGTAGCTCATAGATATAATAAAGTGGAATTATTATGGCAAATAATTAATGCAATTTATTATACTGTGCGCAACTATCTACTAACAACAAAAACAACTGGATCCTGTGCACAAATTGAGAGTGTTATGGGAGCGCGCGCGCGCGCATTCTCACACACACATAGAGAGAGCAATTGAAGTGCGATCATCTGAACTTGATTTAATTTATTGGCCGTGTTTTAATAGTTGTACACCACCAGTGGAACAAGCGTACGCGTTTTTTCTATTTTTTTTTTTATTCTCCTGCAATTTTGTTGTAGAACATAAAAGCCGCGAACGCAATAAGAAATCTGCTCAGTTGGATGGAATTGATGTAGCTGAAGAGTTTAGTTGGAGTTCAGTAAACTTCGTAGTGCATGCGCACTTGGCGTATCATAGAATCAACTTCTATATATGTACATATCTCCGGTTATGCTTATACTATATATAGGTATATTTATGTTTAAGTGCGGATAGATAGATGCCTAAGAGTGAGTCTATAGAATGGCATCAATGCGACTACAATGGTCAATCAAGTACTTGTGTAGAGTTGATGCCATTCAATGACTTTATGATGTAGCCTTACTCTTTCCGGGAAAGTAATCGAAATTTATTGCGTGTATGTACTTTGATGATATTGCCTATAACTGCATTATGCCTTACCAGTTTTATCAGTTACGGGATTTATATGAATTCAAAATGTATGCTCAAAATCTAATGTTAACTTATTTACATTATGTATGTCGTGCTGAGGAAGTGTATACTGATGTTTGAGCAGTTTGTTTTGGAGACTGATGTATATCAGTAACAGAAAGTGTTGGAACCCATTCCGAAAAGATCTTCTCATTAAATTAAGCTCAGAATTAACATGTTCAACGGTAAATACTACCCCCAATCTGCTCAATATTGTAACATATATAGGATGACCAAAAATGTGCCATAATATCCGGTGACGGATCTTGAGTATTATTTTCAGGATCGTTTTGTTGTGTAAAATATATTTTATTTTATTTACTCGACGTTTCGGGTCCGAATTCAGGAGCTCTATATAAAATTACACAAAAGTCCAAGTTTTTAATAAAAACTATTCATATATGTAGACCTCCTGAAGAGGGCCGCACTCGGACCCGAAACGTCGAGCGAATGAAACACAACAAAACGATCGGTGTTTTTCTTGAAAATAATACTCAAAATTCGTCAACTAAGTAACCCGATCAAAAAGAATACAACCAGCTGGAAACCCTATCAGCTGTGAAGTTCATAATATCTTGTGTACCTGACCCAAAAACCTGTTCAGAAAAAAATCTTCCTTAATTCTATAAAATTAGGCCAATATATAACTCCTGCGAAATTCGTCCGAATTATTTCTTGAAGAAGTTGCCACTCTCATTGTTACTGGATCAGAAGCTGCTACCAGATCTGTGATCGGCAACTGCAAGCACAGATCATATGCTTTTCAGAGAATAATTGCCTGCAAGAGCATGCCCTAGTACACCTAACAACTACACTTTCATCATCAATGCAATTGAGAGAGGGCGAAGGGATCTCCACAAAATGGCATCTTTTAAATTCGATAAAATAAGATTCACTTCGGTTTTAATCCTGAGACTGAGATAGAATTTGCTGGACAAACAATGCCTTTATTCCATTCTAATCTACATCTAATGTCCTAGGTCTGTCCAATGTCTCATACCTGGCCTCTGTGTTATCATTTTGTGCATACTGAGCTCATAATTTTCGTGTGTTCTTTCATCTAAGAAAAAGTTCATCTAAGATGAGGATGTCAAGGAAGCTACGTGACAAGTGGGTTACAGTACAGAAGGCATCACTCTACTATGTGTAGAGCTCATTGGAAATAAAATATTTTGAAAATAAATTTTTGTTTTAATATCCAGTTGGAGCAATACCATATAATTCCCAAAAACAAAATCTCCAAACAAAAAAATTTCCAAGCACAAAACAAACGAAAAATATAATAGAAATTCAAATCTCAAAAAAAAAACACGGAACAATAACACACACTCACCAAAACTTTCTTATGTTCTGGATAATGCGCCCTCCCCCCCCCCCCCCCTCGCCGTGATTTATCATTCAAACTACCTATTGTGGGTGCAGTGCAGGGATGACTAAACTTACTTGTACTTACGAAACAAACTTACTTGACGAAAAACCACGTGTCTCATTCTTGTATCATTTTATTGTGGCATACCACAAGGGTCTATTTTATGCCCGTTACTATTTTAGTTTATAATACATTAATGGCCATATTTTGCTCAAATAATAATGCCAGTATTGATCTAACTAATGACATTTATCTATTTTTGAATGGTCCAATTGATAATATTATTTGGGATATTTTTCTGGTAATATTGGGTGCATCTCATCTACTTCATTTGAAAATTGTAAGAAAACTGAGGGTAATTCTTAGCTTACGAACGACGATGTTAGTTAATTGGATTTTTAAAATTAAATTAAAAATATTAATAGAAATTAAGCCCCCTCTATTTTTAGAGAGAAAAAAGACTACGCCACTGCATTTAAATAAAATTAAATTATTTTTTCAAAATCGAACTCATTCAAAACCATTTTTCTTTTGTATATGTATAACAAAATATTCGGATAGGACAATGAAATGGGAGATATAAAAAGAGTGAGAGGTAGACAGAGACTGAAAGCGGGGGGGGGGGGGGGGGGGGGGGTAATAAGAGTTGTTTTATCATAAGGTTATTATTTAAAATATTACCAAAACCAATATGCATATTATTTTCTTAATTTTTATTAATGTTTTGCGACATCCTGATTCATATCTTTCTTTAATCCATCAATTTTCAGAAATGAACAGTGGCGTCGGGAATAATAATAAGTGAAATTTTTATACTATACTATTTAATTCCCAAAGAAAAATATTAAAAATAAAAAGAGAAGAAAATTTTGTGCATTGGTATCCAAAGAGTATATAAAAAAAAGCACCCTTTGCGCCTAAAAGTATCCCTTAAGATTCTGGATTTTTGATATGCTGAGATGGCGCACACACACACATACACTCTTCTTTTGTTCTACACAACAAGAATCTTTTATCTATAATTGAATAAAATGTGCTTTGTTTTGCTTTGCGTTCTACTGATGTTTTTATTGTAATCATAAAATCCTTCCTGATAACGACAAAGCGCGCAGATGATAAACTGATAAGCTGCGCGATAATCGCTCAACAATAAAATTCTAAATCGGGCAAAGCACACCTCTTGCTGTTGTTTGTCACCAGTATGGAATTCGTAGTGAATTTCGATAGCCTTAAATTTTTTTTGTGTGAAAATTTATTGTTTATTCAACGCTTCACTTCAGTTATTAACAAATTCGGCGGTTTTAACTAGTTAAAAAAATGGAAAATTTTGTGGAAAAAATTCGTCGGATATTTTCACGCCAATCGGAATCTTATGATGTTGAAAATGATGAAAAAGAAATAGAAAGTGTCATCGAAGATGAGGTTAGTGATAGAAGCTAATGGTGGTGTGATCGATTAATGTGAAATGAAAAAAATGCCGTTATCTAGTGATTTTGAGTGTTGCTATAATTTGGTTATCAAAAAATCATGTCCAATCCTGAGTGAGATACTTTGTTTCCAACTTGACTTTTTCGTCTCTCTTGTTTTTTTTTTCTTTTATTATAATATTTTCGGGGATAGAATTTCCATAGATTAAATATGGGGTAACGATAAAGGATTTTTATCCCTTTTATAAGAGCTCAGGGATACACAACTTATATGAAAGTGTCATAACGACCAAGTCTCCGAACATTGTATGAATCTTATTTGCATTTGTTGTAAGTCTAGCCTCGTTTAAGTAAGCATATCAAGGAATTTGACGAATTTTCAGTACATGAGAAAGTGAAAGAGCCTATCGTTATCGTGTTGAAGTATCTGACCTATATAATTTCACTTACTTTTTTTTCCATTTAGACATCGATAGAAAAGTAAGTCGAACGCATCTCCAAAGTTCGTCAACTTGGACAATGAATTTTTCGATTTTTTTTCGATTTAGACAATTATTTTAAAATTTTTTGAAACGTGAATTATGTGACCTTCTATTTGTTTCACAACCATATGGCCGCGCACCATTGATTTGATATTGAAACAGAATTGCCGAAGTTATGATTTTGTAGATATTTTATTTTAATTTCATACTGAAGGTAGCCTAACTAAATGAACTTCTTACATTTTTTGTACTGTAGCTGATGTACTTTTCAGTAACACCTGTATACGCTGTCGAAATAACAGAATTTATTATTATTATTAATTACGGGGGATGCAGACGGGGGTTCTCTGCCTCTCATCTTGTCACTGCGACCTATAAGATCTATTGTGACATTACCCCTGGATGCCCTAGAGCGCCCATTCGAACTTAAGGTCTTTGATGAAGCTTATAATATTCTTTAGGGCCATTTTTTTTACATCCTCTGGCAGATGTCTTAGCCTTATGCGGCACAGTGCTTCGCAGTCACATAGGACATGTTCAGCGGATTCGTCGTCTTCCATACAGAATCGACAGGTCTCATCATTGACCTTACCCATCTTCTTAAGATGGTATCTAAGTGGGCAGTGCCCAGTAAGTAGGCCCGTTATGAGCCTTATTTCTTTCCTGCTGAGTGCGAGGAATGCTTTTGTCCTCTGGTGCGAGTACTTTATAAACTTCTTCGCTTGTCTCAGCCCCGGGGTATTTTCCCAGTATTCCTTCTTAGTTCTGTCCTCCCAACGCCTGATCTGAGCTGAGGGGCTGACTTTTTGGGTGTCCTAAGACAGGCTCAGGGCCAATAAACGGGTATTTGGCTCCTTCCTTTGCAAGGCGGTCCGCAATCTCGTTTCCCATAATGCTTTCATGTCCTCGTACCCAGATCAGTGTCACCCTATTTGTCTCGGCCAGTCGCTGCAAGACAGTAAGACAGTCCCAAACCAGCTTTGACGCAAAGATAAACGAGTTTATCGCTTTAAGTGCTGCTTGGCTGTCTGATATTATGTATATTTTTGCTCCACGCATATCTTTATAGATTATTTCACGAGCGCAGAGTTCTATGGCGTGTATTTCTGCTTAAAAAATGGTTGGCGAGGCCCCCAGTGTCTTTGCGAGATGGCACCTTCGCCCATATATGCCCACGCCTGCTTTACCTTCCATTTTGGATCCATCCGTGTACCATTTAAGAGATCCTTTTTCAAAGGGTAGGTCCCCAGTGTGCAACTGTGGACGGTTCCCCACGATCACCTTAAATGGTGTTTCAAAGCTATAGCGTTTCGGCATATCGTCTGAAATTGGGTCCTCTATGAAATCCTGGAGGACTTTCAGGTGGCCAGCCAGATTATTTGTACTTAGGAGGTTTTCCCTTTGTAGCCTAATTGCACTAAGTATGGCCTGCTCCCTTACATGCAAATGTAAGGGTAGCAGGTCCAACATAGCCTCCAGGGCCGCAGTTGGGCAGATACGCATGGCACCGGTTACTCCTAGCCATGCAAGCCGTTGTAGTTTTTGCAAACTAGCTTGAGCTGTGTCTTATGTTTTGTTACTGGCCACCAAACGAGTGAGGCGTATGTGACCATGGGTCTTATAATAGATGTGTATGACCACAGAGTCATTTTTGGTTTAAGACCCCAAGTTTTGCCAAAAAGCTTGCGGCATGTCCATGTTGCCACTGTAGCTTTATCCAGTACTCTTTTTAAGTGAGAGTTCCAGGTTAGTCTGTTATCCAAGGTAATACCTAGATATTTGACTTCCTTTGAGAATTCCACTACTGTTCCCTCAAGAGATGGTGCTTTTAGGTAAAGCTTCCTCTTTCTCGTGAAGGGAACAACTGTTGTTTTACCAGGATTGGCTCGAAGTCCCATTATTTGGCACCAGTTGCAAACTATGTTTAGGGCATTTTGCAATAGATCAGAGATTATCTGATCATGTTTGCCCCTAATTGTAATGATCAGGTCATCCGCATATCCCTGATTTTCATAGCCGGAGTTTGTTAGCTTTTGTATGAGATCATCTACAACCAGAGACCATAGTAGAGGGGACAGTACCCCACCTTGGGGACATCCCTTGGCAGTCACTATGGTAATAGAGTCCTCCCCAGGTTAGCTGTGATTCTCCGGCTTTCAAGCATAGCTTTTATCCATTTTATCAAGGAAGGTTCAATTCCTTTTTTGGTAGCTGCATTCTCAATGGCTTCAAAGGAGGTATTGGCAAATGCTCCTTCGATGTCTAGCAATGCGCATAGGGTAGTCTCTTTATCCTCTACTGCCTTTTCTAGTCCTAGGACAAGACTATGTAGGGCAGTTGTGGTAGACTTTCCTGCTTGGTAAGCATGTTGATTTGGGTGCAGCGGTGATCGTTTACTTACAATCTTTACTATGACAATTTACTTATTGAATGCAAATTTGGACGAAACTATGTGCATTAGCGCGATTTTAGTTTTTATTTTTGCCAGCTGCGATTTCCTGAAGTATATATGTCAAATAGAGGAATGCTAGTAGATATTCTTGTTGTCGAACTATGAAAATGTATGTTGAAGCTTCAGGGCAAGCTTCTATTGTGGAGAAAACTTTGAGGACTTCTGGATAACTTTTAATTTTTTAAACGTACCCAGACAGAATCAATGTTGTTCATAATGTTGGAAGCCTCTCACCGTTTACTCTATTTCAATCCTTTTACTGCACATGGATTATGCAACCAAAAGTTGTATACTAGATGTATACGCTTAGATAGCTCCGCCCATGCTTACTTCTGCCTCTTTTATATAGTGGCCAAGAACGTAAGTTGTCTATCTAGTTGAAAAAGACTTGTCGAAGTATCGTGATCCTTCATACGCTCAACGTACCATTTACAAGATGCGTTCAATTGAGATATTTGGAGAAGTTAGAAGTTATCTAACCATAGATTTTTGAAATTTAGTAATTTGAAGAAAGACAGTCCTGTGATCTGACTGCTTTATGATATTATGGGACCGCACAATCAGCCATCACTGGGAAACGTGGATTGAGAACGGAATTCCTTAAGATGATCTCTGGTTAGCCCTACAGATTTTGTCGAACTGAGATCACAAATAGAGGAAACCGTACTTGTGTACTTTTTTTTCTTTCTATATTCTGATATTAAGATCTGATGATCTTAGACTAGAGAAATGGTATAATTTTGTCTCCATAAGAGATCTGATGTTTCATTAAAAAAAGATAACATGAAGAGAATTGATCAGACCTAAGTTCTTATGAGTTATATGTCAGAAAAGCTTCTGATTACTAAAAAGGTGAGACAGAGCTATACAATGTCTGGTATTTGTTTTAATCTTGCACTGGACTTCGCATAGAGGGAATTCCAGGTACTTTTCTTTATACATCAAATCCAAGTAAACGTTCTTAACTGCCGTCTGACGATTTGAACTTCATTTGTCTACTTCTACTTTCGAGGTCCAAATGGTCAACTTAGATTTTTTTATTCAAATTGACGAAGTATAATTGGCGGCTGCTATAATGGCTTCCACATAATGTAGATGTGTAGTCCATTAAAATTTACGCTGTATGATTTCCTTTGGACTCAAAATCTAATATATTAGTTAGGACATCAATTTTGAGCCTCTACGTGATTCTTGTATGCGAAAAAAAGTAATATCTTGACAGATTCTTTTCAGTTAGTTACACAATTTGGTCGTTCTACTTCGGTTATGTTCTATATTATTTAAATAACATTTTTTTTTTATATAAAATTTCGTAAATATTGAGAAGAAAAAAGAGGTGGGGGTACATCTTCTTCACTTCTATCGTCCTCGGCAGTATATCCAAGATTGAAATTCTTTACAAAATTATCTTTCATTTAAGACCTAGCAATCGAAAAACCCACTTATTCCATTATTTTTCAATTTCGAAAGTTAAGTTCGAAAAATCTATGTTCGAATTCGAATTTCGAACTAAAAATCCCTGGATTTCAAGAAATTTTCTTGTATTTTTTTTTCTTTTTCATAAAAGCCAATTTTTCGAAAGTAGCTTAAAAAATCATTACCTACCGATAGGAATGCATAGAAAAGTTTCGGGCACACATTATAATGTGCAAAGCTCTTCTTTTTAATTTTTTCTTCTTCTAACGGGGATTAATTCAGTGTTGAAATCATACATAATAAGAGGCAACTTATAAATTAGGCCGAAATAATTTAGAATTTCGAAAATATTTTATTCATATATAGTTGAGTAAGGCAGGCACAACGGAATTAAATCGTCGACCTCATAAAGCACTTCCTCTTCCATAGAAACTACCATAAAAACTCCATGCTCTGCTTATTCACAGAACTCTTTCAACAAGAGCAGTTGATTTTCATTAAGAAGACTACAACAACACGAGTGCCAAGTATACAATCAACAACAGCAAGTCGTCCTGCAGAGTATGTTGTTAAACAAGCGAAACTTTTCCATAAACCACTCGACTGTGTACTCTCAACAAAACAATGAACATTCCATGAAACGCCAACAATTTAATTAAAGCGAACAAAAAGAAGAAAAAAAACAACAACAACTGAATGAAAAAAATTTAATAATTGCGCCTTGTGCCATTGATGATTAGCCTATTAAAGCGAAATTCTCTGCGATTACAGGATTCGACCAATCAAACTTCCTCTTGGGCACGCTCCACCACAGCCCCAACAGCAATTAACCTGGACTAGATGGTGGCATGGAATTATCGCGGTCGACTATGGTGCCACCACAATGACAACACAGAGAAGCAACTAAGTAGTGCTGCTGGAATTATGTCAGAAAATTACGTTCTTGCTGTCTTGATGGAAATTACCACGACCACCACCACCACCGTCGCCGCCCGCCACATTACTGACCACGACGTTGCGCTAAGGTACCATGGTACCATCGTCAGACGAAAATGGAAAGTGGTTCCGATCGACAAGAATTCATTACCCGACCGGGCTGGGCTTCTTAAGGTGTTATTTGTTGGCTGGCTGCGTTTTCTTGGTTCACAGAGCAGAGGGCTTAGAGCTCAGTTCAGTGAGTGAGTGCCCCAGTCCCGAAGGTGAAATTTAACCTCAAACAAGAGCAGTACTGATGATGATGATAGGTGCCGATATAGGCATGCAATCGAAACCGACCTTACCAAAATCGCATGCGCACACAGATAGTTACCTGGTTTGGCCGGCCGCTGATAGAGTATCTTTCTACCTATGATTTTCGATTCTTGCATGACGACGGATGATTTTATCTATGTTTGCGGTAATTGTAACGCGCGAACGTTATGAAAGGAGAAATTCTTTTTTTTAATTGCCTTCAAACGGGAGAGGAAATCTTTTTTTTTTTTTTTTGGGTTCAGTTCACATCAAATTTAGAGCAAAAATTTTCTAGCAAAATAAACAAATTCGAGAGAGTGTTACGGGATTTGTAGTCGTGTGATTTTAGTGAAGGTTCGCAATCATCTTATATTTGTGGTCGAAACTATTATTGGGATGCTGTAATACATGCGAGTGATATCTTAATTGCAGTCCACACCTAATTACAACAACTATCAAGAAATGTGTAGATGACCGTCTAATAGCTTATCGGTGTTAGGTAACCTCCATTCAGTCAGATTGATATTGTTGAAATGTTTCCCGTAAGATGGTGCACTTTTCTCTATTCTTTGGTTAATTTTTGGCATAACTACGAAATTAGAGAGATTCACTTGTGAAGCTTCTATGAATAATATCCATCAGCAAATCACCAGATCAGTAACGCACCCAGGATTTGGCTTTAGGGGGGGGGGGGGGGGTGCATAGGTATCCCAAGTCCTAACGAGTTGGAAAAATAGGGCTCTAAAGTCGCGTCCTGTGCACTAAAGGACTGCTATTGTAGATTAAAAGGTCCGGTCTCGTTCGTCCCCCCCTCTCGGTGCGCCCCTGCACCAGATACACCATGGTTGCGGCTGCCTTAGTTGTACAATTTATTAACATGAACTTAAGATTGTTGGAAACTGATATGATCGGATTCGAATGATGAACTGGACCAGGCCCATGTGCGTCCTAATTTTTATTTCTTCTTCTATACTTTGAGTAGATTCTTTTACAATGCGATGTTGCCATCTTTCCAAACTATTTCTATACAAAGCAGAATTGTTTTTCCTGAAACAAATCAGAAAAGAGTTCCTGATGGCATCAGTTAAAAAAGATTTCTAGTACCAGTTCCATTAATTTTGAATTAAAAAAAAATGGGCCCGAGGTGAGTGAATTAAATTTTCCCAGCCAAATTCCCTCAAAATTTCAAAAACTTGTCCTGAAAATGTGTAAAAAAATGTACAAATTGTTGCCACAAAATGTAGGCAATATTCCCTAATATTTTAGGAATATTCCCTATATTTTATAGGAAAAAATACCTAAGCTTTATGGCAACAATTGTGCAAAGTGTTTACTGTGTGTCACTGCCAAGTGATTGTTTTCTTGCCTTCCAGACAATCTACCAGGATGTCATTCCTCCTCTGACATCCCAGAAAACACTTATCATCAACACTTTACCATCGATCTTTCAGCTTTCGATTATTTTTGGTTCCGATGATCCGCTCAGTAAACACTGCTTGAAATGAATTTTGCTTTCTGGGAATGTAGGTACCTACTAGAAACTGAAATTTGGATACGGATTTGCTAATATTCAGATATCCGGACGCTCGGATCTGCAAACTATCCTGAAATCTAGATCCGAACTATCCAGACTAAGCAAATGCAAAAAAAAAACATTCATCCCAGATTGCATTGCTTAATTAGGAAAATATAAATTTCATGATATGCCCATTTTCCCAATGAAACTAACTAGGATCCGGATTATCCGGATACCCAGATTTGAGGAATCGAGTCCTTATTATTCCGGATACTTTCAGTACTAGTAGGTACCTACTACCTACTAATCCCGTGACAATTCGCTAGTAAAAATCCCCTCGTTTTTCTGCGATCCTAATCAAAAATGCAAAAACAGCATCTGTGTTTTGAGCGCAAACAGTTTTGGTATCTAAAAGTCTTTTGATCCACTCAAAATATGTTGTATGGCTTAATGCAACTGTTTATAAAGCGTCCATAATTTGCTAACCAAATATTTAATGTTTACACGAATTTCTAATTTCGAATTTTCCATTATTATTATCGCAGAAAACTGGCAACATTTAATAAACATTTCTCAGAATTTTTAAACGACTCCAAGGCATTTTAACCATATTTTTGCGTATTATAAAGTGATGATCCTATAGAAAAATCTTGTCACATTACCTATTACAAAAGTATTCCATTTCACAGAAAAACCCTGTATTAAAATTTGCAAGAATATAATCTAAAAAGAATTTTTTTTCTTTCTTTTTTCAGAAAAATTCTCCAGGGAAAAGAAATATTGGAGGAGGAGCTACTTCAAAAATAACAACAAAAAGGTAAGCGCTTCAGCTTCACTCATAGGTAAATATAGGTAAAAGACACTTAAGACGATAATGGAAAATAAATTATCATTTATTGTATGGCATAGTAATTACAGAAGATAGTAAAATGTTCCACATTCACATAATTTAATTTTAATCGATTATTGCTACCGAGCAAACTTATGTTAAGCGAGAAAAACAATGAACGGTTAATAGGAAATGGTTAATATTCGTCAGTTTAATAATAGCTAAATTTTGTTTAAATATGTTTTTTTTAGATTCTAACCTATAAATGCGTATGTACAACGGCATATACAGTTACAGGTCATTCACTCAAAGTCAATACGTTTTCAACAGAGCGTTAAGAACAAAAATTTGTCTATGGCAACACTATTTCGGCTTTCTTAGTAGGATAACTCGTTCAACAGGTTATCGTGCAGGCAAACACAGACGGACATTCTAATGTCCCGTAATGCCCTCTATTGCCCTTCCCCATCACTATAGTGATTTAAAAAATATAATCAACGTTGATGTTTGACCATTCTGTAGGCTATCGATGAACTGTCAGTCGAAAGATCATCAAGGTGGGTCTTGCCAGCTTCTTTCAGCAATACGACTTCAAAATATCCACCACCATAAAAGTAGTGAGGAGTTCACTTGCCATCAGACTCGTTAGAATCTGTTTTGGCTTAGATTCAAGATTCCAAAAACTCTGGTGAGTGATAATATGCCAAGATGAAGAATTTTGTGAAGAGAATACCTTCCAAGCTTCCTGATTAATAAATTTAGAATCAATTTTTATTGTGGGTGTCACACTGAGCGTATATATCGAGCCTTGGCTATGGAGCACGAATTATGGAAATAAATATTTAATTTCGAAGGAGCAAAAGAAAAAACAGATGAGCTCTCTTTTTCATCTCCGAAATTAGGTAAAATGGAGGTGTCCTATTTATTTCAGTATGATCATAAATGGACAGAAATTACTCCATCACAGTCTACAAATGTTCCTTTTAGAACTATATCTTAGAAAAGAGTATAAGTGATAGACATTTTGTGATAGAAATCATACAGTCAATAGAATTCAAAACTCTCTGGGAACATAATTCCCAATCCAAGAAACAAAAACGCTCTCACTAATACATAATAGCCCCAAACTATTCCTGATTCTAAGTGAAGTGGTATAGGCAAGTTTGACGTGCTCTTTTAAAGACGAAAAACCTGCCTGACTCCAAGTCTTCATCTTTGTCTTGCAAAAACCGTCAGTGACGTCTGTCACACAACAACCTCATCTATTATAACAGGTAGACGAAGACACGAAGCGAACCTGTCCAAATTACTTTGTTTAGCTTGATTTCGACAGCCAACGAACAAACATAACCTTACAATATGTTATCTATTTCAATAAGTCAGTTCGATTCTTAACTCTGCGATCAAGCTATAAGCAAATGTTTTAACTGTTATACGATCTGTTATACTAGTTATTATAGATGAAGCTAAGTACGAGAAGACTTGTTGAATTCGGACAGATCGTAAATGTAAATTGTGCCAATGCTTAAACTGTCATTCATGCTTTCCGAAGATTGTCTAATTTATATAAATTTCATTTTAGAGAATATAACAAAATTTAAGTTAAATCAAAACACTATAAATGTCCAATAAAAACCTGTCAGCAATAAATTAGAAACGAATTTTAATAACTGCGTAATCAATAAGAATGCCCCCCCCCCATCTCCCCATAAAGGACATTCCCGTTCGCGTTTACCTGTCAAAAAATGGATGAATTCAATCGAAAATTAGTTTTTTATGCTGAAAATTTTTTTCTTTTTATCTTATTTTATTTGGATATGGAAGGTATATTTGGAATCGGGTAAAAAGAAGTAGAATTCGGATACTCCGGAGTAAATGATTCATGGCAAGAAAAAGGTAGTAGATCTGCTCCGATTGGAGTATGGTAGGATAACTCTTTCTTACCTTATTATTTTTATACCATGCCGGTGAGCGTATACGAACAAGAGAAATCTCTTGAACAGCTGTTCAATACACTCTTATTCGCCAGTGTGTAAAAAACAACAGTAGACCACTACATCCTTATTCGCCAGTTTTGTATAAAACAACGTGCTTGGTTATTGAAAAATGTAAGCATTTCTTCTTCAGGAAAAGAAAGAAAAACCAAATATATTTCTCTTTGTCACACACATGCTTCAATTTCCTTAAATTTGCATCCATTTTTTATTTCATTTTTTTTTTCAAATTAACAGCTGTTCAAGAGTTTTCTCTTGCTGCAGTATACGGTCGCCGGTCTTTAGTGCATATTGCGTGCACGATAGATTGTCGAAAAATTCTATTTTTAATTCATCAATTTTATTTTTCAACGCTCCGCGCTAGAATTTAGCTTAAACTCTTCAGTTTATATCGATATCATCTTCAGTTCGGAGCAGGCAGACCTACAGATGATAAATTTATATGAAAAACCACAAGTATAAAAAAAAAATGCAATTTGCTGAAAATTACCACCAACAAGGATAACACCAGCAACTCTACCCTTTCGACTTCAATAAGGTAGCTATTGTTACGTAGGCAAAATAGGTGTCTACTTTGTGCGTCCGAGGGGTAATGCCTAAAAAATCTTTTTCTAATTGACAACAAGAGAAAAAGATATAATTGGTCAATAACACTACTACGAAAATAAAAGTTAAATGAAGTGAAAAAGCAAAGTTTTGTATGGCAACACCACCATCAAGGACGGTTTGCCCGGTTTAGTTCATTTTTGAAAAATTTATTTACTATTCTTATGAAAAAGCTGTGTACAAAATTTCACCTCTCTATGTCAACGCATTCTCGGGCAGTATATAAATATATGGTGAAAAACCACAATTACGTATGGCAACACCAGAAAACGACTGCCCGATATAGTAAAGTTTTGAACGCGTGTTTGCAATTTTTGTGAAAATGTCGTGTACAAAATTCGAGCTCTCCAAACCGACGCGTTCTCAGGCAGCATCCAAATATATAGTGAAAAACAAAAGTTTTGTAAGGCAAAACTAAGAAGGGGTTACCCGATTTAATCCATTTATGAAATTTATTTTACTATTGCTATGAAAACACCAAATTTCAGCTCTTTACGTCAACGCGTTTTCGGGGACTGCCCAAATTTATAGTAAAAAACCAAAGTTTTGTATGGCACCCCTGCGAAGGAGTTGTCCGATTTCTCCCATTTTCGAAGCTTACTTTTTTTTAAAAAAATCCCGTGTGAAAAATATCTGCGCTCCAAGTAAACGTGTTCTTGAGTGCAGATGGCCGGACAAACGGGCAAACATACAGGCAGACGGACACGCAAAAATCAAAATAATTTTAAATATTATGTGAATATTATGTGTGGGTGTCCATCCATTTTGTTCTACCATCATTATTTTTAGGTGTTACAAGCGGAATGACAAACTTTAGTACCTGCACCCTATGATTTCATCATCAAGGGTATAGAAATAATTTGAATTTATTTTATTCGTCTAACTCACTGGTCTAACTTAAAAAATAATTCTAAAAAGAAAAAAACGTTTTTTTTTTCTCTTCTGAAATCCAATTTTCCAAATTTGTCTTACATTCTTTTCTGTTTCTGTCCATTTAGTAACGAGTAATTAATAAATGTAACGCGACGCAAGTTAATAAAAACATGTAACGCGACTCAAGCTCAGCAAAGCACACAAGTGTAAGCTTTTAAAATTGAAAACTTTGCCCATGAAGTTGGATGACCAGAGGCTCCTACCAAAAGCTTGTTTTTATCCAAACTAATTTTCAACTTGGGTGTGTGTCTGGGATTAAAATTATCCGAAAATTAAAGTTTTTCAATTTTAGTACTTAGTGGAGGCTTAATTTTAGCTTTTTAGTTTATACAAATTTTGAAATTGATATATTTGCAGTGGAAAGCTTTCACTTGATTCTTGTATTTAGTTAAGCATCACAACTGTGAGGTTCATTTATATATGGGCATGAAGAATGCAAATATTGTATGGGGATATAGCTCAGTGGTAGAGCATTCGACTGCAGATCGAGAGGTCCCCGGTTCAAACCCGGGTGTCCCCTAGAAGGATGTTGTTGGTTCTTTTTACATAATTTTTTTCTATTATTTTTATATTTATGAACAAAAAAAAATCACTTTATTTTTCAGAACAAATCAATCATCAAACATTGCATATACTACTCCTTCACCAACAACAAGCAGATCAGAAGTTTTTTTAATTCGTACAAAACCTAAAAACAGTTCCTATAGGGAAAAGAAGCCTCCTCCTGAAATCATCGCCAGTATTGACGATAAACGTTCAACTTTCGGAGGTCGTTTAACTTCAACTCCTAAACAGGATTGTCAGGCAATTCAAAAGCTATTGATTCGACAAAAACCGATTGAGTTATCCGCAATACGAATTAAATCGAAAATTTTTTCAACACCAAAGAATATATCGACATCAACGCACAATTCTAAAGCGAGTAAGTTTTGGTATTAAATTATTGTTAACAACAGCCAGTTATTTTTCGTTTTTCGTATTTTCTAGAAGTCGATAGTGGTTTTAAAACTCCGATAATCAAACCTCCAACTAGTCGAACTCCATTAAGTAGTCGAATACTATTGAAAAAACCAAAAAGTTTTCCAGATCTATCAAGCGCATCTTCTTCAATAAGCAGTAAAAAAAGTTTCTCAGATCCAATTCATAAAAACCATCGGCAGTACCACCATTACCATAACAACAACAATTTGAAAGCAGTTAATAGAAATTTACCGGCTACAAAAAATCACCCGGGTTTATTGCAAGCAGTTAGAAGAATATCAACGCCACGAAGAAGCCTTGATACGCCAGTTTCATCAGCTAATGGAAATCGGTAAGTGATTTTTGTTTTATTTTTTATTTAATTTTTTTTTAATTTTTTAATGTTGGTACTTCATGGTTTGCGTGTTAGATTTTGTATGTTAAAAAACAACGTCACCTTCACTTTCGAAATTATTGACACTGTGACGACGATGGTGATCAAGAAATAATTGTATTTCGTGACTTAACTGTAATTGCACACGAGGATAATATTGAAGTTGCACTGATTGACGTCCACGTCCACCATACCAGAAATATTGTACAGACTCAAGACAAAGTTCGAGTCGTTTGCGTTGCGCAGTGAAAACAGACCTGCGCTTTTATAGCCAGATTCAATCGAGACGGTCTGATTACATTGAAATGGAAAACAACAACAACAAAAAATCTTTTCATTGATTTTTGAATATATTTTTTTTTGTATTTCTTTTGAGATTGACCCACTTTTGGACACCCCCTGGTTGTCTTGTTGTTTAGTGTACACATCTCGAGTTCGATCTTAATTCCTCAACAGCAGTTACTCAAATTTCTTTCATTACATGTTCAACGACATCTGGATTTAGTTCTTGCTAACATAAATAAGAATTTTCTGTTATGGGAGGCGCGAATTTACGATTGAAAAGTCTAAGAAATTTCAGATGGACATTGTCCGAAATTGAATGACTTTTTATTGTCATTTCAAATGGAGTAAGGAGAAAGATTTCTGTTGGTTCATTTGTTTTTAAAAGTTTTGTTTTCTGTAATTATCTGGGAATATTATCGGTCTGGTAGAAACGGTATTATCCTTCTATTAAACTCTATTTCATGCGACAACTTTTAGTAAAGACCAAGATTCGAAATTATAAAAAAAAAATTCTGTAAGTGGGATTTTATATGAACTGCGTTTGTTTCTGGTTACAGTTATTATTATCATGTTGTTCTTTGCGGAAATTGTAGATCACAGTGTATATTTAGTTCACCAACATGCGTCTTAAACTATATAAGGAAAAATTACAATTAATATTGCTTCAATTCAGAATTTTTAGAGTTACGACGTTACCAAGTTTTTTTTCTTCTAAAAATTTGGCTTTCGCACTGAATTAATCCAAGCGGGATCTAGAAGAACTATATTATTAGAACATTAGAAAAAGAAAAACTTGTAAGTCTCCTAAAACGAAATTGAGGTTGATAGTTTCGGTAAAAGAGTAAATTAAAAAATAAAACATTAATTTATGAATCTCTGCACTGCACGTCTCAAATTATTTCTGTCATTTGTTTTTTTTTTAAATGACAGTTGTGAAATTTGTTATTGTGCTCATGTTGGCAATATGCCTCACCACGAATTGTTTCTATGCTGAAAACTGGGCAATATCGCAGCAATAATATATGATTTTACTGTGATTTATTGAAAGTGTAGATCTGAAAGGACCCAAGTACAATTATAAATTATCAATTACAAATGCAATAAAAAATTGTTTGATGGTCAATAGATTAAAATTTGCTCTTAATCTGTGGATTTTTGTTATAATATTGCATGACGTCTCTGTGCGACATTATAATTCCTTTATCGATCTTATAGCTCCTTACAAATTTACAATTCCCCCAGGTAGAGGAGTGTAGCTGTAAATATTTTCTCTTAATCGAAATGCTTCAGGCTTGGACACGAACTTTACACTGTAGGCCCCTACCTTTCATTTAGTGCTTTTATACGTAGATAGATTCCTATAACCTTTTTAGGAAACTATAGCTAGTGCAGTTTTTATGTGGAAATTTTTACTTAAATTAATTTAATTTTCAAAAAGCACACAAAAAACGACAAATTCACATATTTTCTAAGCATGGGCAAAGGAAAATGATCCTTATAAGCCAGTAATAAATGGAATAACCGATTTTCTATTTCATATGATCTCAAATTTATTCTTCCTATATTAAGTGAAGCCTTTTTTTTCTTATATCCAAAAACTTTTGTTCCATTTTTTTTAGATTAAAAGTTTTTACTTTAACGAAAACCTCAAAGTCCTCAAATTGTTATTTCCATGAAATTGAGAAGAATTATTTAATTTTAGGTCGTTTTACCTGATAATAGCTGATAACTATGTATAAGAGTGGTCCACCATTTGTTTTTAAGCATTTTTTTTATACGACGAACGAACAGTCCATTTTATATGCATGCTGCGTCAGTGTTGGTTTTTAAAGACTCCATCCCTCTAAACTGATCCAAAAAGCCAG
The DNA here is from genome assembly GCA_963930735.1 of Dioctria linearis. Taxonomy (NCBI): domain Eukaryota; kingdom Metazoa; phylum Arthropoda; class Insecta; order Diptera; family Asilidae; genus Dioctria; species Dioctria linearis. The sequence goes on along the minus strand of OZ005742.1, from coordinate 258,544,132 downwards.
AAGACTTATTCAAATTGCAAAATCACAATTATTACCTTGCCCTTGCAATTTAAGTTGCCAAATTTCCGCTGCTAAAAAAGATATGTTTACGAGAAAATTTCGTTTTGTTGAAAGAAAGAAATTTTTTGCTTCATTAAAATCTTCTTTGACACTTAGATGGCGTAGTAATCGTTACATTTTTAGGTATATTTTATATGTGCCTCGTCAGGATGTATTATTTTCCACTATTTAACTTGAACTACTAAAAGAAAGACTGAATTTAATTAACTAAAATTACTTTATTAATATTTTCTTTGCGCGATTACAAAAATGGCAGTCATCTCACGGATGAGAACTTGAAGCAATATGAGAATGAATTTCGTAAAATATAACCCAGTCTGCATAGGTCAGTATGCTGACTCTGCCGCACGAAATCTGTAAGTAGGGTGATGCTTCATTTCTGCCCCCAAACATCTTCTTACCAACAAGTTTTCGTGATGCAGCGGCAGCATACTGAGCCATCTAAGCAGGGTCTATACATCATCCTTTTTGACAGCTATTGTTTCTGTCGATATCAGCGCCTCTTGTGGTTTGCCGAATAAATTAACGATTTGCGCTGTCACACATTTCTCAATTTCTCGATTAAAAAAGGAATGAAAATATAATTTCCAAATAAACCAAATGAGTTTAGTAAACCAAAAACTAATTGGTAGGGGGGAGGGGGTAATTTTACCAGGTAATACACAATTATAGTTTGCAGCTGATATAGCTAAGCTGGATGGATTTACATGGGTTTTTTTTTTATTTAGAATGAGTGAATGGGGAGCTTTTCGATGGGATAAAATTTTCTTACGTTTTGGGGTGGGGTGGTAATAACTACCACCCTTCGGGTTGTCCAATTTGGGCCGTATGTGATATGAATGGAGTTTCCAGATTCGAGAGTCGACATTAGAGTGTCGAGATTCGAGAGTCGAGGTTCGAGTTGCAGTTAGACAATTGTGGTTATAGTTATGGAAGCCCAAACCTTTCAGATTTAATCTGAGTTCTAGCATTTCTTGTTTTACAATGAAACTTTTCTTGAATTTTTTTTTTTTTTTTTTTAGTGCATTTTATTTACAAAAGTTTTTTTTAATATATTTTATTAACTTTCTGTCCTACTCAGCCTCATTCAGTGTGTACTTGCTAAAGAAGAAAGTGTCGAGTTGGGTAGAGACTGTTCAGACTTTCTTCGGTTCAGAATTTTTGGAATCTAACTTGATATTGATGGTATAGAAAAGGAGCGATTTTTTTTTTGTATTATCCAATGTTTTTACCCTCCCAGCTCCATAATTTTCCAATAAGGACGGAATATAAATTAATTTGAATCATTTCACTCATCCAGTACAGAGTGAGCCATAGTCTCTTAGTAGTCGGTTGCGCATATATCGATGACATTGATAGTGCCAACAACACTTATATAAATCTCGTTAGATTTGAGTCCAGAACCCATTTCTAATTATATTTCTTCTCTTTATACCTCATATTCATGCCAAACAAAATTCACAAAAATCACTAAATAGATTCTTCCAAGATTTTTGCAAAAATAACTCAAAATAAAAAATAAAAAAATCCAAAACATCGTACAGCGCCTCATGCTGGAAAAAAATGAAAATGTAAAACTTGACCAAAACAAGTTTTCCTAAAACTGAAAAAAAAAAAACAGAAATTCAAGCTACCTGCCTAGAATTAAAAGCTTGATAATTGCCAGATTTCAGAAGCCCGATTACTACCTTCATTCTCCGTTCAGTAATTAGCCGTAATCCCACAAGAAACGCGATGAATTGGCAAAAAGAAAAAAAACGAAAAACAAACAAAAATTCCCCATGACTTGAGACATGTTGCTCTGTTCGACACAACTAATGAGGCAAAGTCTGTGAAAAAATGCCACGATAGGGCTACGACGCGACGTTACGAATTACACACCTCTTCTCGCCTCTACCACCTCTACCGGATATTCCAAGTGGTGAGCTGGATTATTGGCGGCATTTTGTAGGTTAATCAGATTCGATCGATTGATGAGTTGGCGGAGTGTAAAAGTCAATTTAGTGCTGCCGTGGTAATCCTTCACCTGGGCAACTTTCTTCTATTCTAAACCGAAGTGCAAATATTTTTGTATACGTACCACCATCGCCGCCAACGTCGATTATAAATGTGCAAAGTCCAAAAGACTCTCGCGGGGATACAAGAGGAGTCTTGATTGATTCTATCGCTCCTTCCTAGCTAAAAGTAAGTCTTTTGACGAAACCAGCATGTCTGTTTACATCGGTGGTAGAAGGTATCCATCTAGTTAGCTAGAGCGAACCAAAGGAATCAGGTCTCGAATTGCCTTGATGATGAGGTTTTTGTCAGTCACAGTGACGCCTTCTTCTTAGACACATGTGTATCTTTGCGCCTATGAATATCGGTAAAGAAAAGGTAAACAAGATTGGCACGGAACTAATTATGAGCACCACAACTGCTATCTATCTCTGGCTTGGCGGTACTTTTAATGAATCATCGAGTGTGTGTATGTGTGTTAAGATACAATGAACTCTCAAGGAATTTGAAAGCTCTTACACAGTCGATGACCTTTACTTCTGCATTTGTATGGAGATGTTATGCAAGAAGAAGAAAAAAAAGTGTTTTTGTATGCAATTAAGACGCGCTAACTGAGCTATTTTCTAGGGCAATTGGATAGTTTGAAGATTTTTTTTTTGAAGATCGTGGTATCTTTGGATTTGCTTGTTGATGATTTTTTATCGATTTTTGTAAATATTTTCAACTCCAAATAATGCAAAAATAGAGAGCTAAAAATGGTCTTTTAGTATAGTATTCAGCGTGGAATCCTTCTTGACATTCCTGGATCTTCTGCTTCTTCATTTGGCTTAAAGAGTACTTGGAAAGTCTTTGTACACTTCTGACGCAATTCTTTCAATGTGGTCCTCGTGTATAACTTGGAAGAATTGAAAGAGCTATCTTAAGACTTATCAGCAAAATGATGACAGATGTCAAAAAATTTACTCAAGCGGATAATGAATATGCTTGACTTTGTCAACCATCAGCTCTCGAGTCGTACAACAAGCAAGAACTATAAGACTCTAATATGTACGGTGTCCTAAAACCTACCCACCTATGCCAACCATAAGCCTCTTAAGCAAGTCGCTCATATCTTGAAATTCTTCAATCTTTAGGAAACTGTCATTCTGTTCACGTTACATCTGTTACCGTTGTTATGGAAGTATGTCAGAGTGATTTGACTTGGACGTGAAGTCCAGACTACCAGCACGAGCTGACAGCTCACTCGGTGGACAGAGTTGACGGCAGGGCGGCACGCTAGCTCGCCTTGGCTATTGGCGGAGAGTGTGGGGAGGTTCCACAAAAACCTGACGCTACCACCAGCCATACACAAAAAGAATTCATTGTGCCTATTTACAAAAACGCCGGCACACATTCGGTCCTGAAGGGACTCTTACATCACTTACCTACATCCATTGGGAAGACGGAGATGTTCGGCCTTCCATCGCCGTTGGCCCAACCACCCTGCGATACTGCGGGCGATCATGTACAGCATCCCTGATTACTCTGAGCGTAATTTTTCAGTTCTTCGCTTTGTTGGACTTACCAAAATTTCAATATTGACTGCAAAAAAAACACAATTTCCCAATTAACTTTGTTGGATTTTTTCCGATTTAGATTTCCAAAAACTAAACTCGGTCTTTCGTGCTTAAGTCACTTTCTTCTCTCCAGCAGAAAACCTCGAAGTAAAAAAAGGAACACGCTCTTCTACTTCTTTTTAACCAAAAGTAAGAGCTCTTCGATTTTGGGTGCGTTCGAGCTGTACAGATTCTCCGTCCGTTTGACAGCAGGCCGGCATACATGTTGCATTTTGCCTTAGTGTAGCATACTGCTACGTGCAGTACACTACGACCATAACATATCGGTGCTTCTCTGAAATATAAACTCATCTAGACGCCTAAATTACTCTCATACATCTACGTTAAGGATTTATTTTATTTTTCAATCTAAACAATTTTTGTTTAACGGACGAAAGTTATTTAAGTCTGACGAATGCGCCTTTTAATTTAAATAGACGTATCCAAAATATGTTTAAATTTCGATAACGAGCCTTTCGTTAAGTATAAATGTCAAATTGTCATTAGTAAAGTACGGCAAGAATCGCTCGTTACGTACGGACATTTCTGCTTATCCAATGATATTAAGGAAATATGAATGAAATCGGTAACAATAGAAAAATAATGAGAAAAAAAGGTGGTCTCTTCTAAGAGAAAAGTTTGGCAAGGATCTAAGAAAGCGACATATTGCTCCTAGAAGTGCTACCGATTTTTCTTCAGATTCTTCTTATATTTTTTATATAATGTCCAACACAAAATGTTCATTTTTTTGTTTTTACCACTTTTTAAAATTGAAAACATTTAATGTGTCCCTTGTGACGTATATTTAAGGAAAAAATGTCATTTATCCATAAGTAAACCTCAGTTTCGTTCAAATCATAAAGTTTTTTACGGCAATTGTGGTTCAGTCCACGGTACAGAGAATAATAAGGTATTCTCATTACGAACCACGTTCCGCCATTAGTGACGTAATATTGTGAAAATATGTATACAGAGAACACAATATTCTCTCTCCTCTCTCTGGCCTTTCAATAGAAATACCTATATATGTATAAATTGGTTTACGAAATTCCGTCACAGCAAATCAGCTGCAGTGTGTCAGAATTTTAATACTTGTATACTCTGTACCGTGGGCTCAGCCTAAGTTCGTAAGGTTCTTAAATCCATTTTGGTTAACCGAACGTCAAAGCGGCATTATTCGTTCAGTCACGACAGTGCTGCCACAAGTCGATTTAACGAAAAATGGGCTTGCGACTTTAGCACATTCTATTATCAAACTCACTAACTTATCCAAAAGTCTCCGTATTTTGGTTTTGGATTAGAAAATTTTTGCTTTTCTCGCATGATCAGCATATTTAGTAGCTTTACTTTAAAAAAAAACATCTTCCGCGGTACCCTCATGGAAATGGGTGATAAGTCAGCTCTAAAAAGGTATTTTCATAACTTTCGATCTAAGCTCCAATAACCATCGTCGGTTCATGGAAGGATGGATGGATGGAAGGAATCATACGCTTTTATACCCTAGACAGACTGTGTTCATAATGACTTAATTTGAAATTCAGTCATTTCAAGAAAATGAAGAGGTGACAGACTATGGAAGAGAAAATTATTTCATTTGAAATGTCATTGACAGTTCCTCAATGTGAGTAAAGATCATGGCAGAGTTTAATCATGTAATTAAATGTTATCAAGTAAATTTGTCAGTATTTACTGTATGTAGAGTTGGAAAGCATTTAGTAGAAGACAATTTTTGTTGTTGAAAGAGACCAAAAAGAGAAGAAAGCGATAAAAAAATTTCTTTCATAATAAACTGGTGGTTGTCACCGCTAACTTTATTGAAAAAACTTTCCACTTTCCAATAAATTCAGTTCATTTTAATGACGGTAGGTGGCACTTTTATTGCAATTTCAATAAATGGAGTAAAATTTGGTTCATTTGAAATTGAAGCAAAATGTTGCAAATGGATCCTTCCTTGATGGACGGAATTTGTGTGACACACTGCATATTTGACTCCAGTTAATTAAAAATTAAGTCATTATGAAGACAGTCTGTCTAGGAAACTCCTCGATAGAACTTACCTGACCCTAGTGGATTTACTCCCTTTTACTTCCTATGGATTCACAATCGTATCACAATGAGATGGGTACTTACCTACTACCCATATTTTGCCCTTTTATTGGAGCATTTATACTCCCTTTAGATCTTTTTTTAAGTTTTTTTTATAGTCTATATTGCATGCAGCACCAGCTCTTTTTTTTTATCACAAATTTAATTTTAAATTTTATTCAAAAGTAATGGAAGGAAACTGTATTTCTGCCTTCTTACCTGAAAATTTCAGCTCAATTCATTCAATTCAGTAGATCTGGCAAGGCTTTTCACAAATGTAAACAAAAAACCTACACCAATACTTTTACATCCAACGAATGCAATGGCGATTGGTGTGACATGGCATGTTAAATGTTTTCTTTCTAATTATTACAAAATTACCAAATTCCATAACGATCAAATTCATTTTCAGTAATTAAAAGAAACAATTTTCCTAAAATTTAATTTATGTTAAAAGGGAACTTGTAGTCTAGTTGCTCCGCACTCGCGCTCGCAACGCATTGGCATCATGTTCAAATATCATACAAAAGGTTTTCCATAGTATTAGTGTTTCCGCTGCAAAGGCATATCTATATACAAAAAGCGGGGAAATTCTCTGCACTGCATAACCAAATAGATTTTTACCTTAGTGTAAGTAGATTTTTTTATCTGCAAAGCAACAAAAGGCAGCCGGTTTTCATATTCTATTTCTCTACCACCACCACCAGTTGAGTTTGGAATTCATGTCTGATCGGTTGGGGTGCGTTTTGTTTACCATTTTGCCGCGAAATGTGTAGTAAAAATCTGGCTGATTGTTGGATGTTTTGCTAGTGATTTTTTTGATGTGCGTCGCCGCGCGATTTTTCATCGTTAATTAAAAATCCTTCGTAAGGATTTAAAAAAGCGAAAAAAATCTTAAAAAAGTGCCTTAAAAAAGAAAAAAAAAAGTCTTTTTAAATTGTGAAGTGTCTGGCTGGCTGCTTTCTGTGCGTGTGATTTCCTGTCGTTTTTTTGTGTGTTTTTGTGATAATTATCTTCATTATCTCCGCCGCTGTGTATACCGCGCACAGAGATAAATAAAATCGCAGTTAAAAGATTAAGAAATTCCGGAATTAGGTGTGAAATTAATTATCTTCTCACAAGGTATATTTTGTCGTGTCGTGTGTGTAGTGTATGCTTCTCGTGACGATATTTATTGCCGCCAGTGTGTTGTAAGCCGCCTCACCTAACCAAACCAAACCAATTTTGGATAAAATACTTGCGATTGCCGCAGGCGCAGCCGCTGTCATAGGAAAATATTGAAGAAAAATAAGAAGCCACCACCATCCTCCGTCGCGTGTTGTTTCTAATCTGCTGCGCTGCAGTGGATAGATATCAACGGAACAGATTTTTTTTTTTTTTGTTACCTCTGATGGAGAAATTTTTTATCTTACTTTTTGGTTTGTTTTTAACTTTTTAATTTTGTTTTTCTTGGCAACAATTTTAGTAAAAAGTTTTTATGGTCTTTAGGTGTGGAAAAATATCGTAAAATTTTGATGCTTGAGCGAAGTCAGATGTAATTGCCTAGATATAAAATTTTTAATTGTTTTTATTAATTAATTTAAAAAAAAACGCAATAAAATCTCATGGGAACATCTACTAACATTTATCCGCGCAGTCGTTTTCGAACCATGAGCCCTAAGCCCTAAGAAACATGCACTTTTCCTACCTACGATGACGATTAATTTAGCTAAGGTGGGTACCTATGTACCTATCCTAGGTAGATAGAATTTGTGAAGGATCTGACAACCTTTTATAGTTTGTTTTTTTTTTTTAGGGTAGTAAAATAGTCTCGGAAGATCTAGTAGAAATGATTTATCATCCTTAAATTGCCATTCATCTGAGAATTTGAGGAGGTTTTTCATTGGGAGACTCCTCTCCGATAGTGTTCATGATGAAGCTGCTTCTGGGAACTTTTATGTCAATCTTAAGAGAGCGTGGGAAATTTCATGTCCGCTTAGGAATAATATCGTAGGTCATTGGGGATCTTGTCTCCTACAAGAGATTCTTACAAAATTAAACTCCTTCACGCGTTCAATCCAATTTGAATTTCCTTTTCTGTTTTTGTTTTTTTTTCTTATCTACGTCGATCTTGTCTTGACGTGATCATCTGAAAATTCTTCATTTTAAGTTGAGACTAAATCAGTAGCGCAATTTTTTTATGATTCAGTGTAAACACCTATTTACAAAAGTTTGCAATCGGTTTGTTATGCGCATTGAATGAATTGATTGTAGGTTGGTGAGTGGCGTATCTTAATATAGGTACATTTTTCAAATGATACCATTTATCACACTGATCACAACCAATATTTTTTAGGGACTCTTCTTCTGTGTCCTGTATTCAGATCATCTTCACATTCAAAACATCTAAGCTTTAGTCGTTGTGGGGTTTTACGTTTGCTCCCGGTCTTTTATTTTTAACCATATTTTTTTTTTAATCTTTCTTCTTTCCTTTCTTTAACGTCAGCTGTTTTCTTTTCCTTTTGCACGGTTTATACCCTGATGAAACTCTTTCCAACGAGCTGAAACAATAGACATCGGCGGCCTTTTTTCAGCAAAAATTATTTTTTCCTTTTTTTTTGTTTTTATAGGATCAGGAAATTCCAAATGTCTGTCAAAGCTAGAGCAGGATATAGGTGAACAGTTGACTAAAGTCCTGGTCGAAGGTGACACCGGAATTTCTAAAATTAAAATAATGCCAAAAGTTAATGCAGGAACTTGCCATATATTCTATAAGTATCATTACGTTACCTGGAACAAAGTCATTGCATAAAATATCGGAGAGCATCGCTTGTTCTATATGTAAAAAATTTTCTGTGATATCGGCAGTGTGAAACATTGCTGTTGTCATACTAGTAACAGGTTCTACGATCACCAGATCACCATTATGTATCTCATACGTACCATTCCTCATATCAGCACAGTAGGATACTTTCGGATTCTGCCTGCAGAACATCCGATTCTGGCAATGTCAAAAATCTGTTTGTTTCCTGTGCCGTTTTTATACTTTCCAAGACTATTTGAGCATCTATGTATATCCTTTTGGTATAGATCTGGTTCTAGTGATAATATCATCTCTTTAGCTGCTTCATATTTTTCGTTGTTCAAAGAAACATCTTTAGATTTGCTCAGCTCCTCTAAATAATTGTCAACACATTTAGTGTAATCTACAGCATTTGCGCTAAAAGGAAATATACCACATTTCCTGAAAGAATTCTTGACTATTCCGGAGCGATCGGTTTTATTCAAAACTATTTTAAGAAGTTCGCAAAAGTTCGTTTTAGTTATAGCCTTACCGAAGTTTTCAGATAAATTATTCCACTCCTTTACTGTCTTTTTGGTAATCACTTTTCAGTCCTTTGAATGCTCCTACGTCTGCCGGCTGCAGCAAATGAGTTGTGTTTGGAGGAAGAGAATACAAAATTATTTGATTATTCGCACAGAACTCACTGATCTGAAACGACAAATGCGATTTATGACCATCAACCAAAAATAATACGGAACTTTTAACATTGTTTTTCTTTAGCCAATCATTCTAACCGTTCGCGACGTATTCATAGAACGTTTCAGTTCTCATCCAACCAGTTTCGGATCGTCCTAAAATCCAGTCGTCCGGCATACTGTTTACTACTTTTGCTCGTGGGCGCAGGTAGAGAAAGATAATCATCGGTGGTAAAGTTTCCCCACTTGCAGCAGCAAAAAACCAGAAGAAATGTGAAAGTATCTTTCTCTTGTCCAAATTTAACTTGATAAAGATTACGGTAGCCTTTATAGGAGCAATAACTGTGCCGGTTTTCGGACCCATGCTAAATGATGTTTCATCACCATTATAAATTCGTGTGGGGTCTTGCAAAATATCGGGACAATTTTCAGCAATAAGATATTTTTCCAGATTACGGAACCATTTCCGAATATTTTCCTCTGTAAATACCGCTCTGGATTTATTTATTGCTTCAGGATTGCGCAGAGTTAGCTCTTGATGTCGCTTTAAAAAACTATAGTATACCATTTCTTGCCTGGCCTATCGTCCTTAAACGGCGTTTTTCTGTTTTCATTCCGAATAATTAATTGAATTAATTAATTAATTAATTAATTGAACGACATCTAGTAGTTCGTCGGACTTTCGCGGAAAACCACATTTGGCTATCGTCGAAAGCCATTCGACAATTTTTTTCTCTTCGGTTTCTGAAAGCATCGTCTTAGGACCCATCATCCTTCGAGGACCATCTGGCACTTTTCCATGAATTCTGTCATGTAAGGTAGTTGTAGTAGTTCCCTGCCTTTCTGATGCCCATTTCGCCACTTCGAATTTGCTTAAGGGCTTCTGCCAAACAAGCTTCGCTGTATTTATGAATGGTTCGTTTCATTCTGTATAAAGTGAAATAGGAATTTTATTTAAATATGTAATTTATTATTTTACTTTTGCAAAATAATATTTCAATTGTTATTAAAACAACGAAACAATTCATTTTTAAAGACAGTCGACTAACAGGAACTCACAGAATCAAAGGTTAAATTGGGTGTTCGGCTATTGGATCGATCATTTATTTTGCAAAAATTTATGCCACAAACAAAATCTATTGGTCTCGCATTATATTTCAGCCTCTTACGAAAAAAAAAACAAATTTTTTTGTTAGTTTCCTGTGTAGTCGACCGGGGTAGTTCGAATTTAGGAGAATTGTGAAATCTCAATAACCTATATCCGAACACCCAACCAATTATTATTAATTTAACATTTTATGAAATTTTAAACTATTAAATATTATATTAGATAATCATAAAGCAAAAATAATGCTTTTGAAACTACTTACCTTAAGTTTTCACATCGAAAAAAACTAATTTAAGCACTACTTCAGACTATTTTGTCCCTTAGCGAAACAACACGTGATGAGTTCCTCCAAGTTCTTTGGTAGAATGAAGCCGATTACGTAATAAAGTGGACAGAGAGAACATTAGCAAATATATTAAACTTCCGTTGCTGTAGAAAACAGCTCTCTCACGTTAATTCGAGACACTTTTTTCAAAATGTGTTCGACCAAAGGAGATAATACCCTACTACCCGGCGCTTTTCCTCTTACCTAGTTTACTGTCGAATTTAAGAGCTTCTTCAAAACATTACACAATTGACTACCTACCTATTAAAAAATTTCCTCATCCCGCTATTTCAGTTCTATGATCCCAAGAGGAGTGAAAAGCAAAAAAAAGGAATCAATTCGCATTTCCTTTAGTTTTTATTGGATTAAGTCTCAAACTAGCTCTACTTTCCGTTGTGAGATTTTGAATCATGATGCTCCTCCATGGTGATACATAATGCATCCTTAGCGAACTCCGTAATTACGCATGGTTTCATAAACTAAGCCTTTCTTCATCAAACCTAGGATGATCTTATGGATATACACTAGCATCATCCGACCCATGTTGACTTACGGCTCTGTGGTAGGTATGTGTGGTGGAAAGCAATTGATTTCGCTAATCATCGTAAGATATTGGAAAAGATTCATATATTGTTCCTCCCCAGTATAAGTGTTCTCTCAAGTCAACCAGTACTCGGGCTCCTCATTCACATTGGTACAAGGCTTCCACCTGAATCCATTTTTGAATTCGTGAAGTCCATCACACCTGACATTGACAGGGACGGCAACCACCTCCTTGAAAAGCAACTTCAAATCGAAAATTTCATTCAGGTCAGAATTAGAATCACATTCCGTGCGACAGCTAGTGACAAAACCTGTTCCTGTTCCGAAGATAACATCGGAGCACGCGCTTTCTGCGAGGAGCCTCACATAGAAATTGTCATACACCTTGAAAACCATGTCATGATTTACCTACCAGGCGGAAGTCAAGGCCATTTATTCTTGAAGCGGGAATTCATCTTCTTAACTTATATCCTGAGAACAAGAAGATTTGTTATCTGTTTGGACAGTCAAGCAACTGTCAAGCTTTTATTAAAATCCTTTACAACCTCTAAACTAGTATTGGAGTGTAAAACCACCCTGAATTCCCTCTCTCGGAATAACAGAGTACTTGTTCTTTTGGTGATAGGGCACAGCTATATCAACGGAAATGGAAAGGCGGACGAGCTTGTTCGTCTTGGTGCAGTCTCCTAATTTCTGTGTATCTCGAAATCAATTAGAATGCATTTGACTTGACGAACAAGTACGTCGCCGCCGTACGCACTTTCACTTTCTATTATCGTTCTGGGCTGAATGATGACAATGACAATGATGACTATTCTTTTTAGCATCACAGGAATCGTTTTTCGTCCTGGAATTTGATGGATACAATGCACAAACAAGCTATGAACTCGCTATGATCCCGAATTGCCTAACTCAAGGAACCCTTTATATCGTATGCAGTTTACGACGTAGACGGTGTCATCTCTAATCGATATACGTTCAGCGTGAAATTCAAGGGAAAACTACTAAGGCAACTCGGCAAACATTTTTAGTCACGTCAGTGGCCAAGATGAATAAAATGAGGCTCCATATATTTCCATATCCATCCATCAAAAGGATGATATCATCATTTCCAGGAATAAGATTGAAGATTTCATTCAATCGTGTATCAAACTTATCTATCCATGCCTTTTCACTTAGAACGTGATCATTGCGCTATTGTCGATGTGCCCAATCTGATGTGGCGTGTTGTAATAAGCCTTTTCGTAGCTCGGGACTAGTGAGGATACGAACCCAAAATTTTTTGGTGTGGATTGTATCCAACACCTTCAGCACCATTCTTAATTTATTCACTTAAATTAGATTTGTGCAGGGATGTGCAGGCGTTGGTCTTGCATTCACTGCAACCTGAACCATCTATTGTGAGTCCCCATTAAATTTACTCCTGTTCTAAGCTTGGACTGTTAATAAAGTCTAGAACCATTCTGGGATTCCACACGTAGTTTGGTGGAGGAAAAGCATGTTCGAGCTGGAGTAATCTACGTCTGGCCAGATTATAGAGTGCAGTTGTAGAGCAGGTGCTCGGAAGTTTCATGAGCATCATGACAGAAGCGACAGGATGAAGTCTCAGCCAAGACCATTTTGTATAGGTGATACCTCAATGGGCAATGGCTTGAAAAGAACTCTGTCACTGTCATTTTGAGTTCTGTTCTCCTAAGGAGTTTTTTTTTTTTATTTTTCAGCCAGAAGTGTCGATAAATTTTTTTACCTAACGAAGTCTTTGAAGTCTTTCGGAATAAAGGGATTTTTGTTTGTACTCCCAGCTATTTATGGTAGCTCTGAGCTAACATTTTTTTTAAGTACCACAAAATGGCTCTGTTCCGACAAAGGTCGTTTCCACTCCTCATTTGGTTAGGCCGTCAGGAATTCTATTGCTTTTATGGCCTTCATGTCCAGGACTTATTGCCTTGAGAGCGGCTTGACTGTATGAGAGGATATTAATGGTTGAGCCATTTAATGCTCTTTTAATGCAGCTATGGGTAAAACCTCCGCCTAGAATAAATTTATTCAGTTAGTTTCGTTTAATCAATTTCATATTGAAAACAGTCAGACAAAGTCACTCCTGGCCGTATTTATTGTCGTATTGACATCTTCATCCATATCGCCCAGTTCATTAGTAAGATTACCCAGAAATTTCTGTCAATCTTCACAGTCTCGGACATGCACAACTTCTAGCCAATGAGCCGGAATAATTTTCACAGCCAATACAAAAATCAGGTAAAGCAATTAATTATTGCAGTTTTTGGTGTCTCTGAAAATCACTAATGAAGTTGATGGTTTTTTTTTTTTTTTTTTTTAAGACTCTTCAAAGTTTTAATTTTTCGCCTCCACGTTGATATAATCAAATTTTTGATGGGGGGGTGAAAAATTTAATGAAAAATTTTATTAATCGACTAATTACTTTTGATTACCGACTACATTACAAAAATCAACACATCCACTACATGTGTGCAGCAAAAGTTTTACATATGAAAAGGTGTTGAATGAGTAGTGAATCATCAGCTCTTCGCCCACAGTTTTATTCGACGGTAGGTAGAGGCCTGTTTTATTATAGAAATGAATTCTAAGTACTCGGGGGCGATAGCACCTATTAATTCCAATTTAATATTATTATTTTATTCATAATCTTGGTCAATGGTTGTGCATGGGTTTTGAATATTAAATTTTAAATTAAAAGCGAAAAATCCAGCTATGAAGAATCTTTCCAAACAGATAAGGTTACGTAGGTATATGTAGGCACCTACCTAGTCTAAGAAAAAAAAATATATCTAGATAAATCCATTGTCTACACAAGATAAGAGGGGAACAGCAGCTTAACAACTAAAAACTTGTCAGTAGAAATTGTTGTTTGCTAGTCATATGACAATAAAAAAAAAATTGTATCGACCTTGGAGACAACCTGCCCTTCAGGAATGACATAAAATAAAATTATCCAACTCGATTTATCTATATAAATACCTACATATGTATGTAGGTATATAGGTACGCAAAAAGTCCAAAACAAAAATTAAGACGTTGAGAGAAATCTTGTCAAAATCAGGCCCTCTTCTGCACCTTTCCCTTCCCTCAACGTAATTAAATCGTTAACCTATTCGGTCATGTAAACAAACTCGACAGTCTAACGCCAACCAGATTTCCTTCCTTCCTTCCATCCACTGCGGCGGCCTTGCCTGATTCACACTGGCGTTAATTGAGAAAAGTAAATAAAATCGAATGCCCGAGGAGAGAAGATAATCAAATAAAAAAACGACTTACGTTTGCGCCGTGAAAAATCTTCAAAATGGTTCACCTTGAATTCTCAAATCTCAGTCTCTCAGGCAAGGGTCTTCTAGGAATGGAGAACGTATAAATAATAAAGTCTGCCTCTGTAGTATCTACCTTCACGCACTTTTATAGAAAAAATAAAAATAAAAATAATAATAACAAGCCTAACCTGCCCCAGCTGTTTTGTTGTTGGATCTATAATAATTGTGGTGCTGTCTTGCACTTGCACCTATGCAGGTACCTACCTACCTACTATACAAAAGGCAGAAAGCCTACGAATTTTTATATTTGTTTAGGTAGGTACACAGAGTTTATTTGCGAGCATTCTCCATCCATGCGCAATTTTAGAGGATCCGATGCCATCAACGGATAAATAGTGTGTGTGCGGTGAATGCACTTATCCTCGCTCGAAGTCCTCCTCCTAAAGTCTTGTGAGGAATTATTTTTTTTTCTTCTCATCGATTCATCGGATTTAAGACGGCGACTTCTTACATTTTATCTAGACACGAAATCGTTACATTGTAAATCCAGTTCCGAAGTCTACCTCCATTTATGGATCGGTGTGTCGCGTTAATCTTCTCTTAAGCTTAACCCTTAGGATATACTTAGGTTGAACATGCTGCTTAACGCGCTATCACAGAACCATTTTTAGACATTCACTAGCCGCTCACTTATATTATCGGATACGAATCACGGAGCCCACAATAATTCCTACTACCTACCTATGTACCTACCTGGGTATATAGGCGGCGCACAGGAATGGACAAATAATATGTGCGTTCTCGTGCGTTATCGTGTATTTTGATCTGAGGATTAATGCGCTCAATAAAGGGTTAAAATGCGGGCATTTATTTTGTTTTTATGATGAATGCCAAATAATTGCCTGTTTATGCAGGCAGCACCTATTACCGTTAAGTTTTGTATATATTTGGTTAAATCATAGTCGTTTTTATGGGGTTAAGGTTTTTGTTTAGGTTCTTCATTCATTGGAGGTGAGGAGGGATTTTAGTAGAAGAAGAAAAAAATGCGTTAAAAAATTAATATTGATTTTACTGTGCTAACCCCCTCTCCCCCCTCCAGACAGCAAACTGTCCGTGAGATTTTTTTCCTTTATTCCAACTAAATTGTTGTGGAAAGAGAATGGAGTTAATTCTTCATAGGCAATTAGCACGGGGAAAAAAAATGTACCTCTAAAATTTATCGTTTTTTTGCCGTAAATATTGTAGATTTTTTTTTTTTTTAATTTTGAAATAAACTACGATTTTTGTCTACACTGTAAAAAATATTAGGACTATTCCCAAAATTTTAGGCATGTTTTTCCCTAAAAATAAATGCAATTTTCTCTAATAGAAAGGGAAAATTAATTTAATTTCCCCAAATCAATGGAACATTCAATCAATTTAGGTATTTGGCGCCAGAAATCCTCTAAAGTACGTAAAATTCCCGAAATGTCAAGCTCTCTTGGATATAAGGAAGAGAACACTCAACGAATTAGGTATTATGCTACATTTTTTATGGAAATATATTTTCGTTTATATAATTCACAGATTGTTTTTGAAAAGAAGTCATATATGTATTGTTTTTCAATATTTTGTTTAAGCGTGCCCAGTGCACCAATATAACTTCCATACAACTTAGTAGTATGGACCATAAGAAATTAACTATTGAGCTCATTCTTATAATTTTTAAAAGGGGTGGCCTTCTATCACCTTCACCTATGATGGAGAGTGGTGCGGTGCTATCAGCTGTTCCCTACATTTTAGGAGAAAAAAACAAAACAACATTTTAAAATTTCCCTATATTTTAGGGAGTGGGAACATAAAAAAAAAATTAAAATTTCCAAATGCCTAACCTGTGTGGAACAAATTGTTGCCACTCACTGTAACGAATTGTTTTTTACTGTGTAGGTAGAGTTTTTTTAAGGGTCGAAGTTTTTCACTAAAATATTTTTCTTTATTGCAATTTCACTTCTATTCACTTCAATAGTTTGGTTAATTTACAGAGAGTTGCCTGTTTGGGCATTACAGGTGCTCTTCGAACAACGCCAACGGCAGCAATGGAGATTATGCTCCCGATCTTGCCCCTAGACATCCATTCATGGAAAATGTATACCTGCAAAAAGTGCACGAAGCCTTAAAGAGTCGGGCTGATGGATAACAACAGTTGGTCTTATTCACCAACAAAATACTGAAGAACTGTCCTGGGGCTGGATTCTGTAACTCGAAGAGCTTGGGAGTTTCGGAAATGAGAATTTTCGTTTTCCCCGATGTAAACTCTCTAACTCTCCATTCGAGACTCTCTAACATACTTGGAGAGTTAAAGAAAGCGTGAGAAGTACCGAAAATTGAAGGACGGCTAACTCTATGTGGGAGGGTCGTAGAGCATTGGGGTTTTTCCTACGGACTTAGGGTCTAGAGTACAAAAATATAGGTGAACAATTTCTGTTGGAAGGAGCTTGGGGGGGGTCGTAACGTGCATATTTAAAAGTTTTATAGCATCTCTTCTGCGCTGGAAGACGACCAAATTGACCTTGAACCACCAAAATCCTTATTTCTCTGTAAGTATTCCAAGGATTTCCATAATTTGTTTTTGTAAACATAGCCAGGGTATGCAGCGAATCCATAATTCAATTTGAAAATCCTAGGTCCATTGGTACCTTCACAAAGGACAATAAAAGCAGACAACACTGTCAGTTGAGAAATCTTTTTCTTACTTCGCCACAACTAACGCAGTCGAAAGTTTTGCCGAGTGGAATAGAGAGTTTGGTAAATTTCAATACAAATTCCACGAGTTACAGAATTCCGAGTGGAGAGTTAAGTGCCAAAAGAACTCTCATATCCACTACTCCACAACTCTCCGAGTTAGTGAATCCGGCACCCTGGAGACTACATATATACGGAGAGCTACGGATTACATTGTTGTTAGACTAGATTTTGAGAAAGCGTTCTCAACTAGCATTCCAAGCCGCGGGGAGTGAGACAAAGTGGCAAATGACTCTGATGTATGTGTCTTTACGGGCGGTTCGAGAATGGATGTTGGAGTAGGCGCCAGAGTGTATTCAGCAGTCATCAGGATTTGTATTAAAGCCAAGCTGCAATCAAAGCTCTGGACTCGAGAACCATTTGATTGCACCTAGTGAAACGGTGTAGCGCTGTTATCTCTGGAAACTGGGTGCTAACCGCAAAGTTATTTTCTTCTGGGTTCCCGGTCACATTAGAATACCTGGAAATAAGGCAGTTGACGCTCTGGGTTCCGCTATGAATATATGTCTAGCGAAGGAATCCATAGGGCAGCCTCTAAAATCAGCGAAAAGAATTTTAGATGTACAAGCCTGTAAGCTGGCAAATCGCAGATGCGAAGAAGTGATCTTTTCTGCGCTTTCAAGACACCTTTAGCCTTTAGTCCTGTTAAGACTGAATATTTGCTGAGGAGAAACCAGAATGGTATGCGTAATCTTACATATAATTTCCTAAGGCAGCCTCAAGTTACAAAACGCACACTAACATTGAAGCTACTACAAAATAAAAATCATGAGTTATCATTTTTATCGCTTTTTTGTCGTAAATTTGTCACCTCTTGCTTTCTTTTTTATATATATAAAGCTAAATGTGTATGCTTACTCTTGTACCACTTACTAATATTACTACTACTACATTCATATGCCATTTATAGATCTTTAAATCAAAATAAATATGTTATCGAAAAATCTTCGCTGCTAGTATTATTGAGAGAATATTGATTAAAACTTTTCAATTGATTTTTGCACTTAAAGTCATAACGGAGAGCATGTGAGTCGGTAGAGAGGGTGAGGTGAGGGGGGAATATTTTTCCTTGCATTAATAATATTTCCACTTGAAGTTCTCTAAAATACACTCGTTAACTTATCATTTAAGGTGAATCCGATTTAGAGTTACAGGAATAGAATTACCTAAATTATTTCTGACTCAAACTAGATATTTTTCACTCATTTGAAGATGTCTTCGAGTTCGAGATCGTTCTGAGAGTTATATTTTCTTGGATTTTGAATCGAATATGGTCTAATTTACAATATTCATATACAAAAGTATGTAGGTAAGGTACCTACATGTGCCGTCATCTTTCATTCTGTAATTTGTATTTTATCACGTCCGAAAAGAACGTGGTGTGTGCAATTTATCTTAACTTAAAATAAACTTTTGAAGCAAAAGATGGTCGTATATAAAAAAAAAAAAATCCAAACATATTTTTCTCGACAAATTTACGAAGAAAAAAAATACATGTTATAGCGTTGCCCCCCCCCCCCATCAGCAATTTTCCGATGGTTATGTGCCCTTAAAGTGTTAACGTAATTCCCATATTGCTATATCTAAAAACAGAAAAGAAAACGATAATAAAGCGATAGAATGGAGTATTAAAAAAAAAAATTATAGATAAAAAAAATTTCTAGAAAAAAGTTTTGCTATACACATCCTTATAAAAAATTAGATTCATATCGATGCCAACGGTCGTTTGCAATTTGATCACTTTGATCGTAAATGGTTAATTAAAAAAATACTTAATTAATTGCCCAACTCCTATTTAGTAATTACATTTCTCGCCTCGTGACATTATAATTACTATTTTTACTATCCGAAGTTGAACTTTCTTTTTTTCTCTCTCTCTGTGTAGACGTACATATGTGTGTTGTGTGTTGTCCAAAAGAGAAAGTAGCCATAAATTTAATTGCGCGGTCGTAAAAAATTTGTTCACATCACTCTTCTTGGTGAACCCTAAAATCTCTTCCTTGTTGATCTGTTTTCCCCACATTCATCCAGAGCCAGACCTTTTGGTTTTGGAAGTGTTGTGTTGACCTCTTTTTTCCCGTCCAGCAGCTTTCTGGATCAGATCAACTGGTTTCCATGCCATTTGCACTTGGCATTCAAGCAATGTTCAACATACACAAAACGGTTGGTTGAACGAAGGCGCAATGATGCCTTACATTGGTGGTAGAGAGCTATTTCTTATGATGATGAACTCCCCGTTATTCTGTTAGATACTGTCCGGCGGTGGTCCTGCTGGAGGAAGACTTTGTCGGTTGTTACTTTGATTGCACATTTTTTTCTCAAGAAATTCACCATCCGTCTTGAGGAATTTAGATTTTATGTAGTAGAGGTATCTCTCTAGCGCGCGTATATTGAAGAAAGACCGCGATTAAAATCAAGAAATGAAAAGATAAGAAACAAAAAAATTGTCTCACCTCATCCAACTGCTTTTTTTCTTCTTCTTCTTGATCGTCATAATGAACGCTTCTCTTTTATAATTCAAGTTATATCCCTATAGAGAGCCACCTGACCAGTGTCAGTTCAGTGATGCTGCTGTTGTTGTTGTTGCTGGTCACTACTATACTCAATCTTTTCACACAATTGTTTAGAGAAAAGAAGTCACGCGCGCGTATTACCACAGGCGAGTTTCTCTGTGAATAAAGTCGACTCTTGTCTTGTTCCATTTGATTTGACATTTCCGGTATCTTGTAGACGTATCTATCTGCCTTATCTCTTCAATGATGATGATGATGATGATGTCTGTTTGTCTGTTTGTCTGTCTGTCTGTAGCTCTTCTGCATACAGATATCAGCTAAGAAGATAGGAGCATAGTTATAGCTGCATTCGATCTTTTATTATATTGCACGATGAAATTTGTAGGACAAGCTGACCAACATGTATCTACTGCGGTAGCAAATAACTTTCAGGGTCAAGTGGTCAGTCTCTTTGTTTGTGTGTTTTTTCTTGGGCCGCCGCTAGCATTTTACCCAGTTTCCAGTCAAGTTGTGTTTCGCAAATTTTTATGTTTTGGTTTTTTTTTCTTCTTCATTACAAACGAGTTTCTTATGTAGCGATGAATTTTTTAATGGATTTTTTTTTCATACAATATACGCGCGGTTATCATAGAAATTTTTCTGATTTTTTATTAATTTTTTTTAATTTTTTTTTTTTTTTAAACAAACAAGACATAATTAGCCATATCTTATCAGGAGATTTTTGAATAGTTATTCAAAGTATCAATGGTTGCCGTTCTCTTAATTTTTTTTTATTATGGTCTAAATGGCAACAAG
Organism: Dioctria linearis; assembly: GCA_963930735.1. NCBI lineage: Eukaryota > Metazoa > Arthropoda > Insecta > Diptera > Asilidae > Dioctria > Dioctria linearis. The sequence goes on along the minus strand of OZ005742.1, from coordinate 258,523,589 downwards.
CAGCATTTCCATCATCGCTAGAAATATTAAAAAATTGAAGGAATTTGGGATTATTGGGATTAAAGAATCTTCAGAAGTAAAATTTTTGTTGCTAAATTTGTTTTAATATTATCACTGGACTCGATTTGATTCATGTAAAATTAATTTTTATCATAAAATGTCTTCTAAAAATTTTCTTGGTAAAATCTTAAAATCTATAAAATGCAATCAAGCATTGTCGAAGCTCTTTTTATGTATTTTATCAAATATAGATGGTGTGCATAATTCTGAAACAATTCCTCCGATTTGCTCGACATATATATCAAAGTTAACTTAACGAGTTATATTGAGTGCTTTTCTTTATTCATTCCGAACGTAAGTTGACAAACTACAGTTATTAAGGCCTATGAAATTGTTACCCAAGGTATTCTCACTAAATTTTTGACGCATAGCAGCTGATGTCCTCTCGTGACGTCACTATGTTCAGCTCTCGGTAAACAATCCGAAATAGATTCTTGTATAACCCTTTTTAGATGAAAAAAAAAACATAATAGTAAGTTCACCTTTTTACCTTATTGAATATTAAAATATTTATAGAGCATGGCACGCTACAAAGGTACAGAGCACATGACAAAAACAGAACAGAGTAACGTCATCAACAGTTTTGTCTCCAAACAAAATGGCGGAACGTGGTTTGTACCGAGAATACCTTATCTTCTATATATACCTTGCGGTTACCCAACTATCAAGCTATATGTAGTCTCATAAAAATATTGAGAGAATAATAATTCACGCCTGGTGCCTACTCTGCAGAATTAGGGCAGAATCACTACCAATAAATAATCTAGCTGAAATTTTCCATAAAATATTTCCATTCCAGTTCCACAGCCAATCGTTTCTATGACTACAGTGAAAGAAGAATGCTCATAGATGGCTCTGTTGAATTTTGAAAAATTTTATTTTCAAGCTAATCAGAAAAAATTTTATATGATCAAGAAAATCCTCCAGTTTATCATCGGCAAAAACAACGTGAAAGTTGTTAAAAAATTTCTGACACTTCGGTATCATAATTACCTACTAAACAAACGGTAAAGAAAAAGATGTCGGCTCAACATAAAAAAGAAAAAAAAAACACACAAAAACAAATCTAGAGGCATCTTTTATTAGCTAGTGAAAACAGGTAGACTTTTTACTTCCAATATTTTGATTTCCGAAAAATCAGAATTTAGATATGATTTTCTATACTTTTCATCTTTAGAATTCATTCATTCATTATGCCTAGACTTTTATTCCATCCAGGTAAAGTGTATTAGTTCCATTTAGCTATATTTAAATTTGTAAGGTCTTAGCAAAAAAATCTTGTACTAACTAACCCAAGGTACAGTTAAACATAATCATCATCACCATTATAAAAATCATTTGAAATTGATAGCTTTAATTACTTTCGTTTAATTTAATAAAAAAAAAAAAATGTAAATAAAAGTGGTTCCAATACTGATCCTTGTGGTACCCCGCAAGACAGCAGAAGATAATAAGAAAATGTATTTTTCACCATAACTTGATACATAAATCGTAATCAGTATAAAATTGTTTGAAAAACAGGATCAGATCCAAGGATAAAATTGACTTAGAAAAAAATTTTGGGCTAACGTCTGGAAATACGGTTCTTTACAGCTGCTGATTTATGGCATTTTCTTTTTGAAAAATTCATCATTATCATACTACATATCAAAGACCCATCAGAAGAATGGCAAACTTTATGTCATCCTTTCTTTCAAGCTAAGTATACTTTTGGAAAACATTATTTCTTGTAAATTTTTGGGTTCTCACATCGCCAGTATTTCTAGTATCATTGCGCTGTATGATCCCGGAATGTTTACTCGAAAATTTCTATCCATTTCAAAATATTTGTCCTGGAAGCATCTAATTTGGGCATAATCATTGGGGATTCCCACACGAGTATTTTTGATGCAGTAGGTATGGATATCAGTTTTCTCGGGAAGATGTGAAAAGAAGCAAAGAGATATATATCTACACATTGGAGAGATATCTTTCTGCTTCTTCTCACTTCTTCCCCAGAAAATCTGTTTGCATCAGGAATACTCGTGTGGAATGGCCTATTCATGTTTCATCCTAATATTCCCTAGATGTCACTGTTCGAACTTTTTTAGTTTTTCGCTCTTCATAATTCACAGTATCGCTGATTAAGAGTTTTACTGCCCAAAGGTCTCTGTGTCAATTGATCCTTGAGTTTTTTTTCTTCTTATTCAGGATTAGATAAGAAAGTAAAACTTTTCCCCCGATATTTCATCGGTGAAATTCGAAATGTAAGACATATTCTTATCCCGTATGTGATTTGAAAGATGCTTTAAGTAGGTAAAAAGAGTAGTCCATTTTGCTAGGCAATTTGATAAGCATAGTTAAAGGTGTTTTTAGTTTTGTGTCGCCCGAGAATTCTAAACGTGTACGCCTTATATGACCAACAGATATTATAACCGAAAATTATAGGTGCTTTTAATGTCGATTATAGAACTTATTTCAGTTTATATTTCGCCGTAATTACCAATTAGGTATAATGAAGTATTGGCTTTAATGATCTACACCCAAAATTCATTTCAATTTTAACTTGAAATATTCTTCCAAAATCTAATAAACTCTTTCAAAAATATTCATATAATATTTTACCTCTCTAAAATTTCTTAATAACTTTTTACTTAAGAATATTTGTTAAATTTTTTTTTAGTTTAATTTTTACAACTACATACACACATACATAAGAGCGTTAATTCGATATTATTTCAGAAGATAACGGTAAATTTGTATTTTTCAGCGATATACGTGTATTATCGGACCTCTTTTTTGTTTTGTTTTTTTTTTTTTTTTTTTTTAGTGGAGTACCTCAGAGCTCCGTTCTTGATCCTCTATTATTTTCAAAATCAAATTTTCACCGATACGCATATAAAACTCGACGTTCCCAGACCCATTTGAGTGTATTTACAAAGATTCTTTTGTCGTATATTAACTAATGATCTTCCTAATGTTTTGAAATATACCGTTACAACCACCCATCTTTATTTAAACACTGCCAAATCTAGAGCAGTACAAAATCAATTTTGATTGGGTTTTTTTTCATTTACTAATTTTGTAATGACCAAGTGGAAGTTGTTTGTCATCACTCTTTCATCAATGTATAGGTGGTACACGTGCACGATACCTGTAAGAGTTGACTTTTTCCGTATTTTCTAGAAATTTTATTTCACTTAACGTGGTTTTTTTTCCCCCCCATTTAATCTTAAATATTTATGTGGCGTTGTAATAAACATGATTTGAATTTGAATTTCAACATTTATGGACGTGACCAACGTTGAACAAGAATTTATAAGTAATCAGGTTATAAGGAAATTTTTTTCTTGTCTCTGCTTGCTAAGAAGGAACTTCCCGTCTGAATTGAAAATAAAATGCATTTAACGTGGGCTAAAAATTTAGTCATGTTCGTTGCCCATTTTTAAGCGCACCACCTTGAAGCACTCTTTTACTTCCTTGTTTTCTCCATAGTAAAAACTCCTCTAGAAAGACTAAGAGAGCTTCTGTCTGTTCATTTATCGGTGCCAAATGGACTGGTCTTACTTGTTCCCATTAGGCCTAATCACATATCCAACCATCATCATTTGTTCGACTTTTCAATGACAGAATTTCTCATTTCATGGCATTCAGATTCAGATTGCATAGCGGATGGATGATTCTCTGATGAATCTCAATATGTATGTAGAAATCTAGCTTAGCTTCATACACGTACCTACCTACCAAATATACTTCTGTACAATAGAAGATCATTACACGCTGCAATGGTATTTTTTTTTTTTTTATGCATGAATAACTTTTCCAATTCTACTCAGCCTACCCGTCCTAGGTATACTATCGTCTGTTATAGGATGATTGACTTAGTTACTCGCGAACGGCTAATCTAAAATCGAGTTGATTTAAACAACAACAACAACAACAACAAGAACTACGATGACGATGTTCGTTATTGCCGCTATGTTTTATTAATGAAATTTTTACGTGGGTGCGGTATTTACTTTTTGCTTTCGCTAGTGATGCGTTTAGTCCATTGACGACAATGTTGTTGTTGACTGCTTAGCACTTTTCCATTGCGCAATGCGCTTAGTTGTCGTGCCGTGACTATACTTACTTTTGTTACAACAACTGACATGTCTAATTCAACGGCTAGAAAGTGCTGCTGTTGATAGTCGGAAATTTACGTGGGATTGTAATATGGGATTCTATATAGTGTCTATATTTCTTCATAAACAATTACTTATTCCTTAGGCATATTACCGCGTGTCTATAATAAATGTTTCCTTATTCTCTATATATACGCGGCTTTATTATGTGAGCACAATCAATAGAAAAAAAATAAATAAATCTCAAGATGACAAGCTTAAGACAAACATTCCAGGGATTTGTTGTTTTGCAAGCTGCAATCAATCAGAATTAAACGTTGTGTCATTAATAAACCGAGTTATCTTGTTTATGAGGTATAATTAGCATTTTAGAATTAATTTGTTTTTCTCAATGCAGTTGAATTTGATCAAACAAGAATTCTTTGAATTCCCTTCTTAGTCGTTTCAAATTTGTTTAGATATAATAATAGTTTTTTTTTACTAACCGTAAACTAATATTATGTTCAACACATGTATCATCACCGATTTCCGGTCAGGATTAAGATATTTTACGGGCTCTAAGAACTGTGATAAATACAACGCAGCACTACAAATAAATAATTTTCCACCACATATGTTTTTTTTTTTTGTTGACTCTTCCAGATAAGTTATCAGGCTCAATACAGATGCATTTATCTACTATTGACGCTTTGTTAGTTAACTTTGGTATCTTTATTTATAATACACTAAAAAAAAAATTTTTTTTTATCGTATAATGATTGTAAATTTACACCCCTGTGTAATTTGAACTATTTCCGTAATTATTGCATAAGAAATGTACACAGAGCTCTGGACTTAAAATGCCTGTGTTTATATGGCGGCAATAATAATATATATATTATTATTGCCGCCATATAAACAAAGGCATTTTAAACAAAATGTTTTAAAAATAATTAAGGAAAGTGTAAAGAAAATTGGGAAAAATGATATAAGACGAGTAATTTAACGCACACTAACCAGAGGAATTTCGTAGACATTAATGTAAAAGAAAGTAAAAAAAAAAGTAATCTTTATACATATAAATATTCTATCTATGTCCGATCCAAGAAACCACTGTGAAAGTTTTCCTTTTTGATTTTTATTGGCCCATTAGGCGCAATTCTTTGATTCCTAGGAGCTTTAACCGAGGAGAAAATAAGATCGAATTATCCTCTATTGGCTGAAATAACTTACAGTGCAATCAGAATCGCAGAAAAGTGGGTGATTCCTATAAATGGATATTGAAAAAAAAAAACATTACAAATAATGCAAGCAAAATGAATTATTCCTGTCATTAAAAGAAATGGTAATTAAAAAAAATAATGAATTAGCATGACAAATAATGATAATGGGTGGATGAATTGAAGAGAGATTGAGTGGAGGGGGACCCTAGATGGAATTCTCATTTTAAGCTTGCTTATCAGCATGGTCTGGAGGAGGTTGTCCCTCTCCCTGTGTGCGATGGACTGCACAAAATCAAGGATGGACTCGTGTGGAACTCTGGTTCCGGAATGAATCCAGTCTTGATTCAGATGTAGCTTCAACACTGCGATAGAAACCCCCCATCTTAATGTGTATCTGCACGGTGTGTTTATTGACGATAACCTCAAGAGCTCGAGTGTTTTTCCAAAATCTTACGATGATTGGCATACTCCATTGCTTTCCACCATACCACAGAGCCATAGCTACAGGATCATCCGCGGTTTAAGTCCCCACTTTTTGTCTATGGTTCTGGGGCACATTAGCTCTAAGAGCTTTGTTCGCTCTGTCCTCAACGTGTGCCTTCTCCAGCTCAGCTTTTTAAACCCTAGATGAAATCTAAATTCTAAAGGGTATACTAAGTTTTGTCATTCCGTTTGTAACGCACAGAAATAATGTTAGTAGGGAAAAATGGATTGGACACGTAAATTTAAAAATGGAATAAATCGGGCAACCCATTCTTGGTGTTGCCATATAAAATTTTTGGATTTTTACGGATACTGTGAAAACGATCAGTCCTAAACATTTCTATTGTACTAAAAACTTTTATAATGCCTACAGATTTTTCACCCTGTCCTTAAGCTCTTACCGTATAGTTTCAATCTTGCGGGATGTTCTTTTTTTTAGTAAAAAGGCATAGATCGGTTTTCGAAGGATTGATGCACAGTCCGAAATCTGTAGCCCAGTCTGCGACTAATCAGATTGCGCTATGCACCAGTCCACAGAGCTCCGATTCATAACTTCCGGTGACTAAAATCACCAGGTCATCTGCGTAACATACCGCATTGTACCCTATTCGGGTGAGAGTTAGCAATAGATCGTCGATATAATGGTAATAGGATACCACCTTGTGGGGTGCTCCTATGGACTTTTTTCACATTACTTTCCCTACCCAGACCGGCGAAGACGGTTCTATTGTTCAACATGTGTGCAATTCAGTATTTTAGGGACTGGTTCTCGCCATGTTTTGTTAGCGTTTCAGTGAACTTATGTAGAAGGACATTATTAAAGGCTCGTCAATAATGATATTAATAATTTAACATTACCGGTTTCATATACAAGCATTACTTCGCAACTCAGATTTACTACAAATTACTGCACATTTATATATGTAGGTACTCCTATTTAACATTTCTTTTGCAAGAAATTTTTGAAAGAAAATATATGAAATATTTTCTGGTTGCCGCCATGTAATGTCTATTTGATTTTTATGTAATTAATATATTTTTTTTAAAGTAAGTATGATAATAATCAATTTGCTAAGACTACTCCAGTAAGTCCTCCTACTGTAAATAGAAATACAAATCCTAGGGCTCATAGAATTGCTGCCGAATAAGTTGCGTTCCGTGTAGCGTTACAAATCAACTAAAAAGAAAAACTTATGCCTGAAATAAGAAAAAAAAATAAGTAAAAAACGAGTTTTCAAACAAAACTGAGGCCAAGCCGCATGAAAAAATAGAAAATAAACTTTTCTTCACACACAGAGGTGGACTCAGATTTTTTGACTGGGACATTTCTCTTGAATATTCGAATCAAATCACTTATTACCTCTGATTGATCATACTGAAATATATCGGTGATTGTCAGCGAATAAAATCTGAGTCCACCTCTGTGTGTGAAGAAAAGTTTATTTTCTACTTTTTCATGCGGCTTGGCCTCAGTTTTGTTTGAAAACTCGTTTTTTACATATTTTATTTTCTGCCTTTTTCACGTTAACTAAATTGTTATTGCGTGCTGCATGGAGATATTTTAAAACAATTTTTAAGTCATGTTTGGTGCCGATCCGAAAACAAAAATTTTTCGAGTATCAAATCGTTGAAGTACTGCAACGGTTTTCTGAAATTCAAATTATGTTTTAAACAGCGCTTTTTAGCTGTGTTCCAACCTGATCCCATATAACATGAATTTTCCCGATTATCCATGTTTTCCACAGACTTTTCCTATTACTATGATTTTTTTTTAAAAATTTACATGAATTTTCCTCGATTTTTCATGCAAGTTTTCATGATTGTTGAAGAGAAAGTATTGATGCCAGTAGGACGGAAAAAAAATGATTCTGCATAGCTTATAAAACTTTTTTGTGGGAACATTTTCCGGAAAAGTCGGAAAATTCCGTAAATTTTCGGAAAATTTTCCAGAAAAATTGGAAAATTCCGCATTTTTCCTGAAACAGATTTATCACTAATCATATCGATGAAAATTTTTCCGATGATTTTCCCGCTTTTCCGGGTTTTCCATGGAGTTTTCCACAAAAGCAACTTTATGCAACTCATTTCGATCTACAACTTTGTCTTATTTTGCAAAACGCTAAAACGCTTCCTTGGTCGGAAAAACTGCGGAAAAGCGTTTTACATGAATTTTTCTCGATTTTTTCTGCAAGTTGTTTTCACCATTGTCGGAGAGAAAGTAATGATGCCAGTTGATAGGGAACTTGATCCTGCATAATTTAGAAAACATTTTTTCGGAAAAGTCGGAAAATTCAGGAAATTTTTTTCGGAAAAATCGGAAAACTCTGCATTTTTCCTGAAACGGATTTATCACTAATCAAATTTGTACCAAATTTGCGAAAGATTTTTCCCGATTTTCCGGGTTTTCCATGGAAATTTCCGATTCAATTGTCACGCGACATGAACTTGTGCGCCAAATTTCAGTCCGCTGTGATGACGAAAAGTGGGTCTACGAGAGTGTCGAAAATAGTAAAAAAGAAATATACAGACAGACAAATTCGTGTACGAGTTAAAGGGACGGGCTGGCCTCAAAAAATTGTCAAACTTCCCGGTAAAAATTTCATGACTGTCTTTTCGTTGGTGTTTTTTTTGATCAAAAGTACATTTTAAGTGCGTTTTCTGCTTCTTAAAAGTCCTTAAACGATCTCTTTCTTTTTTTCTTGTTGCATGATTTGATGACACTGGTTCCAAGCATTTTAGCAACAAAAAAAAAAAACGTTAGGAAACATTATTTCAAGATTGCAGGTCTCCCTTTAGAGGATGATCTGACTTCAGTTCATCTTCAAAGTGTTTTATCATTTTATGTATTCCTTTAAACAGTCCTCGTTAGTTTTATTTTTGCCTGTTCTGAACGTAATACTTTTTCCCCCTACTTGCACACACCTTTTTCCCAAAAACGAATACTTGTTTTTTGAAATGTTTAATAAAAATAAAATAACCTTTAGTACAGGTGACGAAATTTTACAATAGCCCTAACTTGATTACGTTTTCATTAAACAGGAGAGGTAACAGTTGTTGAACTCTAATTTCCCCATTAAAATCACTGAACCCAAACATATTACCTCTAATCGCAACCTTTATAGTTTTGAAAAGTATAGCGCGGCTCAAAAGAAAAAAAAGTTGAAATATGTTAAAATTCTAAAAAGAAGGGAGGGGGTAAATTTTGTTTTTGAAACATTTTCTTTTCGTGTTTGTTTTCTGTGGTAGATACTCGTATTTTTGTCTGCTAATTGTTTTATCCACCAATGACCTCCTGCACAAAATCCCATTTAATTTATGGGAGCATGTAAGTATAGAGCTTCCCAAAGCCTTTCCATCTGGCTCTGTTCTGTGCCAACTATTTTGATTTCTGCCCATGCTTTTTTCACTTATGTACCTACTCCACTTGCCTTCTTTTTTCATATGGTTCTGCTGATTATGGCGCTTTGGTTGACACAAACTCTTTATTAATTTTTTTTTAGCTAGGTATATAAGGAGGAGTATTTATTGCGTTACTGCTTTGATATCAATTAACTAAAGTATTGCGTGCTTTTTTATCCTATAAATTAACTGCATTATGTCCCAATGCAAAAAAAGAAAAAGAAAACAAAAAACACAGAATGAATGTTTCCAGTTTATAGCTCATCTCTGACTGGTCCATATGGAAGAGGAATATTACCTTCGCCGCTCACAGATTTTACCATGAACTTGTTGCAATATTTCTTTTTATAATTGTCGCCTCTGATCCAAACGATTTACTGCGACTTGATAAAATGCAGCTTTTTAATTAATGTTGCAAAACTGCGGTGTTTTATTCGACAAAGTGTCCATTTTGTGTAAACGTATTCAATGAAAACTCAATTCCAATTGCTATAAAAACTTAAGCAAGCGAACTTTAAGACACTTTCAAATCGATCTTTTCAAGGCTTCGGTCTTCAGACTTTAATTTTTTTTTATTTCGCTTCATCAAAAAGAAAAAAGAAACTTACAAAATTTGTGTACACAGTCATGAAAACTATGTAGGTACAAATAGCAAGAGGTACACTCTAGCTTTTCTCTTGAACAAACTCTTCAACTTTCACGAAGTAATTTAAGTCGAAAAGTAACTACTCCACAAAATCCTCCTCTATGGTAGACGTAATACAAATCATCCCAGCAGTAGTCAGAATGAGTCATCTAAAAAAGGAATCCTTGTATAATAAATCCACACTTTCATTCCCCTGCTGCACTCTCTTTGTTGTTTGCCATGCTCCTCAGATTTCTTTTTCAAATGCGGGCCACTTTTATAATGGCTCTGGAAATTATCAAACAATTTTTTTTTGTCTTCCACGGAGGGCTGGCTAGCAGATAAATAGGGATCAGTTTCAAGTCTTTCGCTTGTTATCTTGGTTTTTAGAGAAATTCCAGGCGCGGGTCATCATTATCATGACTGAGAAATGATTTTGATTTATGTGTAAAATATCCGGAAGAATTTTTGGAATTCTATAGTTATGTGATGATGGAGAAATTTACCTGAGATATAAGGGAATGAAATTAAAAAAAAAATTGCGATTAGCTTGAAAAAAAGGGCCCCACAGAGAGACGCATCCCTATTGTTTTTATAGTGAGATTTTTCTCTTGTAGGTTATATGTAATTGTGTTAATGTCTATTGGTACCTAATACGTGAAAAAGGATTTTCTCTTGATTTTATTTTTTTTTTACTTGTGAAAAAAAAATTAATTTCTATTTCCTTCTATTTATTTATTTTTTCTCACTGCTACGCTACGATAGCAACGTGAGAAGAGCTTGTATTTGAAGTGAATGTGCATTCTTTAAACCTAATTTTCACACCTTTACTTTTATCCCCTTGTTACCTGTGCATAGAGTGGTGTACCTATATAAATGGGTCAGTGCGATGATGGTTTCTCAGCTCTTGTGAAAAGACCTTTGTGTAAAATTTTCCAATTACTGGTTGTGCCCTCAGCACCGTACCGTTTTAAATGAAAAGAACTGGAAAATGAAAGGATTTCAGTTATAAAGGGAACAGAAACCATAGACAGGAGGGAATTAATTGCAGGTGATGAAAATTGTGATAAGCTGTTTAACGCACGTTATTCATAAACCGATGGACGTTTTGGTGCCTGGATTATCTTTTCTCTTTAACCTACATATATAAAATGAAAAAAAAAAACAATTTATAATTTAATCCAAAAAATTAATAACTAATGCTTGATGAAAAATAGTTTTATATTTATATTTAGAATAAACCCCCTCCATATTGCCCCCCCCCCCCAGCCTTCACCAAACTAATGTCAGCCATGTAATTTGTGATATTATGGAAATTCTATTCATCAATTTAAAGTACTTGGACGTCATTAGAATTTACATACATACATATTATATCCATTATTATTAAGTAACAAAGGTCCCAAAATAGAGCCCTGAGGAACATCGCATTAGTTATGTCCTACAAATGTTACGCTCAGACTGGGGTGGGGATGGAAATTTATTTCTAACAGACACTTTGTGTAGATGGAGTTTTGTTTACTTTTTTATATACCTATAACCTTATAAATGTACTTGATGAAGAAATTTTTTTTAAGGATATAAGGTTGCTATATTTGTAGCTTACTTATTCCTGTGTGGTTGACTTCCAGTAATTTAGAATTTCCACTTTTCCAAGTGTTTTCGGAATACAAAATCTCGGAAGCTTTAAGTAATCGAAATCCTGAAATGGAGTATCTCGAAATATAAATTCTTGGAACACAAAAAAAAACTAAGAATAAGAATAAGCTTTTTTTTCTTACTCTGAAAATTCACTTAAAAACCGAGAGCTTTCCCAACCCCCCAACATTACCTAATTAACAACTCGTTTTCCCTTTAAATAATATCAGTGCCCGTTGTTATTTATCGAAACTTCCCCCCCTATTGTTTCTCTCACGTAGTACACTTTTCTAATTTAAGCAAAAAAAAAAAAAAACTTTTATCTGTCACGGCTATAAATGAGGCAAATCATTCATTAATTTCGACCCGGCCGGCGGGCGGGCGGTCTATTAACTCTCAACCCATATCAATTAAATTATAAAATATCAGGGAAGAAAAAGGAAAAAAACAGACAGCAGATAAGGCGGAAAATCTCAATCTAACGCTAAAGTCACAATCTTATAAATTTAATTGTTTATGATTATGACAGCAGTGGGCGCCAGTCGCGCATATTTTAATTATTTGCGCTCTTATCATCATTTTTAAAGTCGCCTTAGTTTAGGTTTTTGTATTTCAATTATTGTATACAGGACACCGTGACCATGCGGATATTTAAATTGGTTAAAATTTAAGAAAAAAGAACACAATTAACACGGAATATTTCTAAGGAGAAAAAAAATTGTAATTTGCGAACTGTGCTTTAAACGAGATCAGTCATTCAACTCTCTCGAAATATTTTAATCGCGCTTTATGCTTGAAATAAGATGGCTCAAGACAGATAACAAGAAGCAGATGGAATCAATCAAAGAGACCATTTCAAGTCGTTGTTTTAAGTGTGTGCGATTGATGGGTATTGAAGTAGTTTTATTATTAAAAAATGGAAAATTCATTTAAACATTTTCTTATTGTGGAACCAAAAATTCTTCCGTTTTCCATTGGCTAAATTGAAAGATTTAAATCTAAGCTGATTTCTTTTGTCAGTTCGGAATTATACGATTATACCAGGCACACGGTTATAAATTGTCAAATTTGGAGTAGCATAGAAAAAATTTCAAAATTCAATATCATTTCGATTTTTTTTTAAAAAATGCCTACACAATTAAGACTTTCAACTCCCGCACCAAAAGGTCTACAGAATAATTTTATATGGCAACCGAATTTAGACATGACTTTAGGCTCTTACCAGTTGAGGTAAGGGACCTGAGCTTCTATTCTGGAATTACACTCATACAACTCACTTACCGCGATAACAATAGTTTCTTTTATTCTGGAACATAAGTGAGTGAGATTTCTGTGGGAAAGTGAGTGAAATATTACTACTGGAGGGAGGTATATGCTACTCGAAACGCCATTTCTGTTAACATTTGTTTTGTAAGTGCAACGTTAAACAACTTTTGGCGGGATTTTTTAATTATTATTTAAATTTTTATAAAACAAATAAATGGAGGAGAAAAGGTTTAATGCGGGAAAATTGTTTTTTGGGCCTGAAAAGCAGCCTGGTGGAATTCATCTCAGATGATAGCAAACCATCTTAGCTTTCCAATGAATGCCCAGTCATCGAAAGTTGTAGAACGTCAAAGTAAAAAAGATTGGAGAAAAAATTCCTAATTATTTTCAAATTTTAACGATTTTCCCGCCAAAATGCATGATAACTATGCAGTTTTTTACAAGATTTAGAAACACCGGAATGTTACCTTTAATTTAACTAAGCACATGTATCTGCCTAAATGCAATTGTTTTTGAGATATTCCCGTTTCTATGATTTATAATTTAATTAAATTTGCTAATTTTGCATGGAATTTCATATTAGTAGGCGTAGTAGTAGTATGAATCGTAGAAACGGGAATATCTCAAAAAACGGTTGCATTTAGGCAGGTATATGTGCTTAGTCAAATTAAAGGTAACATTCCGGGGTTTCTAAATCTTGTAAAAAAACTGCATAGTTATCATGCATTTTGGCGGAAAATCGTTAAAATTTGAAAAAAAAAAATAGGAATTTTTTTCCAATTTGTTGACGTTCTACAACTTCCGACGGAAGGTGACAGGAAGGCTGATTGGGCATTTATTGGCTGAGACGGGTTTCTGTCATCTGAGATGAATCTCATCTTGATAGGGTGTATATCAAGAAAGTTACAGGGTGTAAAGTGGAAGAGGCACTAAAAATCTTACCCACCCCCCTCTAATGACGAAATGACGTGCCCCCCCCCTCTTCAGGTACTTCAGCGTAAGTACAAGTACCGTATGTATGAAAAGTACTTGTAACTAAGTACTAAGTCTATAAAAAGTACGGAGTACTTTTTAAAGTATTTTTTTAGAATCTTTGTACGTTAGCAGTAATAAAGTTTATCAAGTTCAGTTAATAGATATTAATAAATAAATACCTTTTGAAAACTATAATATGTATAGTAACCCTGTGGCTAGTACTTATAGTTTTTTTTATAGTTTTTGGCGCTGCTCGTAAGTAATACTTTCACCTCTCATTCGTAAATAAAAGCTATTAGAGGTCCGCCCAAGCACCCATTATCGCCTCCAATAATGCATAAAAATTCTAAGGAAAATATTTCCAGTAAATTTCTAAGATGAAATTGAGGCCTTCCCTACATCAGGTCGAGGCATAATCGATTTTATATTCGAGCGAGACGTTACTGGGTTTTGTTCTACTTGTCCAGTCTTGTTTGTATGTTATTAGTTTGCCTAAGGTTCTGCATGGACGCGTGAGGGCGACATATGCTTTGACAGTTCTTTGCGTGCTTTATAGAACTCAACAAAAAAAGGAGTTGCGCTAGAGATTGTGTTTGCTTTTCTATGAAGAGTTAGATATTTGTAGGTACTTAATAGACTCAGAAATAATTAAGTAAAAATCTTGGTACTTAAGTACAAAACTAAGTCTTAAGTACAAGTAAACAGAAGCAAGTACTTATGTCAAGTACTAAGTAGGGGCATTTCAAAAGTATTGAGGAATAAGTCTTAATTAACGAAAATGTACTTTAAGTAGTACTTAAGTCATTTTTACTTAAGTATTGCCCAGCTCTGACGAGGTGCACAAATTATGAAACACCCTGTGTATAAACTTCTAATTAAAGTGTCCTTTTATATTAAATTACAATGAATTATATTGAAATATAAATTCAATATATAAAAATATTACTATTCTAATTTATATAATTACATCTTGTATTTCCATTATTAGTTCTTATTATTCTTGCTTTGGCTAGCATTTCTTCCAGCAGACAATGGGCCCTATTCTGTCGGTAAAATTTTATCATTTTATTTTATGTTATGCCTTAAAATAAAATATTTTCCTAAAATCCTATTCTGTACCAGAAAATTTTATTTTATTTTGTGCATCGTAACATAAAATATTTCCTGTTATGGAGCATAACATAAAAGAACCTAACCAGCACATTTTAAAGGTATTTAGACAACATTTTATGAAAATTGGTAAAATATAAAAAGTTAATTATATTTGCCTAGGTTTTAATTTTATTTAGAAGTGATCATAGGATTTGATATCTCCGCGATTCCTACGATCCATGTGAGTTGCCCAGCCTTAGGCTTCAAAACTTCTTCCGGCTGGATAATTAATAAATTTCTTATATTGTGATTTGTAAACATATTTTGCAAACTTATGAATAATTCTAATTTATACCCAAAATGTTTCGTTTTAAGAAAACAAATTCAAATAATTATAGAGTAACTATAGCCTCATACCGGAAAGACATCTATTCCATTCACTTTGAGTTAGGAATTTTAAATTGAACGGAATGGATGTCTTTCTGCTGCTTTGCATTTCTACAAACATGGTTCGTATCAAACTCTAGTCAGGAGTTGTCATATTTTAGCACTTCTACACCCAAATTATCTCAAGAGCTATTAAGAAAGCAGCTGCTTTCACAAGGTATATAGAAGTCTTCTACATATGTATATAACTTGCTACTTTCATAAATGATTATTTAGTGGGTGATTTGATAGAGTATCACGCAAATGTCAATTGACCAGCTGTTGAAAAAGTTCAAAAAGTAATAGAAAACATAGCGGAATGTACTAAATATTTTATGTTACGTGTTCATAAAAGAATTCATAAAGTAATTTTATGGAACCACGACAGAATACGAATTTTTAAAATATTTTATTTTCATTTTATGAAGAAGGGATTTTTTCCCCATAAAATAACATAAAATATTATTTTATGTAAAATTACAGAATAGGGCCCAATATATGGTTTTCTGCAACGTGAATGCAGTCTTTGCAACCAATAACACCAGGAAAACTGTATTTATTGTATAGAACTTGAGGAACATATTTTATATATGTATTGTGAAAGTTAAAAAATTCTATATTCTCACTCTTTCCTAGTTTTGATTCAATTCTCCCAACGTCGAAGGGAAATATATTGTACTTCGTTACATCAAACAATTTTCCTGAACAGCATTAACCACTCGTTTGTAGCTCTACTGACTGATGGCTGACTCATTCCAATATTTAGTTACACTCTCCCCTATGTAGTTGTTGGTATCTACCAGGGGGTGAAAAATAGAGTAGAGCACAAAGAATCTGTAAACATTACCCCTAATTAGAACTATTTTTTATATTCGAGGATAGAATAGCTTCATTACTTTCTCCTCAATATCAATGGTTGAAGACTCGAAGCATCGGTCATAAAAGGGCATAATTTATTTATAAATTCATCGGTCAACTTCACAACTTAATCGGAACAGCTTCACAAATTTAAATTCAAAACAATTTATCGGGTGAGTTCTATGTTCACTATGTGTTTCTACATTTTCCAATAAATTAATTAATAATATTGAGGTAGGCAAACACTCAAACTTGCCATCTTAAAATAATTTTAATTACTTTTTACTTGTACTTCAAGAAACAATTACTTGTTGACACATCAAAAATATTTATGTGAAGGATGAATTATTTTATTTAACAGTGTACATCCCATGTAATTTGTTTGCTAGAATACCTAAATGGTGAATAAATGAGATAGAAAGTGAGTGACTTCTCTCACACAGCCATAAGTAAGTGAGAATGCAGAATAGGGGGGCCCAGGTCTGTACATTACACTCTATTTGCTGAGGTAAAGAAACAAACACTGCACAGAATAAACGAAAGAAAAGTTAAGAATAAAATCAAAAAAAAAAAAATGAAATCTTTTAAATTGCTCCTGATGCGTTGGGACAAACACTATTCGATTTTGTATACTAAATTAAAAATGGTGACCGCCCGCACGACCATATTAGACATTTTCCAATAAAAAACAAACATTTTTAGCGTCCCTGGGCAACGATATGACATAACTCGGTATTTATTCCAATCGAATAATGATTTTTGCTGCGATCTTACCCTTTGTGATTTGTGGAATTTCTTTTTATTAGGTGACAGTTGCAACAAATCCTTCAGCGGGCTTATTTTTCAAGTGTACAAAGGATTCGAAAAATTTCATAACTTATTTGTTACTCCGAATTTTTTATCAACTGGGTCGCACATACCCCCTTTACTAAATTCTGGTCCTAAAAGTTTTGCTCTTTTATTGTATCGCTAAGCGTTCGATTGTGAAAAGATCATACGATATTTATGTCACAATTATAAATATAAAATTTTTATTTTTATCTTGAATACGCAAAAAAATAGGGAATTTTCAGCTGTTATACATTTTTACAGTTATTTAAATATGCTAAATTATAAAGCGGGTGCTTAAAATGATTTCATATTGTTTTAGAGGACCATAACAAAAAAACAAAAAAAAAAGTAAATTTACAACATCCTACTTGTCAGATAATTGTAAATTTACAATTTAGTAGGAGATGACCAATGAAATCGGCGTAAGAGTTAGAAAAGACTAAATTTCCATTTTTCTTTATGAATAATTTCTATTTAATATTTTTTTAAATCAAGTTTTTTGGATATAAAGAGAGGGGGAATTATATCAATTATAGATTATAATTCTAAAGTGTAATATCCCTCTGAAATATACACATATTTTTTGTATATAGTAAAAATCACAGCATGACAGAGAGAATTAGGGGACATATGCCTGAGGAAAGGCAGTAGAAGGTACATCACGGAATTTTGCTGTACCTACCACCGAACGTATTTTGAAGGGTAAAAGGATGTGCGCGGTTTGCAGTGCAAGCATTGCGTGGAGGAATCAATTTACAAGGGATACGACTAGATATTTCATCGGAACATTGACCATGCATGTAACGATAAAGGAGCTAAAGTCATCCAGCTGTTCTCGAGTGAGTCGATATGACAAGTTGTTGCCAAATCGACAATAAGCTTGAAGGCTCTCTTTTGGACAATATCAAATGAAGCTCGGGTTGTCAGAACAGCCCCCGCCCAGATTTGGGAATTATATTTCATTCTACTTTTCTGATTTAAGACCTGTACAGGAGCTCTAGATTCGATTGGATGAAATATTTCAATGTACAGATCAATGGGGCAATAATTGCGGATCGTTTATAATGATTGTCCTATAATGGATCAGTGATGGTCTAACTAAGTGTGGCTGATTTTTTTTTTGACACCCATCAGGAGCAACATTTCTGCACAAGTTTGAGAGGACAGAATTAAATTGGCGCACTGAGAAAACATCCCGGAGATGAGACAAGCGAAGAAATCTAAAGTGTGATCTGTCGCTTCTATAAGGAAAATTATGAGATTGCTAAATATCATCCTCTGTGCGACTGTGAGCAAAGATGATCCCCAAAAATGTTATAAGCTCTTCAGCTCTCTAATTAAAATGTCTGTTGTAAAATGTCTTCTCCTTCTTCTTCTTCTTTTGATTCAACATCCTTAAATCTTTTGTGGAACATCCAATTTAAGTCTAAAGAATTAATAATAAAATAAGTAAAAAACGAGTTTTCAAACAAAATTGAGGCCAAGCCACATGAAAAAGTAGAAAATAAACTTTTCTTCACACACAGAGGTGGACTCAGATTTTTTGACTGGGACATTTCTCTTGAATATTCGAATCAAATCACTTATTACCTCTGATTGATCCATACTGAAATATATCGGTGATTGTCAGCGAATAAAATCTGAGTCCACCTCTGTGTGTGAGGAAAAGTTCATTTTTTACTTTTTCATGCGGCTTGGCCTCAATTTTGTTTGAAAACTCGTTTTTACTTATTTTATTTTCTGCCTTTTTCACGTTAACTAAATTGTTATTACGTGCTGCATGGAGATATTTTAAAACAATTTTTAAGTCATGTTTGGTGCCGATCCGAAAACAATAATTTTTCAAGTATCAAATCGTTGAAGTACTGCAACGGTTTTCTGAAATTCAAATTATGTTTTAAACAGCGCTTTTTAGTTGTATTCCAACTTGATCCCATATAACAGGAATTTTCCCGATTTTCCATGTTTTCCACAGACTTTTCCTATTACTATGACATGAATTTTCCTCGATTTTTCATGCAAGTTTTCATGATTGTTGAAGAGAAAGTATTGATGCCAGTAGGACGGAAAACAATGATTCTGCATAGCTTATAAAACTTTTTTGTCGGAAAATTTTCCAGAAAAGTCGGAAAATTCCGGAAATTCCAGAAAAATTGGAAAATTCTGCACTTTTCCTGAAACAGATTTATCACTAATCATATCGATGAAAATTTGTCCGATGATTTTTCCGCTTTTCCGGGTTTTTCATGGAGTTTTCCACAAAAGCAACTTTATGCAACTCATTTCGTTCTACAACTTTGTCTTAGGTTGCAAAACGCTCAAACGCTTCCTTGGTCTGAAAAACTCCGGAAAAGCGTTTTACATGAATTTTCCTCGATTTTTTCTGCAAGTTTTCACCATTGTCGGAGAAAAAGTAATGATGCCAGTTGATAGGGAACTTGATCCTGCATAATTTAGAAAACTTTTTTACCGGAAAATTTTCCGGAAAAGTCCGAAAATTCCGGAATTTTTTTCGGAAAAATCGGAAAACTCTGCATTTTTCCTGATACGGATTTATCACTAATCAAATTTGTACCAAATTTTCAAATAATTTTTCCCAATTTTCCGGGTTTTCCATGGAAATTTCCGGTTCAAATTTTGATAGATTCAATTGTCACGCGACATGAACTTGTGTGCCAAATTTCAGCCCGCTGTGATGACGAAAAGTGAATCTACGAAAGTGTCGAAAATAGTAAAAAAGAAATATACAGACAGACAAATTCGTGTACGAGTTAAAGGGAATGGCCTCAAAAAAAAAACCTAGAAAGTGAATGTAATCCCTTCTAATTCCTCTCCTTTGTTTCTAAAGATGGTTCTCAATGTGTTACAAAAGTGGCCTATAACTCATCTCTATGGTCGGCTAATTTTCCGATCGCACGTAACATACCTAAATAGCATACATACATACATAGTCTATAGAATTATGAAATTACGTTCTTATTTTTACGATATCCAATATTTTTCCACATGATCTGCCTGCGTTATGATGCACTTATGCAAAAGTATACACCAAGAGTAATCATCTCATCTCAATTTACAAAATTCAACAATGTTGCTTGACAGCGAAAAAAATAATAAAAAGACGTAAACAAAACCAAAACATGACTTTATAATAAAATAAACATAAGTAGGTAGGTATGTAGGTAGGTATGTATGTAAGTTTGTACAAGTGCATACCTCCGACCTTGATATCACTCGCAAGTTTTTCCAACAACGTAACTTGCCAAAGCAATGTGAAAGATGAGAAGCAGAGCACTTTTTTTTTGCTTTTTTTTTTTTTTGTATAATAATTATGAGTCCAAGGTGCATATCTATCACCCTATGGCAAATTGAACAAATCCATTGAACACTCAACTGCGAATTCAATTCAGGTAGCCAACTGAAGAGGATTGGGTTTCATATTGCGTGTCCAATTACATTGGAGTTAGTCGGTCAGATCTGCTGCAGTTACGTGGTGCTAACATACAGATTTTTCGAATTCGTTCGCATTATTTTGCCATTAGTTTCACACCTTCTTGCCCCAGGTATCCTTCCGCTACTAGACTACTGGTGTCTATTCTCACTTACATACCTACCTACCTATGTTGATATATCTATTTTGTTCATTTATTCAAGTCGATCATGTGAGTTTTAGAAAACCTATAGAAGAAAAAAAAAATCATTAAGCTTTAAGAATTAGCCATAATTTTCCGTGCTGTAATACAACACACAGGTGTTAACTTGGGCTTAATTGTTGCTATAGTTTTACATATAGAAGTAGAATACAATACGCGTTGCTGCCGCCACCAACGAACGCGACACAGTTGGATGGACAGTAGCTGTGGCATAAATATTGTGGTTCTGCGCATGTCGAGGAATATTATATGTTAAGATATTAGCGCGCACCTGTCGAATTAGTCCTTGACCAATATTTGAAGTGCGCGATTCGATTTCTGTTATATATTATGTTGCTAAAGGCCATCAAACATATGCGCTTATATGTAGCAAATATAGCAATAATAAATTATTGTTTGTCAGCTAATTCTGGACGAATTTTTATTTTGCAATATTTAAATGACTGGCGTAAGCCGTTGAATCAACATGAAATTGAATTTTTACAGAATGTAAACAATTTGTTTAGATACGTCAGATATTTACGCCAATCAATGTGAGTTTTTTTTTGTTTTCTGCTCTAAGTGTTCATAGATGTGTGTGACTTAGCGAAATTTCTCTGCCAATAGAAATGAGATTGATGAACTCAAAATTTTATTGTTCGAATTTTGCTTTCATGCTCTGAACATATACAGCAGATTTTATCTAACTGTATATAAATATGTACAGTAAGCAGATAATCCTACTTCTGAAATTGCGATAATTCTTTATTTATAGTTACCTATCTATACTAATGAAAAATTAGTTAGTATTTCTTTATAGACGTAGAGATGTCGCATGCTAGCTTTTCTAAATACCACACATTAGATTTTATTGACTAAACTCTTCCTCCGCCTCCTCCTCCTACTCATCATCATAAAACCAAAAAGCTCGCATTAACTGATGAATATTAGTTATACAAAGAAGCTCAGTAACCTTTGGCCTGACTGACTTACAGTTGAACGAAAATAATTCCGCGTTTTGAAAGCTCGTATAGATTTAGATGTACAAATATGGTGCCTTTGTAATTGTATTATAGGCATAGGCCCCCATAGCTAAATAATTTCATAGCGCGTAGTGGTAACAGTCATTTTGATTTTTTTTTAACAAAATTAATGGAACTCGATAATTTTGTCATATTTGAAAGATTTTTTACATTTATTTCACTCAAGTCGTCTCATTCTATGTGGCATTTTTCTGGAAAAAAAATGTCAGTGTTAAAATCTCGAAGATTTTCTTTTTTTATATCTTCCACTATAGTTGTGGTTCTCTCACTCCAGTTGATTCTACAATGTCTTCATGTACGATCTGTTCCATGGTTTAACAACCACATTGCCAATTTAATAGCAGAACGAGACTATTTATATCACCTTTGGAGACGAAATCGGAACGACAAAAACTGGGATCATTTTCGTAGGTTAAGGAATATTACCACAATGAGAAAGAGAAAGAGCTATGGAAAAAACCTTCGTGAAATTGGGGTTGGTAAATCTCACAACAACACGAATGCCAGCTGGATCCTAACAATTTAAATAGATGTTATGTTATAAATCCCAGTTCTACCTTTTCAGGCACTCCACCAATAGCAGCAGCTCCGGTACCATCCGCTAGTGTGGAAGATAGTAGTACAGTTGTATTCAACTTTAGGTGTGTCGCCTTTGATGAAGTGCTAAAGGCTGCTGCATACTCGATCAGTTCTAATGCTACGGGTATGAATGAGATTCCACCACGCTTTCTCAAAGGTATTCTATGCCTCACATACTCCATTATGTTACTCATATATTTAACACTTGTATCACTACCTCCACCTACTCCTCTCTGTGGAAATCAACCTTAATAGTTCCCGTTCCTAAAAATAGGAGGAGTGCTCTGTCTCCTGAGGATTTTCGCCCAATAAGCCTCCTCTCATTCACTTCCAAAATATTTGAAAAGCTTCTGAACTGGCAAATGATGAACTACGTAGCTGCTGAAAATCTTTTGATCCCTTGGCAGTCCGGCTTTTGGGAAAATCATAGTTGCATTAGAGCTCTCTTCAAAGTTACTGATGATATAAGAATTACTATGGACTCTGACTTGGCTTCCATTTTAGTGCTTTTTGATTTCTCCAAGGCCTTTGATTCGGTTGATCATGATGCAAAATTATGTTGTAAACTTCGCAATACTTTCAAGTTTTCCTCACTGAGTACTAAACTCATCTGGAGTTATCTATCTAATCGAGATCAAAGGGTCCGAGTGAATTGACTTCTTTCTACCCCAATCAGGATTAGTTGTGGTGTATCACAAGGATCTACTCTCGCTCCGTCTCTTTTCGCACTGTTTATAAATGATATTGCATCAGTAGTACTCCAGCGTTCAAACATACTCCTGTACGCAGATGATGTACAGTTATATCTGTCGCGATCCGTTGGGCTACTAGAGGATGGTATTTGCAGAGTCAATGAACATCTGGAAGCCTTCTCATCCTGGGCACTTTTGAATGGCCTGACTCTTAATCCAGTGAAATCTCAGTCATAATCCGCAAATAAAAAAAAATTTACGATTAAATTTTGATTAGGAATTTTCGAAAGTTGACTTCGAAAAGCATATGTTCGAATTCGAATATTGACGTACATACATAAAATATTGCACTTGAAGAATTCATGGATTTTGAAGAAATTAATTTATTTTATTTCTATATATAAAACTAGATTTTTTTTTTATCAAACTGAGAATTAAATATTTTTGAAATAATATAAAAGGACAGACAACAGAATTTATTCTGAGTTTATATGAGATGAGATCAATTTGATCTGTTTCAAGCGTCTACGGCATGTGAAGAAACCAAGTCGTACTGAAGAGTATAAAGTTTCTGCCAATACGAAACGCTTATTTTTTCTTCTTCTTTTTTCAGCCCACTGCGGCCTTATACAGGTTCGATTCATTTCAATAAATCTTAATTAATTTTTTTTCTTCTATTTTTCTCAATTTCTTTATTTCTTTTCATTTTTCTTTGTTTTTTCGAGTCACTCAATTTCGCTATTTGGGACTTGTTCATGAGTCAAAACCAAGACTTGAAACTTGCCACCCAAAATCAAATGGGTTGTGTGATGGAATAACATAAAAGAAATGTTTTTTTTTTCGTTTTTGCCTTCTTGAACAAGTTAAATATTAAAAAAAAAAACCTAGAATCATTTTTCCATCAGTTTTTAAATATTATGAGCGTTTGATCGTCACGTCATCTATGTGAGACTGTTGTTACTGGGACTTCTGGTTCTAGGTGTTTTGTTCTGTTTTTGTAACTCGAACGCGAAATTGTTATTTTTTTATTAATTCAAGAAAACGAACTCTCGTGTTCGAATGAAAAAAAAAATAGCCTCTATAGGAGTCCTGGAAAATCTGTTCATAATAGTCGCTCATATACATACATAGTTGACGTGACTCTCAAAATATGACCAAATATCTGATTGAGTAAACTTTGGTCATCGAAATTTTGAAATCTTTAAAGAAAAATCCATAACCTTTGAAATAAACAAAAGATCCAGAAAAGAATACATTTTTTTTTCTCAAACAATGTAAAAAAAAATGAGAAAACATATTTTTAAAAATGTTTTAATATTTCTCCAGAATTACTTCGCCTTAAGTATACTGAAATGGACCACAAACAAACTTTAATTAATGATAATATCTGAATTCCGATATTAATTATTGTTCGAAATTAAATACTGGTGCTATCTATACTCTTGAAATGGTCTTTTTGTTTCTGGTATACCTCAAAGTTCCAGTTTCGGTCCGTTGCTTTTCTTTACTATGTCCGTAATATTCATAATTGATCTTGATACAACAATTGAATTGATTTAAAACCGCATTGAACAAATTATAATTAATTAATCTAAGTAACTAATAAATCTCATGTAATTTTACAAGAGTGTAATAAAATACACTTAAATAATACAATCGAACAGTACAATGCTAAATATTTACAACACATCGTGAATACCTCTTCGTATACATTATAACACCGTGAAATGTTTTTTTTTTATTTCTTTCATTTAGCAAAAATTTTACGATAAAATCAGCAACCGCATCGGAACAAGATTTCTTTTTTTTTCTCGCATTACAATCTTCAAGAAAACTTTAAGGAATGCCTACAGTCTACATACATACAATGGCAAGCGATCAGCTAGTGATCTCTTAGAACATATAATAATCGTGTTGTAATATCGTCATTGCTTGTTGTGCTACTGGGGATTGCTGTGCTACTAGCTACTATGTATACAATTTTCTCGTGCCTTCATTTTTAAGGTAATTGTGCCAGTGGCAACAACTTTGGAGATTACCTGATTGGCGCGTATGAGATTACAATAAATAAAAATCCGACGAAGTTAAGCCAAAAGTGAATTTATAATAATATCAGAGAGTAGCGTATTTGGTTTATTATGATGATGATGATGATGATGATGACGAGGCTATGCTTTACCCTATCCAACTCTATGCTGGTATTATTTCTGTTTTTCTCACTGTAATTTTATGATCGCATTTTAAAGTGATGAGGAGCGAAGAGTTCGGGAGGAATCTTTTAATGTTCTACCGGTTTTTTTTTCTTCTTCTTCGAAAGATACTGATTTTATCTTACCATCGGAATTCCATTGAAAATGGAATTTATAATTTAACATCTGCTGAGTAGACGACAGTATTTCGTAGTCTACAAAATTGTGCGGGACTTGCTTTAGCAATTCTGAATTAGAAATTATGTTCGTTTCAGCTATGACCGAAAATACATGAGGAATTTGTCATTTCTGAATGTTAATTGAAGTCAAAGTGAAAGTTAAGACCCCATATATGGAGGAGTTACGGTGGTGTTTATATTGATTGTAAAAAGTGAAAGGGAATTACATATATTACACCTTATACTCAAGTCATAATTGAACCCTTTCTTTGTAAATGTTGAAGCTGGAAGTGGAGATCTGTATAATATTATCGTCACCTGCTCTATAAGAGGAATGCATTTTTGAGACATTATAGCCTTCGTCTCATTGTTTTCTTGTTATTCACTTTCATATGCTTTTCAATTCAATTGTACTTCTAAGCATTTCGAGAGTACTGTGCTCTTTGACGAATTGAAAGGACCCTCTACGTTCAACTTGGCGAGTTCCCAATAAAGGAATTGGTGGACAATGAAACTATTTTGTACTTTCTCAGGGTATCTATGACCCATACATTGCCATTTGATATTAAAAATTTACAATTGAATTGACGATTTGTAAATGGTTCGTCATATAGTGGGGTCCTGTCGATCCAGAGTTAGCAGAGTCATTTTTGCTTGTCACTGCACTTGCGTAATATTGAACCATCTTACTACCTGGTTCATCACGAGAGCGTCTATTTTGATCACGAGAGCGTCTATTTTGAAACACATCTTAATTCTTTAGTAAAAATTTTCACATAATGCAACTGACCACCAAAAGGCCTATCGTCTTCTAATGAGGTTGTTAGTAAAGCGACAGTTATTTGCCGCCGAAAATCTAACAATAGCATAGGTGTTTCGCTAGTAACCTGCATTAGATACTGCCAAATCGATACAATTGGCGAATAAAGGCCACCACTACTTTTTATCCCAGATTCCAATTCGGTATTGCGACAGAAATCTGTCAAACAAATCAACACCTCCCATGAATTTATTATAAGATGATATTTGGACACGGTATATAGGATATACCCTTTGTTCTATGAGGAATATCTTTTAATCCAAATGCCCTCTATTTTCTTTCTTAAAATTTTTTGTTAGTATTATAGGGCACCTTGCCATACGGTTATTACGCACTGTTCCCGTGACGCAAAATCCTTAGAAACTCAAACTAATCATTAACGTAAAAAAGTTGTCGAAATATTCAATATGATTCCGTGGATTTTCCACAATTTTTAAGAGATCAAGTACGACACTATGTCCAAGGTCGTCACTTTTGACATAGAATATGATAGATATTTAAAAACATATCCACTTGACGAGCACAAGCACCAGAGCACGTGATATGGTCATATCAATTCATCTATTGATAGGCCATGTAAAAAAATAATCAAATTTTAAGCAATTATCTGACATATGATTTAAATATGTCCGAACTTTATAAAATTTATCTTTTTTATATATAAAATTATTGTTGGTAAGGTAAAGCTAAGATTCAATCTTTTTATTATAAGTATTTCGCGGCATTGCACTTTTTATTATTGGAAAATTCACGGCATGTGATACATTCCAATACATATTTTCTTTGATTTTCTTAATATATCCCGAAAATAATAGTATACCCAGATATCGCTTGAGATGACCAAGATCCAATATAAAATCTAAATTCATTTGAGCAGCATAAGGATTTGTTTGTGCCACTCGTCAAACTCGTTATTTATTGGAGTATTGGCATATTCCGCTGAGCAGTTTTCCTATGTTGCGAAAATAGGGCTCAATGGCTCACTCTTATATCCATTGCTACTGGATTGCAAACGCCATTTCAAAATTGACAAAGGTTCATTGTCATTATCGCTATCATCGTGGTCCATGATTTCTACGGTTCCAGCAACCAACATCTTTTCGTAGAACGCTTTCCAAGATATTGAGCTCATTTTCGTCAATGTTTTCACACAGTTCGTTTACATGAATACTTGAGTACTTGACTTGAACTTCACTTGAAGGTAGGGCGGTTGATTGAATTAATTCCAATTACTTGTCTTGAATTTTCCTTGAATTTAATTTTCCAATTACTTAAGTTGAAATTTACGCGTTGAATGAGCATTTTCATGATATTTTGATTACTTCAAGCATACTTCAAGTATACTTCAAGCATACTTTAGGTATACTTCAAGTATTCATGTAACACTGTACTGACAGTCGCCTAACCCTCCAAACTCATCAGGTGGCATAGTGACAATATCTGTCCCTTCTTCATAGTTACTCCATGTTTCAATATCAGCTTGAGGTTAATCTAAAGCCAAGTGGTGTTTTTCCATACTGTAAGAAATGGTTGCGGGTTAGTTTTAAAAAAAAACACTTTTCGCTACTTGCTATTTATAATACTAGTTTGGAAAGAAATTTAAAATCTTTGTGTAATAGTTCGGAGAAAAACGCAATTTTTATATATTTCTGATGAATTTTACAAAAAAAAAAAAAAGTATTTGTCAGTCTTTGATAGTGATAACCCGAATAAAGACAAAATGATGCTAACGCGGCGATTACACGAGTCAATAGAGCTGATAGACTGACAGACAGTCCTGATTTGTTCTGTCAATTTTACTGACAAAAAACGATTTGCGTTCGATCAACTGACTAGTCAGTTCATAATAAAATGTCGTCAAGCAGTGCAGATATTCCTCTTCTTCCTTAATTCGTCATTTTTCTCTACAAAATAAAGATTAAAATGTATATTAAACTCTTTTCAGTCATTTATCAAAAAGATTAGAAATATAAACACAAATTTCCACTAGCATCTACCTTTTATTTTCAATTTCCGCCATCTTAATTTTCCATTTGACAGTTTATTGACTTGTCAGAAATCTTGTCAGTACAAACTAATCAGTAAAAAGGAGTAGTCAGTCAGGGGCTTACATGAGCCTGTGTAGGTGCCAAACGCTGTCAGTGTCAGTTCTACTGACTCGTAAAATCCCTTCGTAAAAAGATATGACGTTAGCTGAATTTTGTTGGAAATATTTACTAGTTGTCAACAGATGGCACTAGCACTATTATAGTTTCATAAAATTATAAGAAGAAGACGTTCGAAAATGGTGTTGCGAAAACGTAACGTCGCCGGACTAAAACTAATAGTTCTCTAACGAGACTCCCTTCTACTTTAAGAATTGGCCTTTTTTAAGAGGTTATGAATGTTCCCATTGACACTGCCGTTTGCCCCACTTTTTTACGCAATCGTGGAGCTATAATTCCGCACGTTCTGAAAATATTGGAGTTATAGTTGCTATTTAGCCTCTTTTTATAACAAGCAGGAAATATTGTTGTTTTTACTGGTGGTATGCCCCGCCCCGTACAAGTTAAGGTTTACCTAGCTAAATCATCGCTTGTTCTTCATATGAAATCAAAAGTCCTTTTTTCCTAAATGCAAGTACCTATTGATTTGGCAGGACTCAATTACCATATTATACAGCTGAGAAATTTGGCTTTGGTTTTATTGCTACGCTCCAATTTTTGTGCCCTGATTTATAAAGGCTTCGTTTTTTAGGTAATCTGTTAAATTCGACAATAGCTACAAATCCACAATTGTAGTCGCAGCCCCCCACCCCACCCCCCCACCAACTTTATTCCGGCACAATCGGTATTACAATTTAATCAAATTCCTGTAAAATCAGACCAGGATATTTCCAAACCAAACCAGAGATAGTGAGTAACTCCCATTTATGAGGCGATCTCGATCGATTTGAATTGCATTACCTACTCCAGGGCCGGTCGAATTTGCATACAGAATTGACTTAATTGTGACATTGTGAGTCTAAAATTGAATTAATTCTGCTACCCTTGTCCCCGCATATACCGACATATCATGTATGATGAGAATGCAATTAGCAGTCAATATTGACGTCATTAACCAAATTAACTTGCCGGAAAGGTTCTCCCAAATAGGAAAACAGTTAAGATCAATCAAGACTTTCAAAGTGACTTGTCCTTTCCTGGTCTTATCGCGTATATAGTAACCGTAAAAGTGTTGTGCTTTCGTCAAACATATAAAGGGGACTCATTGCGCACTTGCATTTACTAAAGACCGGTAATTATGTATATGGGGGGCGGGCGCGGAACTGTGATACCAAAACCAAACCAACAACGTCATGCCCCAACACAATTTCATCTACACCCCTCTTTTGGTTTTGTTCGTCTGTAGAAATCTCTATGCGTTCTGGTGTCGTCGGTCGTCTCGTCTCGTCTTGAAATCCTAATATGGATGTGAGCTGGTAGATCGTCACTATACGTTCGTCAAACGGAATTCCTTTATATTTCATAGGTGAGACGATGAATATGCGGAATGGATGGCAGATTAAGCTCTGTTGTTCTCAAGAATACTTTAGCGCGTTTTAATTTCAATGCCTATACCTATCTATACCTACCTATCTACCTATGTACACACCACGTACCTTTAGTGGAATAATTGTGGGTTTTGTGGGGCTTTTGCTCTTTTTAACGTTGATATCTACCTAGGACACTTGAACACAACAACGGCTCTTCTCTTAACAGGAGAATTTTTCTGAAAATGTAGCATAAGTTGAAGGTTATTTAAGGATTTGATATAAGAAAAAATTTATTCATAAATCATATTTAAGGGAAATTTACTGAATGATTTTCAGGGTTTTAAAAATAATTTGTAGGTAAAAGGAATTGAAATTTTGAATTTATTGATGCAGTTAGGCTTAATGCACTACTCAAACCTGCAATGACATCCAATTTTCTTTTTATATAATTTCTTTTACATGAAGTAAAATGGATTCTGGTAGAAAAGTAACTCTCTGGCCATGAGGAGATAAGAAAATGAATGGAAACTTTCAACGTACGTTAACTTAGTGTACCCGTAACGTACGTTAGCTGAAAACTTATTCAGAACTATTAAATAATTTGTGGCTATTTGTTACGGAAAAAAATTATTTTTTTACTGCTTTTTTTCGTAAATTAATTTTTTTTCTTTGGGCCTACAAAAGAGTCTATTTTCATAACTACAAACTATAAATTTTGTTCTTTTGGATGTTGTGTTTTAGTAAGTAGGTAGTAGTTGCAAGCTCCTAAAATTTTTTACATTTTTCTGCATTTTTCTCAATTAATTTTTTAGCTTAGTTGATTTTTTCACTTGAATGATTTATTCGCTTGAATAATTCCAAAATTTACTTGTCTTTTTATATAAAACTCTGGCACTTATTGAATTCACTACTATCTAAATTTTTGCATATGACATGAATCAATCCCGAAAACATCAGCCTACCTACCCTGTTGTCGAGTTAATCAGTTTTTAAAATCATTAAAATTGTTGGCTTAAAATCTTTCGCCAATTCATCAAAGATTCAAAAAATAACATCAACCAAAAACATCACTTTATAACCTAACCATAAAAGCAATCCTCATATGTAAGTCATGAGTCTACATCGAATTTCGGATCTGAAAAATTTAAAATAGTTTTGCAATTAAAAAAAAAAGAAAAACTCAAAAAAATCCTCTACATCCCAAGAAATATGTATGCAAATTTCGAAAATCCAAAATCTTCGAAATTTTTTGATTTCATATAAATTTTTTTTTCATTTTTCAATTCCCATTTCTCTAGCTGCAATTTTTTTTCGTCTTTATTATTTTCTTTTAGATCGCTGGCTTCAAGATCAAAATTATTCTTCGCCCTAGCGAATCAGTTACGATTGGAAATCGAATTGTAATAATATTTTTCTATGTATGCTTCATGCCTGTGCGGTGCAAACATCTAAAAAGATAGGTTGTCATAATATGTACCTACTCTTTCCAAAAAAAGCAATGTAATTCGGAATCGAATCGATGAGTTAAGTAAAAAGTGTTTGCGAGCATGGACCGATTTTGTAAGATAAAGTTTAAATTTCGCTGAAACGAAGAAATCTCGAACAAATCTCGATTCTACTAATGCCTTTCTCTTCATCGACCATTATCTTTTATTTATTTTTTTTCTATTTTAAATTTTCTAAAATATTTTCAATAACACAATTTCGAATTGGTTTTGGAATCAAATCAGCTCTAAAAAAGAAATCGATTTACAGAAACTAATCCTTTTTGGCTCGGTTTTCTTCATAAAAAAGAATCAATCAACGAACACGTGTACCTTAATGCTGATTAAACATGGGAGGCCCCGCCTAAAGAAATGCATTGCGGTATACGATCCGATTCCATATAAAGTGTTATAATCACATTCTCTTTATTGACCCCAAGACCGCTATCCTCAACCTCTAATCGACCATCAAAAAATTTAAAAATTCAGATAACAAATACAGGAATTATGAACGCCAATAAATTACAAAAAAAAAAAAAAAAAAAAAAAAAGGATTTTTGTTTTTTTTCTATTAAAGCATTTAAAAATTATTGTCATTTTTGTATTATCGACAATTTAACCAATGTCTGCCAATGATAGATGTTTCGAGTTATACTGGTATCACATTGATTTAGATCGTGATAAAGATTTTTTAACAGATGCACCTACATATTAACGTGCTACGCATTGTGTCCGAGTAACTACTTCCGACATCTTAGTCTTCTTATACAGAATACTGGACAGGCTTTCGTTGTCAGGATATTTGCACACTTTTAAAACAGTTTAGTAAAGCCGTAATGATTTTATATTATTAGCACTTGATAATAGTTACTTTTAAGCATCAGGTATAAATATATACATAGCACTGGGTTAAAACTATAGGATATATTGTCTGGTTTTCCTATTTCATGGTGTCCCACAAGGTTCTAGTTTTGTTCCTGTGTTGATTTTATGTTATTAATAATCTCCATTAAAAAACTGAAGCTAAAATTTTCATTGTAGGTATAAACTTTTAATATTTTGTACCCTTATGATATGAAATCTTCAGTAGCATTATTGTTGTTTGAAAAATCTTTTATTCCTATATCGCTATAAATAACTTTGTGGAAACGCTGTGACTATTTTTGTAAAAGTTCGTAACACTGTTTTTGTAGCATCTAACTGATAGGTTATGATACGAGACTAATTGATAATTCATTTTTTCCAAAAAAATGTGTCGAGAAGTTTCTTAGTTACTTAATTGTAACGATTTAGTTACAAATTACTAATTGGTTACTTTTATAAAAAAAAAAAACTTCATGCATATATA
Source organism: Dioctria linearis (assembly GCA_963930735.1). Classification (NCBI taxonomy): domain Eukaryota; kingdom Metazoa; phylum Arthropoda; class Insecta; order Diptera; family Asilidae; genus Dioctria; species Dioctria linearis. Next base: position 258,491,151 of record OZ005742.1, on the reverse strand, counting down.
CGATGACTCCAATCAAAGACAAGACCAAATCGACACCCTTCATATTCAACACATCCCAACAAAACAAACAAAAATAATAGAATGCAACCCTTTTCATATTATAAAAATTATTATTGATTTTTATTTTTTTTATTTTTTTTTTGCGCACATCATTATCACATTAAATGAATCCAAGAATGTGAAAATCCACTTACTTATGCCCATTCATTAAAAAATTCCTGAATTGTCTGCGATGTCTTTAATAAATCACACTCCTTGGATGCACGAACATACAGAAAGCCTAGAAGAGAGAGAGGGTAATCCATATTTGTATACAAAAAACAAAAAGTAAAAAGAGACGAACGATATGTGCAGCCAAAACAAGAAGCATCCAACAACCACATTCGGGAGAGATGATATATTTTAATGATTCCCCCCCATTCAAAAGATGCATTAAGTGCATCAAGTGCTTCTCAAGTGATGCCTTCGCGGGCATATATAATCCCTTGAAATTGCATTAGCAGGCCGTATACAAGCAAATATCCACTAAATATCCATTCTAGATATTTCGGGTTCAGTTGCAGTTTCACGCAAGACAAATCTTCCGAGATTGTGAGGACGAGGGACTGGAATCTCCATATACAACGCCTCAACAGCACATACAATGGGTGGTGAAGTGAAATATTGGTCAGGATTAATTCTTTATTTATCCTCTGACTTCCCACTGATATTCTCCTGTCAAGGCTTGTTCGTTCAAGTCGTTCCGTTCTATTCTACACATTTTTTATGTTTATATTGTGAGCGGATGCTGACGTCGGGGAATTCTTGTTTTTGAGGTTAAAGAGAAGAAAAAAATCAAGCTGAATAGCAAAGATGAAAAAAAAAACTGGAGATTTAAAGGGAAAAAAATATTTCTACTACAGGGCAAGAAGGCAGGCAGGCAGGCAGGCAGGCAGATAGACAGACAAATAGATTCTCATGTTTGCAACGTTAATGCATCGCACAACTTTATGAGAAAAATTATGCAGACGGATAAGAAGAATGCATTGCATATGCACTACTCAAGGGCGATATTCCTCTCGTGCACTTAAGTAAAAAAAAAAAAAAAAATCATTTTCATATGATTTCTTCGATTTAAGTGTCTACTTGAAGGTTACAAATTTGAATTTTTATTAGTTATGAAGAAATGGATTTTGAAATTGAAATTTTAGTGTTAGTAGTAATATGTGCGACCCAACGCCGATACTAATTTGTAATGGTAGTAGTTGACTGGATTATAATGCATGAGATTAGAATAAATAAAACAAAACAAAAAACTTCTCCTCTAGATGAACTCCAGATCAAAGTTTTGCCAATAGATGGCAGTAGTATGAATTGTAAATTTTGATAACTAGGTATTTCTACGTGCATGCATAGTCATCTAATGTATTTTCAAACGATTCTAACTACTTATCTTCTTAATATATGTGTTCGTACACGTTAATCTCTGAAACCGGCCAGCCGATTTCAATGAAATTTCGTGAATGTGTTTGGTGTTGGTTCCAGCTTGATAGATTGGGTAATTTTGGATACTATAGATGGCGGTGTTTGTCGAGATCTGAAAAACTGCCCGAGAACGTATCGACGTGTAAAGCTGAAATTTTGTACACGGCGTTTTCATAAAAATTTGTTTAAAAATGGACTAAATAGGGCAACTCCTTCATAGGGTTGCCATACACATATTTCGTTTTTTAGTATATATATTTGGACACTGCCTGAGAACAAGTACACGTAGAAGAGTGAAATTTGGTATACGTGATGTTTTCATAGCAATAATAAATAAAATTTAATAAATGGACGAAATCGGGCAACCCCTTCTTGTTATTTCCATACAAAATTTTGGGTTTTCACTATATATATTTGGAAACTGTCTGAGATCGCGTCAACGTGGAGACACATGATGTTTTTAAAAAAATGTAAATTTAAATTCAAAAATGGGGCAAATCGGGCAACTCCTTCGTAGGGTTGCGCGATACAAAAATATCGTTTTTAACTATATATTTGGGCATTGCCTGATAACGCATCGACGGACGTGGAGAACTAAAGTTTTGTACATGGTGTTTTCATTGCAATAGTAAATAAAATTACAAAAATGGTCTGAATCGGGCAACCCCTTCTTGATGTTCTCACACAAAATTTTGGTTTTTCCCTATATATTTGGAAACTATCGACGTGGAGAGCTGAAATTTTGTACATGACGTTTTCATGAAAATTGCAAATACAAGTTCAAAATGGCACCAAATAGGTCGCCCCTTTTTGGTGTTGCCATACAAAATTTTAGGTTTTCGCTATATATTTGGACACTGCCTCACACGTCGACGAAGAGAGCTGAAGTTTTGTATTTTGTACACGGGCCTTTTTAAAAAAAAAGAAAAAAAAATGTAAATTAAGTTCAAAATTTGGACTAATCGGGCAACTCCTTCGTATGGTTGCCATACAAAAAATTTGGTACGTGGTGTCTTCATAGCATAGTTTTCGTAGCTTAGATATTATGCATCTCTAACCACATCACAACTGAGTATAAAATCGTACTTTAAAGAGGTGTGTAAATTTAGTCTCGCTCGCTATTTAGCTTATAAATTTAGGTGTACGAATCAAGTGTTATTTCATTGAAGACATAAACGGGGGGGTTCGGTACAAAACGTCAAGGAGAGTTGAAATTTGGTAGATTTATACAGTTCGGTGTCCTAAGTAATATTCCGAATTTGCGACCTTGAGCAACCTCCGTTTTTCGAGAATATCTTCTCTCCAGCCCAACATATGTTACAAATAGCAATTACAAAAATTATAGAACATAAAATTTCCTTCAACTTTTATATGAAACATTTTTCAATCAGATGCATAGTTTACAAATTCCAGTGGAGTTAAACTCAGCAAATTCTACTATTCACAAAAATCTCAGCGCTCACACGCGTCTCCATTGAGATATTAAGTTTTTTTTTAAATGTCGCGAAATTTTACATACCGCCACATGTATATTAATTAGACAATATTAATAGTGTAATTTTACTACGATGTAATCATTCTCATATAGCTACATATCAATTTGGAAATTGTTCAGTTTTGTATAGCAATGTTGCCTGGATTGTGTAGAAATAGAGGATAGACTTTTTTTTTAACATATATTTAAAAACCTTTTCTTTTTCATAGAGACTACTTTTTGATCACGTAAATTTATTCAATTGAACCAAGACATTCTACGACGAAGTAACAAATTTGTAAAATTTTACATTTTGAGTGTAAAATTACTCATTTTTACACCTTTTTGAAAAAAATATGTATGTTTATACCATGCTTATAGAATTTCTCTCTTTGAAGTATATATATGTATAAAGTAGTTTTACATAGACATTTCGGCAGATAAATCTCCTCAAAATCTATCATCTGTATTTCGGCCACAAAAACATAAAAAAAATCTTTAATCGTCGCAGCTACTTGATTACGAATGACATACATTTTAGAAAGATCAGCACCATTTATGACACCGAGTAGTAGGTCTGTTCTGTTTTCCCCTCAGGTTCTACTCTTCTGTGCACCTACAACAAGCTCTTAGATTCTCCAAAATTTTTTAATATTTTCTCTGAACATACTCTCCCTTATTAAGTTCTATAATAATAGATAGACCAATACAATAAGAAGTTCCTTAATGTAAATTTCCAACCTAGTCTCAAGTGAGTTTAGCTGTTGTTTAGATGTGGTAACAGTACCATATTACAAATTTTCAGATTCTGGAGTAGATTATATAGCGGCATACGTAATTTGGACTCAATGAGCTGATGCAGACTTGTTTTTAGACTCAAGTTGGTTTCAGTTGTGTTGAAGTTAGCTTAATTTTGATCAAACAAGTATATACGTCAGTAGATATTTGAGGTTAGGTCGTGAAAGCATATACGATCAGCCACACTTAGACTATCCATGGTCCATTATCATGCCACATTACTGGGCCCCTACCTGGAAAAGATTCAGGGGGTGCGTTGAAACCAGCCACAAGACGTAATGAGCCTTACCAGGCTCCCCAACACCTTATATGCTAATTTCCCCAATTCACTGAAAAAGTAGCTACCAAGCGTATTCTTCCTCAGCAGAGATTCAGTCTTCTTAGCTCATATCTCATGTCACAGCTGTCTTGAAATCGCGCATGTGGTCAGTTGATGAAGTAAATTATAGTACTACAATAAACACTTAAATCAATTGTTAAATATTGTCCATGCGCGACTATAATTACTATTCCCAGCAACCATAGTGTAAATTGAATTATCGGACAGAAAAGTTCAGTAGCAGAAGACGCCTACCTAATATATGACCATATAAATCAAATTCATCATTTCAAGATTCAAAGTGTCACCCATCAACCATATATGCATATGTAATTCAATTTCCGTTCTTTTCTGAGATCAAGCCAAGTATTGCCCACACCATCTACCAGAAACACACGTACACTCATCTGTTTATAACACTCATCCCAAATTAGAAGTATACGTAAAAAAATTTGTATTCAGATGCCTCATATCGTCAACAAATTCCAGAATTACGAAAATGTCGATCAATTTACGATCAAATTATATAATTAAATACTAAATGACAATTTGCTGTCAAGGATGGCATGAGTGAAGACTTGAAGAGTGATTAGCTCATGTTTTGATATGTTCCTGAAGCCTCAAAGTCTCCTCATTTGAAACACTTTACACGCGGGTCATGTTCACTATTCGTAACGAGACGACTTGCATTACACCAGCAATCACTGCATCCAAGGTAACATGAAGTGCTTGTTCACAACTTTTGATCTCATGTGATCATATATAATAGTTGAAGCCAGATCGGTCACGCATACATACATATATATACATAAGTATGTAGCAATGCGCTTTACGCCTCGTGTATCGCTTCAAGCCTCAATTAAGATCAAATTGGCGCTTAAGATGTACTTTTCGCTCATACATATGTATGGAAGTAGTTTTTCTGAATGATCCGTAGGAACTTTTGTTTTTCACTCTTCTCAAAACCAATTTAACTGATTTTATGGGGCTCTTAATAACTCTGATTTATAGTTTTACTTGTTCAATTCAGTTCTTCCCAACCAATTTGATAATAACATTTTAAAATATCGTAAAATCACAATTTATGTATGAAAACAGATCAGCGATCTTCATATCCTATAGAAGCTGGGGGGGCCGAAAATCTATCAACAACTCCAATAAAACTGTGCTAATTATGGATTAACAATAATCAGGATAATAAGTAGCCAAGGTCTACATGATTATAACATTCTTGAAAAGTTTTATGATATCTTTGATATTTATGTTTTGCTGGAATATCCGTGTCGCCGTCCCGCCCGGGTCACTTGATAAGGAATTCTCTTCTTCAAAGATCATTGACCGTAGCGGAGTTGATTTCTAGAACAGCAAAATTGTTTTAGGCAAACTTTTGTTGTGCGAACATCAACCTTTAAGCACAAGCCGCACAACAGCAGCAGACAAATAATGTCGATCAACGGGCGCCGGAATGATCGAGTTGAAAAATTTAAGATTTTTTTTTGTTTTGCCGTTGATCTTGGAAGATGTTTCAGTGTTAAGTTGGCGAAAATTTCTGTCATGATAAATTCAGGCAATCAGTTAACCATTAATCAATAGACAGAGGACACCCACTTTTTGTTTGTTTGCAGTTTGTTATTTTATTTTTTTTTAAAAAAAGATTTACGACATTTTTCTCTTTCAGTAGGTTTTTGTAATTTCTTCAAAGAAAAAAAATTGTTGACGTAGAAATATCGAAAACTCGTAATTTATCATCCTTTATCATTCATCAACTTCTTTTATACCCTGAAGGGATATAGAAAGGAATGAGTAGCTATCTATCGATCTTCGTTATATATATGTAGATCGGCCATTTGTTTTGGTCATGACAACCTATTTGTTTTTACTCCTGTTGGAATGATTTTATCTTTCAAATGTTTCTTCTATCTTCATGTTTTATATTAGAGATATATATGCAGTTTTTATGTCTGTTAGCCTTGTTAGACTTCTCTAAGGCCTTCGATCGTGTTGGCCATGTTAAATTGTTATCTAAACTATGAGTAAAGTTTAATTTTCCTTATCTGGCGTTATCTTAATTTGTTCCATATTTTTTTATGGATCCCAGCATGTTAAACTCGGTTTCTGTTTATCTAAAAATTGGGCGACCTCAAGGATCTGTACTAGGTTCATTGCTTTTTTGATTATTATATTTATATTATTAATGACCTCCCAGACGTTACAGTATTCACTTGTATGCGAATGTAGTTGAGTTATATTTGGCACGTCCTATAGGCAATTGGACAATAGTAATGGACAATTTTGCGAATCGCATCAACTCTGATTTTTCTGGGGATTTTCGTTTGGGTTATGGAGAATCATTTGCTACTAAATCCTAATAAATCGCAATCGATTACGATGTACAGAATTACTATCCTTATCCTAAATCCTGATAAATCGCAATCGATCACGAGGTATATAGATGGACTATCGATGTTATTGATCTGCTTGTAGTCTTTTGAAATTCTTTCTTCTTGCGATATGCTAAATCGGTGGGGATTCACTGGTAGTTCATTTTATTGAATCGCCTCATCAATAGTACAAAACATTACTCATGTCTTATCATATCAGTGGCAGCCTGATTTTCCCACATCTAGACTCAGTTTGTTTCCTTTCAACAAATGCATGCGATTCGTTTTTGTGTATCAACGTTTTAACCATTTTTCTTAACTTCGTCACGCTTTAATTGTCTGATTTTCAATGAATTGTCATCTGGTTCGCAACGCATTAAGCTTTATTTGAAAAAACCTCCTTATATTCTATCTTCTAAGCATGTTAAGATTCTGATACCTTGACACACACATTCTATTCTGAAGAGATATTTCTTCGATCCCTCTTGATTTACCAGAAACGAGCTCTTCTATCTGCCTTTTAAAAGGAAGCCTTCCTGACAATCTGGTATGTTTATTAAATTATCAAATTAAAAGGGGGCCTTTCAACAGGCTCTGAAGAAATGTAATAAATGTCGAAATGAATAATTCAAATTTAACCAGTCTAACCAAATAGAGAGTTTTGCTATGAAATAAGTTCAAAGCGAATTTAGTCAATATGAAATTGACGGAGTTTGCTGCCAACTCCGCAGTTCGAGAATTGAGTGGAAAAAACTCATTTACAAACGAAAAATCTTTAAAAAACTAGATTTCTATGCAAAAGTAGGCGTTTCTTATCTAAATACTTAGTATTCCACCTCGTATATAATTCACACTTTAAAATAATTTTAAGTGCTCATATATGAGGCAGGAACCAAGCCGTACTGATGAGTATACCGTTCCTGCTAATACGAAACGCCTGCTTTTGCATAGAAATTTCTTTTTTTTTAAAGATTTTTCGTTTATAAAAGAGTTTTTTCAACAAAGCTTACAGGCTCTTGCATAATTGATTAATGTCTTCAAAAGGATCATCCACTGATCCTGCTAATACGGTAACACAGTGATGTTCCTTATATCTTTTATTAAACTTAACGAACGAAGATCAGCTTGACTGTTCACTTTGGCGTATAGGGCAGGCAGGAACCAAGCCGTACTGATGAGTATACGGTTCCTGCTTATGCGAAACTCCTGCTTTTGTATAGAAATTTCTTTTTTTAAAAGATTTTTCGTTTATAAAAGAGTTTTTTCCAGTGAACAAAGCTTACGGGCTTTTGCATAATTGATTAATATCTGCTAATACGGTAACACAGTGATGTTCCTTATATATTTTATTAAACTTAACGAACGAAGAGAGCGGAGCAAGTCCAACGTATTGCAGTATTCAATTCTATTTTAATCGTAGGCCATAAAATAATCGATTTGACGGCAAGGATGAAGTAGGTAAGGTAGTCAATTACAATTTCCACTACTATAAAATTGTAATTGAACAAATTTGTAATTAAAATTATTATCTATAAATCTGGATATTAGAATTCGACTATCCGGATACCTTGATTTGAGGAATAAGATCACAATTGTTCTCAATAATCCCGTTAGCAAAATAACCCGAATATTTTCAACCCTATATACTTAACATCCGTGAATAGAAACGTTACCTTGAAAAATTGTTTAATGTAAAATGTCAACATACACTTTGAATTGTGGTAGCTAAAAATGACACACCCTAAAGAGCTAACTAATGACCAACTAAAAATTTACTTACAAACTGTGTGTATCTTCACATAAGCAATAAGGTTTTTCGCAAATCATCCATACAACTTGCATAATTTTGCACACAAAATAGGGTGACATGAAAAACATCGAACCCATGTCTAGAAACCACTGGTAACTTTAAAAAATTTCATATTCATTGTGCACCTGGCGGCAATGCTCTACAGAGTTCGATTTACTCTACCCTACCCTTGTTGGAGATTATAATTTATAAAGGTAACTGACATTGCATGCGAAGTAACCATATGGACTGTTCCGGTATGGAGAGAGGGTCTTGCACAAAATAATTTTAGTGTATACCCCAAGTTTTGTTTGACTATGGATAAAAAACAGCTTGCGTTCCTGTGAGGGTTTCTTATCATGCTTTATTATCGCGCCGTTAAACTTGCGTGCATTCAGGCAAACGAATTATAACATTCTTTTTAAAGAAGACGATCAAATCCCAAAGGAATAAAGGAAAAGATATTTACCCATCACAAGCATATAATTATCTTTCTTCTGGGATTGGCATGGTACATATGTATATCCCGTTCTTTTTAGTGCTGATGGGAGACTACTGCTAAGCTGTCAATTTCACTACAAGCGTCAAGTATCTGTATTCAACTGATTTACTATACTCAATGCATTCGCATTGACCAATAAAAATATATTTATAGAAAACCATAAAACACTTTCTCTCCATCCATAAATCATCAACAACTGTGTGCCCATTATTGTCCAGCTTTATACCCAACTCTATGTTACGCAGTTATACACTCTTCTGTTGCCAGTCGTTAAAAAGTATTCAAATGGAATTTCAATTGAACATAAATCACCGCAATTAATTTACTGCATTTGAAATCAAACCAATGAGAAGATTCAGATTCAGTTCTTATTGTGACGAGTGACTATGACAGGAGATCATGGCCTTTTTTTTGTCAATCATTGAAACTCTTGTTGTGAAGACAAGTGGAAAATTAGGTTGCTGACATTACATAAACTTCGTTTCAGTGAATATTTTAATTTATCTTCATCATCATCATCATCAAGCTATTCTAATCTCTCTAGGAAGGTAGCAGTATAGTTGTCAAATTCTCATAATTTATGAGCTTGACCAAAATCTGTTAGTTCAGATGGCATATATCACTGGTTTTCAGCGATATATGTATGATCATCAAAAGAGAGACTTATCGCTATCGTAAAAGGCTATATACATCAGTGCGTGACCCTGGAGTAACCTTAAAGCTATTTTGAGACTGTACGAAGATATTAGACAGGCTCTAATACATTCCACTTGCTGATTTATTCTAATATATTCCACTTGCTGGTTTATATAGACGCAACGACATCATAAATGAATGAACCGAATTGATCTGGACGGTGAAAGCAAAAAGAAAGGTTTTCTACATGTATATATGGCTAATTATACCTATACATATTAATAAAATGGGCCAATAACATCCTCTTGAAATTGCCGCCAGATCGTAGACGTCTAATGTCAATTATTGGCAGGGCATTCCATACCTGCGTGCCGTATTAGTGTATTAGTATTTGTGCTAAAATTAGTTCGATGCCAAGGTATCAAAAGACCACTTACACGATTGGAAGACAAAGATCTTATAAAATTATCTAAGAAATTAGGACTTAACTTATTTATGATTCTAAACATCATCACTGCAATTCGGAATTTAAGATAATTATTAAAAGTGCAGCCAAAAATACTCCTTGAAAATTCTGAGACATAGTCAAAGAGTCGTAGTCCATAGATATATCTTGCGCATGAATTATAGACTATATTGAGCTTAACATGACAGATACTACTGAGGTTCGCATATACAACATCTACATACGTAGGTAATAATTAGGATAAGCAAGACTTTAACAAGACGGACACGTGTCTCTTTGGGAGTATGTATAAGAAGAATGAACCCACAAGTCTCTCAACCTCAATTGAAAACCTTACTCACAATTGAATCTAAGTGTCTGCCCCAACCAAGCTTAGCATCAAATATCATTCCAAGATTTCGAACCGATTCAGAATATGGCACAGGCGTACCATCTAGGATCAATGGTGGAAAACTCGAGTTATTGACATAATTTTTATACATAGATGATAATTGCTTGAGTCTTGCAAGGATTGAGCATTCGCATGTTTTTCTTGGCCCATTCAGAGATTTTTAAGAGGTCACTATTAAACCTATCAATGGCTACATTAAATTCACTAATTCGCATTGATAAAAGGAACTGGACATCATCAGCGTACAACAGAGCAGAATCTTGGAACCTCAGCTAAGTCATTTATCTATATAGACAAAAAAGTAAAGGGCCAAGTATTGATCCCTGAGGTACACCTGAATAGAGGGCTTTTTTTACTAGAAAGCCGATCATCGGATTTAACTACCTGAAACCTTCCAGAAAGATAGGAATGCATGAGCTTAATAGCTGAACTGGACAATTTAAATCTTTCCTTCAACTTTCTGCATAGTATATCTATATCCACACAATAATCAAATGCTTTTGTAAAGTCAAGAAGACAAAGTATACTAGCGCACTTATCCTCTACGTTTTGTCTAATAATCTCTGGTACATGCAGAAGTGCAGTAGTAGTACTATGACCAGAACGAAATCCCTCCTGATTTTCACACAAAAGTCCCTGGTGATTTATGTAGTCATTTATTTGGATAAAAAGAATCCTTTCGAGAACTTTAGATAACACAGGTAGTATACTAATGGGCCTATAATCTCTAGAATGTTTTTGTATAGGTATAATTTTAGCCTGCTTCCATCTTGAGGGTTAAAGCATTTGTGTAATTGAGGAATTTATTATATGCGTAAGAGGTGAGATTATTATAGCAAGTAAGAGCTGAACGAACTTTAAATCAATATTGTCCAAGCCCACTGCATTCGATTTGATAGATTTTAACTATTGCCAGAATGACCTGTTCAGAATTAACATTAACAAATGAAAAATCACCACTGTAAGTGGCAGATATAAAGTCAGGTAAAACGGTCATTGTTTGTATTGGGCCTCGCAAAGTAAAGTAGTCATTTAGCTCCTCAGGGGGAAGTTCGCAAGAATTTTTGTTTCGACCCACTATACTTAGATATTTAATATTTTTCCACAGTTTACTGTGCTGCATTCAAGACTTCTGGTGCTTCTTAATTGCTGTAGATTATCCACAATATAAATGTTACACAAATTCACATTAAAAACGAAGCGTCAGCAGAGGCTCTGAGATTGTATGCAAATGAGAGCTAGATTCATTTGGCACAAAAATATCATATGAGTCATCTTTGATTTCGTCCAATCATATAATTTGTGTCTTACCACTTCGCAATTTCTCTCTTAATGGAAGAAAGCAATAGTTGTTGTCATTCCAAAGAAATCTCGTCAGTCCCCCTATCTAGTGATCTTCGCTTCATTAATGTAGTCAATTTTCTTGCTAAAACACTCGAAAAAGTTATCTACACGCAAATCATGGTGTATATGGGGGCAGAGAATATATTGTCAGGCTGGCAATCAGGATTTCGCCCAGGTAACAGTTTGTGAACTTGCTCTCTTTAAAGGTCACATCTGAATCTGATATTCATAAGGCTCTTGACAATGATCATTTAGCAGTACTGGTCCTTCTCGATTTCAGTAAGGCCTTTGATTCGGTGAGTTACATCAAGTTAATCTGCAAACTTGGCACAAAATATGGCTTCTCCTCATCGGCCGTTAAGTTTATTTCCGCTTTCCGTTCGAATCGTGCGCAAGTTGTAAAAGTGCAGAATTCTATCTCAGCTCCATTGGTATTCCTCAAGGTTCGGTTTTAGGCCATATTCTTTTCTCCCTCTATAAAAATGACCTCCTCTCGGTTGTGAATAGTGCTTCTGTGCATTTGTATGCCGATGACGTTCAGTTGTACCTTACCAGACCCATAGGCCTGGTCGAGAACTGTATTGCTCGAATTAATGATGACCTACAGCACATACACGAATGGGCAATGGATAATGAGCTTACCATTAACCCAAACAAGACTAACTTTCTGCTGGTATATAGAAGCGTTTTCCCAATATCTGATTTGCCTTCAGTTTGGTTGAATAATTCCACGCTTGAATATGTTGAGTTAGTTAAGAATTTGAGTATTCAACTGAATTCGAAATTTAGTTGTTGCGACTTCATCAGCGCTTTGATGGCAGTCTTCGTCAACTATCTATTTCCTCCAGTTGTCTGTGTGTGTGGATTTTCGGAGGAAATTGGCGATGACTTTTATTCTCCCACATTTTAACTATGGGATCCTTATTTTTAGCAGACTAAACTCAATTTGTCAAAGAAGAGTTACTGCTGTAGTCTTTAACGACGTCATCCGTTATATTTATAAATTTCCTCGGAGCGCTCGTGTATCTGCTCTTGCTACGTCCCTACTCGGAAGCTCTGTAGAAGCCGTCGGAGGATTATCTTCCTTCATAGACAAATTTATACTAAATTTCCTGCATATCTCTCCGAAGGTCTACAGTTCTTGCACTCGAATAGAGGTCTTCAACTTCTTGTCCCAAGATGTACATCTACTTACAACTTTTCGTTTTCAACTTTTATATAATTTTACATGAAAATTTTTCCAGACTGCTTGCAACTAATTTAGATAGAACTTTTCCGCCAACTAGGATGTCTTAAAAAACTTCTGTTCATCTTCCTTCTCAATAAAAACTTTTATCATATATTCATAAGTCTCAAATAGATTTTCATCTGCCCACCAAAATTAGTTCTATTAATCGACCTGAATATTCCATTTTACTGCAATTCATACAACCGACGACCACGGCCGCCTCTTCTTTTTCTTAGTAGCTCTTGCAAGTCATCTCTCTCTGATTGGTGTTTTTGTTTTTGTTATTTATTGGTATTTGTGACTTAAAATGCATTGCAACAATTCTGTTTTGTGGCGGATGCATAAATCTCGGCTGAAAAAAACAATAAAACAAAAACTTGATGAATGTGTGGTCGTCGTTCACTTCCATAACATCAGTTCGCTAAATTTCAACATTCATCCTAGCTACTTCTGGGGAAATATCGTAATTTCATCTGACTTAAATGAGGCTTGAGAAATGTTAATGTGAACGCCAATTACTGTACGTACAATCCAACAATTGTTTATTTATGCTTCAGTAGAGAGCCGCCTTAAAATTTCTCAGCACTTAAGATTGAAGCTCTTATCATCTGTCGGAGATAACGAGAACCGATTTTCAACAGATTTAAAAGAGATCTTCATTGCTGCTGTCCGTTCAATTTATTATACACTTTTAACTTTTATTAGTAGAGCTGCGTTTATGTGCAAGAGGAAATCATGGTAATTATTGCAATGAAGACGTAGCTTCCTTCTTAATCTATAAGAAGCTGTATTTTGGTATTTAAGTTGATATTCATTAGCATGATCAAGATCGGAAGTGAATTTTTAATTAATTTGAATTTTTATTTAGCTGCTGCGGCACCAAAAAAGTGGCACAGCAAAATCTATGTGGGTATGTGGTATTGCCATAATTTCATGTTAAGATTGCTTGGCTATTTTTTTTTGGCATATTATGATGCTATAAATTTTAACGAAATTACATCTGTTTTGAACTTTCTTTCTCCTTTTTCAGAGGGATTGCGGTTTTTAGGAAAATATTAAGAGATGCTCCACTTTATTGGAGATGGACTTTTAAAATTTGGATAGTTTTTAATAATAATTGACCTTTTTTGTTTTTTTATTATTAGTTTATTGGGAGATTTTATAAATGTAGAATTTTTTATACGTAAAGATTTATTTTAAAGTGTGAGATTTTATTATTAGAGATTTTAATTTACAATTTTTTCGCTTCTCTCTTTTATAAACTGAATAAGTTCGGCCGTAAGATAGAACTCTGAGGCACATCGGCAGTTAAATATAGCTCAACTATGACATGTTGCCAGTGATTTAATAAAAAGTGGCTAACAGGCAAATATAAACACAAGCTGACTAAGTCTTCTTACATAAAAAGTCAGCTATTTGTTTAGTAAAACTACGTAGGTCTTTAGCAGTTTTGAATTGGAACAAAATTAACTATACTTGAAAGCTGGAAAATTTAATTCGATCCAATTTGTTTTTAAAACTTTCAAAAAGCTGCTGCAATTTTTTCTGAATTTTGAGCGTCTGATTTTATAAAGTCAACATAGGCCACCTCTGAAAATTTGATAAAGTTTTATTTTAACTTCAATGAAAGTAGATGCAATCTAAATTGAAGCTCTGTTAAGTAATCAACCTACTCGAAACTACTGCTGAAAAGTAGATATATCTACACATCTATGTAAATCAATGGCTTGCAAATTTCAAGTAGATTTTTCCATAATTTAATCGAATCGAGTTGAGGATCACTCAGAAAAAAAAACTACTTTGCTTAAGTTTTATAACAACATCAAAATCAACATCAAAATTTCGTAAATGTTTTTATTGAAAAATTACAAATATTCACAATTTAATTTTATTAAGTTCCACCTTAACTAACACAAACGAAACCGTTAAAAAGCTTGACAAAATCCTTATCAAAAATAAGATAAAAAAAATTTCTCAATAACGTAACTCTCCAAACACACACACACACACACACACACACACACACACACACACACACACACACACACACACACACACACACACACACACACACACACACACACACACACACACACACACACACACACACACACACACACACACACACACACACACACACACACACACACACACACACACACACACACACACACACACACACACACACACACACACACACACACACACACACACACACACACACACACACACACACACACACATCTACATACTTATAACTAAGTGATTTTCTTACATACACGCAGAAATTGTGCCCAATGAGTTGTGATAACAAAACTAAAAAAAGAAAAAATCCTGTGATATTTTTGTAAATAAACTAAATAAGAAAAGAAAAAAATAAAATAATTTTGTATCTTTTATGGACACATAAAGATAATTTTTTTGATACAAATATTTCATCACGTACGACCACGAAATGAATTTCAACAATAATTGAAGTTCAAATAAATCGCTGACCATGGAGTACCTCCATTTTTTAATAATAAAAAACTAGTGATAAAATATAAAAAAAAAACGAATAAAAAAAACCAACCAAATCAAATGTGAAAAACAGTGATAATATATAAATTGGCGCTATATACCCATACCATATCTCTATTTAAAAATCTAAAGAACAAAAAAAAAATGATCAAATTGAAATCATTTTTCCGCAGAGGTCAAGGTCCTTCGGGATCCAAAAGCTCTGCAACTGGACAACAAATTTCTACTGGACACAACAATCATCACAATCATCCACCATTGAAAACTTCATCGTCGGTATCTAGTCTTGATGGATTCGGTATAAAATCGTCAAAGATCAAAAATCACGGATCTAAAGATAAACTGGATCAAGGACTAAAGAATTCCAAAGATAAATTAGATCGTGATTCTAAGGAGCGTGTTGCAGCAGACTTAGCAGATTCTGTTATATTGCCGAAATCGAAGAAGAAAAACTCTCAAATGCCGATTATTCAACATGTTATCGCCAATAATAATCTAATTGATCAGCGGGATGTAGCTGAATATCATCATAACGCTGGTGATAAGAATCTTTCAAGGGATTTGAGTGATATCAACTTTGATGGGCCTAGAGAGGTGAGTGTGATTTTCTCAATTATTTTAGTAATGAAAGGGATTTTGAAATTATTATTTTTTTTTTTAATTTAAAATAATAAAAGAAAAGAGGAAGATTTTATTTCGAAAATGAAAAATTGAAGTAAACTTTTCTAGTGTGAATGCTATTTTTGTCACCTGCAATAGTTGAACCCCATACTTAACTTAATAAATCTATTGAGTGATAAATGACATACGTTGTTATACTCTTGCTATATCCTGAAAGACGAAGGTATTAAATAAAGCCTCTAATTTTATTGAAAATATCGAGCTACGGAAGTTTTGGTTTATCGAGACTCGAATCATGCATATGCTTTTTGGAGGAACTACCAAAATAAGAAACACATATAAAATTCACGGGCAACTACATTTTTCAAGTTGAAATTCGACTGACCAAATTTACTAATGTTCAAGATTAATAATAATTATTTTCATTTTAATTACCTCATAGTATTTGTCTATATTAGAATTATTATTATTATTCGTAGGGAATTTAAATTGTCCACTACAATTACCATTAGTTTTATTTGCATGTAATTAAAATATTGAATTACATTACCTAGTACACGTACAGAGAATTAGAAAAAGTAATTGGAAGTAGGGGTACTGAATTCTTCGGAATACGCATTATTTTTGCATTATTTTTAATTACATTCAATAAGAGAAACCTAAAAATACTTTTCCTTTTTTTCTCTAAATTAATTTATACTTTATAATAAAATTAATAATAAAATAAAAATCACTATAATACAGAGCAGGACTGTTTCTAAATTCACAACTCTAGCAGTTTCTAAATCGTATGAAAATAAAATTCTATTTGTGTCAAATGATTCCATCTTTTGTCATGTACCCATTTTTTTTATACTCTTTAGAAATGACTAAAGCTGGGAATTTGCAAACAATTATTATTGAGTTTTGTTCTGTAGAATAAGTTATTAATTTTTCAACTATGATTTAGTTTTAAAATAGAAAAGGAAATGAAAAAAACTGTCGTTTTGTTTGTCTGAAAAGTAATTAAAAGTAACTAAAAGTAATGCAGAAGTAATGCCTTCCAAAAAATTTCTGGCATTTCGTAATCGGACATATTTTTAAGTACTGGTAATTGTAGTATTATATTTAAACTTCTCCTTCAACGATGATACAGGGGTAATTAGTAAGTAATTAATCTGGTCTATACTGACAAAAGCTAATGAGAAGGAAAAGAATGAAAGTCATATACTTAGCTAGGTCCATTTTATTCTGATTCTTTAAAAGACTGTGGTCTTATTTATTTATTTTAAAATATTCTTCACAGATCCCTCTTCGCAGTAGTTAGTTACTATCTGCCCTGCTTAGTACCCAATCAATTTATCCTTCGAAAAAGTACAGCTGATATATACTTTCTCTTGTATTAGAATTGGGATGTCTACTTTGTTATTTTTCCTTGTCAATAATTAGTCTACAATCGCAGATCTTTTCACACAAGCTATTCAATTAATTGGCGCACCATTCTAATATTGCAATTTTATTGTTCCGTTTTTATTTTTTGACGGAAACTCATTGATCTGTCGCCTTTTATCTCGACGAACACTACATTTGACCGTCTCATTGAATTAGGGAATATTGGTTTCGAAACTAGGGTGATCATTGTGGATCGCTTGTATTATGAATTTTGGTATGTCGGAGTTGACATTGAGAACATTTCTCAGGTATAGCATTGTGATGGATACTGTCATACACTTCGGTTTTTGTATTGGAATTTTTTCAATTAGAAATGTTGTGTTTCATGCTTTATTCTAAGGCAAAGTTTCTTCTAACCACAACGAACTGCTTGTCGCTACTACTGTCTGGTCCTCTCGTTCATTCTCTAAAATGTTTTTCCAATTGCCAGCTATACGTGGCTTATATGTTTTTGAGTCCTTCAATGCCTAAGTATCTGTACAGATTTTCGAATCGATGGCCGTCGTTTTGGTCTTATATAATTTTACTACTTCCGAGTGGATAGTGTTATTCACTTCCTTATAATAAGACCACGGCCGAGTTATATTTACTCTCTTTGAGAAGCTCGATTTCTTTTCAGCTTTTTCCATTTTCCTGTACATCATATGCAGATCACTACAGGACCTTACTCCAAATATATCAAATGCTCCAACTTTCTTGCTTACCTGTTATTAGCCAGTAGAGCATACTTTAAGGTATTTTAACACACAACCCCACCAGGATCAATTAAATATTGCCTTCTGGAATACACATTTTTTCCTACATATTTCTTTGTATATTAAGAAAATATTTTTTCATCGCACTCGCTAGGAATATTTTTAATATTAAATTTATAACGTTCATCATTAAAAAAAAAATCCCTAAATAAATTTTACATTTACCTAATAAATCTGATTTTTAATTTTAGGCTTCTCGACAGCAACAATCTATGATGCAAGAGCTACAAAGCCATCTTGAGAGAATAACTCGCGAAAAAATGGCTCTAGAAACCAAAGTAATGGAGTTATCATCGTATCAAACAGAAGTTGTTCAGCTGCGTAATGAGATCTCTAAATTGCAGGTAATTTAAGGTGTCATAGTTTACATAAGCCTTCCATTTCTGTACCCATAGTTGTAAGAGTATTTAGGTAGGTATAAATTCAAGCAAGTAATATATAATAATTTGCGGCTTTACCGGTGCCATTTATGAGGATCTATCTGTACACATACGGTGCACTTGGCCGTCAATGTGCCAGAGGAGCCTTCAATTAGAATGTAATCAATTGTAAAACCGCGCTAATGTCACATCACGCTTTCTTCACATCTTGACAGCCAGATCAAATACGAGTTTGGGAGTTATTTTGTAGAGTGTATACCTACATAGTGAAAATTTTGGAATAACATTTGTGGATTTGTAGATTTTTGATTAATTTCTCTACTTTTTTGTCTGTTCTTCTAGAATATCCAAGAGAAGAGTAACATTGAAATTCAAAAACTTACGGATGAGAATGAAACTTTGCGTAATCGGCTTCGAGATGTGGTCAACTCACCGCTTTCGGATGCTGAAAAACATCAAATTATTCAAGACTCACAGCGGCTTCATAGTTCTGCACCAGCTTCTATTGCTCTACCAAATGTAATTAATTTTTTTAAATATTTTCATTTTTTGTATAGTTTCTAATTTATTAATTTTGTTTTTTTTTTAGAATCATGAAATTGATGGGACTCCATGCGTTACACCTGACTGGGATAAACATTCATCCAGCAGTGAGGTCTCTGTAGCTTGTTTACAAGATAAAATTATTCAAGTAAGTAAAATTTTGGAATTTTTATACTTTTTGTATAGACCAAAAAATGGCCAGAGCTCAACGGTAGCATGTAATGTACACAGTAGGCTTTGTTGCTAAGATACCTCGTATAGTGATGGTATGCAAATGCAAACAGCTGAGTTAAGTTCTCAAGAATCTTCTTACCTTCATTACACCAATTCAAATAAGATTCTACCTAAGATTTGTTTTTTTAATTTTTTAGATGGAAGAAACTCATTATTCAACAAATGAAGAACTTCAAGCAACCCTTCAAGAATTGGCTGATCTTCAGTCACAATTGAGTGAACTACAATCAGATAATGAACGTTTAGCAGAAGAAAAAGATGTCCTTTTTCAATCATTATGTCGTCAAACTGAAAAATTAGAAGATTCACGAACACAAATTGGTACTCTGCAGGAATTACTTTTACGTGAATCGAATCAAGCTGATGTCGGAACAACAGAACGTGAACAAAAACTTTTAGACCTTTTGAAAAGTGCACAAGAAGAACGTGAAGGTTTACTAGTTAAACAAGAAGAACTTAATTCTGAATTGAATGAATTGCGTCAGGCATTAGAAAATTCCACAAGCGAAAATTCAAGATTACGTGAACGAATTAGTTTACTAGACTCAACATTTGATGCGGCCACAGCAGAACGAAAACAAATCGAGTCACAATTATCGCAAGCCAAAGAAGATTCGTCTGAGAAACATATAGAAATTAGTCGATTGACAACACTTTTAGAAAATGCTAGAGCGAAAATTGATGAAATGGAACAGGATCGAGCTATGGGTGATAAATCAGATTTAGGTGAACTACTTGATGTTGCTAGAAAGGAGAAAGATTTACTCGAAAGTCAAGTAGCATCACTACAAGAACAAGTTTCAAAAAGTCATTGTGAAATTCAGAAATTAAAAGATCAACTTGCCGGAATTACGGAGGAGTGTAAAGTTGCACGAAATAATGCCAAATGTGCATTATCTGATTTGGAATATAAATGTGAAACGCTTAAGGAAGAGAAGCAAAAACTTAGCATTGAATA
The DNA here is from genome assembly GCA_963930735.1 of Dioctria linearis. Classification (NCBI taxonomy): domain Eukaryota; kingdom Metazoa; phylum Arthropoda; class Insecta; order Diptera; family Asilidae; genus Dioctria; species Dioctria linearis. The sequence goes on along the minus strand of OZ005742.1, from coordinate 258,470,917 downwards.
TCAACAGCTGCAGGATAGTACTAATGAATTACAGGTGATTTGTTTTTTTTTATTGATTGGAAACGAGTTTTGAATGATTTACAATATTTTATAAAAATGATTATGATTTATTAGGTGCAGTGTAAATGTCATTTAGAAGATAAATCACAGCTGGAAAGTTTACTGTCTGAAACGCAGAGACATTTAGGAGAAGCTGAAAGATTACTGGCCGAAAAGGAGGAAAGACTGCAAGATGAAATCAAACTAAGAAAACAAGAGGTATCGTTGCTGTTTTTTTTTTTTTTAGATCCTATTCCAATCTAAGTCTTGGTCTGACATTTTTATCCTTTTCCCTTAAAATGGTAATGGAAGCACATCAATCAACGTAAGGCATTTCAGCAATTTAGGAAGTAAATTGACAACAGAAGCACTCATAATAGTTCCATTGCATCTATGTTCAATCTATATGATTTAGTCAGTGTATTGAGCTTAGTTATATCGGAATTCTTATATGTACACGAAATTTTATTTGTATATGAGAAATGTAAATGTGCTCCAATCAGTCGACAAAATTATGCTAAGATCCAGTTGAATTCGATTACGGATCACACTTAAAACTAATGAGCAGCTTTATCAGTTTTTCGCAAATATTGCCAAAGTTTTGCCTTATGGATTTTCTGTTAAACCTTTCTTGACTCCATTGAGTAGTCTTCTAGACTAAATGGGAAATGGTTTATTAAGACTACCGATCTATCAACCGCTATCTTTCCAACAGAGGTGATTTCTTTAAAATGCAGAAAACTAGGCGCAGATTTGGTTGTGCAATTTTACTTCCCTAGAATTCGTGTAAAGGGTCACATCGATTTTGTGAGTTTCGTTATTATTAAAAAAAAAATCAGGCGCCTACAAAGGAAATATCTTCAAAGTCAGTAGACTTTACTAATACTACTGCCAAGGTTATTAAGGTACCTTTGTTCACTTTCCGTTGCTTGAATCAATCTGTCATTTCAAAGAACTTTATGAGCTGAGTCATAAAATGTCGTTTTCCAGCCCTATCAAAATTCTGCTGACATTTCACATTTCCAGAATGGTGAGTGAATCCACCGGAAACGGCTTTCAAAGGGCGATGCTGTTTTTCTGAAAAGTTGAATGACCCTATAAGTTAAAGTTAAATAAAAGACTAAATGAAAAATGTCGGGAAAGACACATAAATGTTAGATCTATTCCTTCTCGATTTGTTATTAGCCGAACCATTTTACCTCGGTTTGTCTTCATAGTTAACTTCAATGTTGAAATAGATTTCTCTAGCTATTTAGACAAAGACTTGAACTGGAATATATTAGGTAGTATGTACCACCTTCGTCAGTATCGATATTAATATTATTTTACAATTTTAGGCTGAGGAATGGGAACAATTCCAATCCGATTTACTAATGACTGTACGTGTGGCTAACGATTTTAAGACTGAAGCCCAATCAGCACGCGAGCAACTAGTTATGGATAATAAAACTCAAAGGGAGAAAATCCGTATGCTGGAACATCAAATCGAGAAACTCAATAAACGTAAGTAAAACTTTAGATTCATCATGTAGTGGGGCGCTTATAATATATTGACATTGGGACACACTTATACAGAGCTCGGTTTAAACTGCATGCAAAATGACAATCGTGATGTCAATAATTCTGTAACTAGTTTGACTAACAAAAATACCAATTCTCTGCATGATGATGATGATGGTGATGATTTTTCAAGTCAAGTAGCAAAGCTAAGAGAGCAAATAAGTTCTTTTGGTGTTAACAACAAGGAATCGGTTACAGATAACAAAAACATACACTTTGTTGTAACAAATGCAACAGACAAAGAGAACAACATATCAAACCTAAAGCAAACAGTATCAAAAAACCGTCAAAATCTTGATAGAATAAAATGTATTTCTTTAAGTATTGAAGATATTGAAAAATCTCTAGAAGATGAGGAGATATTAAATGCACAAGATGAAATGCCACCTTTACCGAAAAGTGCTCCTCCGATTAAATCAATTCTAATTAACAGTAATGAAAACTTACATGAACCAATGTTTTCTTTTTCCCAAAGCATCCAAGATTTAGCTTCTAGGGATTTGTTAACAACACATAATGATTTCAGACCTGTTTTTGCTTCACGTAGCTCGGATGATTTACTTTTGCAAGATATTGATGGTATTCAGCGTTCAAAAAAAAGTTCAAAATATAAATTTCGCCATCACAGGTCACATGAAAATTTAAGAGAGAAACATTGGTCACTTGCGGATATACAGAATATTCGCAGGAAGCCTCAACCACTTCCTAGACAAAGTGGTAAAAGTGAAGATTTTACAAAAAACGATGATGGTGGTGAGGAGAAAGTTGTTTTCATATATGACAAAGATTTGCATGAGTTCGTGTTGGAATCATCACAGATAAAAAAACCTGATAAAATTGATTGTTGTTCACCATTCAAGGAGAATCATCCCGCAAAATATTTGGCTAAAGCTTTAACTGAGGAAGATTATTATCATCAACCGATTCCATTGAAGCGAACTATTGAGGAACCAATTTATGCAAATTTCCAAAGTCTATTTCAAACGAAAAATCAGGATAAGGATAAGATGGAGAGTATTGAAGAAAATATACTTCCAGTGGATAAATTGGAGCAAACTTCGATTCCTTTAAAAACATTTATCACTACTTTAAAGATAAGCAGCACCAGCAATGAGTTAAACGACAGACAGGCAGAAGGTAGTAGCACTATAAAACCAGGTACAGATTTAATATTTAATTCTGTGTCCTTGTGGTTAAGTAATCCTTGTTAAGTGTTACTAAGCTTGTCCTAATATATTTAGTTGTGGTGTGTTAAATGTTACTACATAAATGTTACAAATTGATTTAGTTTTGTCATAATTTTATCTTGCTTGTTTCGCTTAACTGTTTGTCCTATTGCCTGTGGCGGACAATTTTTCTAAATAATTATTATTAGTACAGTCAAATAGAGAATAGAATATAAAAACGGTACTAACCGAGAAATTCTCATAGATAGTCGTCGTGACTAACTACTATTTACCCCATCTAACGTGCGAATAAGACTGTCCGCTTAATATCCATACTCTTAACAAACAGATTACATCTGAGGACTCGGTGCATAATACTAACTAAGCACAGCAGTACATAGTCAGAAAATAAGTCTCGAAAAAATCTGATAAAATTGTAAGACTCCTACAGAGAATTTATGTTTATAAAAATCAAAATCCTTCCTTGAATTTCACTGTGAGAAAATGTACAATTTTACTAACAAATTTTTCATTTAGATGATCTCTTGTATGTTCTGCATGCTTTGCTTAATAGTATAATACGCGTTCTTGTTTGCCATATGCATTGGTAGCTATCAGTGAATATAGCAATGTTTTACCTCGGCGTTGAATCGAGCCCTTAGACCTCAGTATGATCTGTCTATCTGTCGACGAGGCCTTGATTTATTATTATACCAACATTTACGATGCATTCCATTTTGGAATCGTCAGTTCGTAGAATTCAGTCTCAAAAACTGTAGTGAAATCCTTTCTGGTCGAAATCTTAACAATGACTTTTATAAAATGTAGTTCATGTGTCTGTCAAGGTTGTGGGAGGAATCCCTTTCGGTAGCAAGTTGAAAATATTGCGGTGAGCGATATTTAATAATTAATGAGCAGATTTAAGGAGATAGAGATCGATGCGCATAGACAACGTCAGACGGTATTGATTGTGATGACTATACGCAAAGTACTTTGTACGGTAGACAGACTTCTCTTATCAATGTTTTCAATATTTATTTGTTAGTTTTGCTTAGAATGTAAGATGACACCAAATATCCAGTCCTGGAACAAAGTAATCATGGCAGGATAATTTGGTAATTTTAGTAAACTTTGAAGAGTCTTTTGAATAATTACTTATTTTACTCTAGTCCCGTTCCATAATTTTACCAATCAGGGAAGGAAATACTTCTAGTACGATAAGACCACCATAATGTCCGGGACCGTTCAGTTGGTAAATGTGCTAACTACCATCTCATGGGGTCGTGGATACAAATCCCATATTGACACGGTTCTGTGCTTTTTCTTCATACCTAGTTTCTTGAAGGTTTATGGTTTCTCTCCAACTTAGGAGGTTAGCACAATGAACCGCTTTGTCCTAACAGGATTTTGTTCATAGTCCTTGACTAATAGCCGTGAAATAAATCCTCTTCATGAGGAACTTCTCTGTTCATATTTCTCATTGCATAGTTGTTTTCTAATTCGGACTGAATTGTCCTTATTCTTGATATTACTATTGTTCAGTAGCTAACGCTCTAATCAACTCATGACTCAGCTAGATATTTCTAGATACTTTTAGCGAAAATATTTTTGAAGAATGCTTAAGTGTAGTCTTCTATTGTGTTTCGCATTAGCGTCGTAGCCCACTAGTCGGTTGTCTTTCTTTAAATGAATAACGGTTGATAGTGTTGTTGAAATTTTTCTGACGGTTCCTTTTTGTCATATGATGGATATAATGAAGATACATCTCTAAAAATTATTCTAAAAGAAGGGTTCATATCAATAATAGTAGAGCGCGCTGGATGGCGTCAATTTTGAAAACTATAAAAATAAGAAAAAAGACTATATCCTGTCCATGGCAGATATTGTTGCATTTACATTAAAAGGACGGAAAAGTGATTGGAAACCAATTCTCTGTCAATTCGGTCAATGTCGGAATTCACAAAATAATAATTCGTAAGAATTAATGCTTACTTATGTGGAAAACGCGGAAATATCATTTCCTGCCAAAATTGATCTACCGGAAGGAGGGGGGGGGGGGGTGAAACTTACCTTCGAAGTGCATGCGAGAGTCCCCTTGCGTGCAATTCTCAACTTAACAAATATTTCCAGTCTTTTCACACATTAAAATAGAATTTGAATGCTATCTTTCCGTGGGAGATCTTGTGCTACGACTTGACAGAAAGTTTTATTTTCCATGAGTTGTGAGACCCCACGAAGACAGTGGGACAATTTTCTGCCATGTATATTTTTATATCACGTTTAGCTATGATTTTCTTTTATTCCCCTTAAATTTTGTTGCATGATAGCATTTCTTCAACAAACCTTGATCCGATCTTTCAACATGTTTCTTAGATTATGCGAGTCGGAAATAAATTCCATTTAGCGCAAAATTCATGTCTCTATGTTTTCTGTTACATTTGTTGTTAGTTTTAATGTTCAATGTTTGTGTTAAAATTTAATATCATACAAAAGATCGGAAAAATGTGCTCTTTTAGCGCATAACTCCTCAAACTATATACAATTACAATAGTAATGCAAAATATTTTTATTAAAATCATGCACCAGTTATATAATTTCAATTCGATTGGATGATATTCGGCTTTTATTTGACAATTCAATGATATACCTGTTAAGTGTTACTTCATCGTCCATCATCTGTACTGCATACATACACATAATTAAATTTACATACATACATATATATTATAAATTTATTAAAATCGTTTTTTTTTTAAATTTCAGAAATTTCTTCAGATGCTCAACAATCTCTTTTGACAACAGTTCAACAGGAAATGGCAGCTCGTCGCCAAAAAGTTGGTGGCAGCATCTCACGGCAAGATTCACGCTTATCTGTAAAAAGTTTAATTGAAAGTATAGAAAATGTTAACAAACAGGTAAATTGCATTAAAAACAAAAATCCACATAATAATTTATGTAAATATGTACATCAATGTAGTAGTACTACTTACTACCTTACATAATTTTGTAAAATTTTGGTCCGCGCCTACTACACAACACACTACTACTACTAAACTATTCTTTTTGTGTTTTGTTATTATTTTTGAATTTACCAGTTTGCCACAGTAGAATTACATTGTTAAATTTAACTTAATAATAAGTAAATCCTTTTAATATTTAATATTTATATCAACAGACAAAAGCTAGTGGTCCTGGTTCACGATGTAGTTCTACGTCTAGTTTAAATAGTATTACCTCAGATGCCTTAAATGGTGGAACTAACCAAAATGGAACAAATAATCGAAATACGATTAGTGATTGGTCTGAAAATGTCATGCAACAAAGTCAGGTATTCTATTAGTTTGAAAAACTCGTTGAATTCGTTTAATTTGAATATTTGTGTATTGTCCGTTTTCAGTTACATACACCTGTAGTAACAGGACTACAAGCTAAGAGTCCTTTACGAGAACAACAACAACAGCAACAACAAACTGCTGGTACTAATATTACATTGAACGGTAGCCAGAAAACTTTAATAACAGGTGAGCGTCAGCCGCAATTTGTTTAAACATTTTTTTTTTGTTCTTTACTAACAATTCGAGAATGAAAGAATAAGAAGAAGAAGTGGGGATAGTCTCCAGTCTTTTCAATTATTTTTTATTATTATCATTTATTTGAGAATCGTCGTTGATTATATTTTTAACTTAATTATTTAAATTTAATTCAATACTAATATTTACGCCAAAAATTATATTTCAAATGGTTTGAACCTGTTTTAATAAAAACAATTAATTTTTATCAGTTCCGATTTCTTAATTTCTCTCTCTCTCTCTCTTTCTGTCTCTCTGTCTCTCTCTCTCCTTAGAAAATTTTGTTTTTAATTTATTGTTAAGCGCTTTTATAGTGATTGTCTTAGCTTCTAGTTTTTTCTGCGGACTGTTTGTGATATTTATATAATAATATGTTCAAAAAATAGCATCCAACAAGATTTATCAGGGGGTCTGTTCTCGTCGGCGACTGCAGTCGACTTTAGTTAAAAAGATTGCAGTCAAATTAACTCGGCCGGGGGATGTGTGAGTAAACGTCAAAGAGATAAAAAAGGAAATGGACGCTAGACGAGAAACTTGTGCTTCGATTATTAATTATTCGTTTAAGCTTCCTCGTACCCCAAAAAAACAAACAAAATCTGAAATCAAAATCTTTTAAGAAATTTGTTACATTTTTAGGTCTTATCTGATTCATCAATCACCATAAAATTTTTATCATCCATTTCCATTTTGAAAAACCTTCCTATTTCCCGCGCGAGTTAACTTACTTCCACTTCAGGAGCACGAAGTTAAAAGACTCAAGTCGACTGCAGTCAAATTAACTTGACGACGTGAACGCAATTTGGTGTATATGAACACTCCCTAAAATGCCCCGTCCGCCTTCACATACAATTAAAAGAGCCGTGTCCATGTACACTTCTGAGTACGACCAGAACGACATTTTCTGAGTCAAATTGACTAAAGTCGACTGCAGTCGCCGACGTGAACACAGCCCAGGTGTTTTGTAGAAATCGTGCCATTTAGTGGATAATTTATCAATTTCTTCTGACAAGAATCTTTTAGATGCAAATTGCGAATGAATTAGGAGAAACTTACATTAGGATACCCTTTCTTCTGAAGTAAACTTCTGAAGTAAACAATGTCTGCAAATATGTCTGCATAGGTGGCTTAATCTGTTAACCAAAATTCAGAAGAGTATGCGGTTAACTATAGATAATTCCACAATCACCACAAGCATAAGTCGTAGATATTTTGTTGCTAAATTTCTAACATTTTACTACTGAATATAGTGCTTACCGGTGCACTGTAATTTTAAATTGTCACTTCAATCGTTTAGTATTGTACAGTAGTATTGATCCTGTTGGAACTGGTTCGACTACATAGTTAGAGTATGTTGGGAATACAGCCGATACTAACTTCTTTCGATAATATACATTATGTGCCATTCACATGTATGGATGCAGAAGTGAAATACTTTTTCATACCTGCGTCAGTAACAGCAATCGTTGGTTATCGAAAGGTCCTATTATAAACGACGATTTTCATTTTTTTTTTGTATTTTCCTTACTTAGGCTTGAACTACTACTACTTCCTATTTTGCCCAATTTCTGATTTTTGAATGAATCAGAAAATATCAAAATAGCCAAGCCACAAAACTTAGTTAGCAAAACAACTCCCGATTGTGTAAGATTTCATAATTTTTTAAAGATTTTCAAACCTATTTAAAAAAAACTGTGGATGTACTCAGAAAGACACATACATCAGAGTCCTCTCTGCTATGAGTGCTAGTTGCGGACGCTTTCTCAAGGTCCAGTCTTGGAACAATGTAATCCGTACCTCCCCGTATACAGTCTCCAGGACATATCTTCAGTATTCTGACCAAGGTCTGCTGTTATCCAGCAGCCCGACTCTTTATGGCTTAGTGCACTTCAATCTTAAGTCGAACTAATAATTTTTTGATTTCAACACATACATAGTAGGTATACATAATTAAATTCTCATGTTTTGATTTCAATCATGGAAACGTATTGACTCTGAGAAACCACTTACAAATTTTGTGCGTTGTTATTTCTTGAACATTTTACATTTACAGCTTTCAATCAGTCAGTAGCAGTAGTGTATCATTACTCATAAACGTAAAATTAATGGAGAAATAAAAAAAATATAGTAAAAATATTCTCCATCATTACTATTATTCATACAATCTACTATAAATATTCTTCGTTTAATTCATTTTCTTTTATGTAAAAACCTGTGCTATTCACGTCCATAAATCATTTTGTAAAACGATGCGGTGTGTGCGTTCATGTTGGGTGTGTAAATCTATACGCTTTTTTTTTGTGATATTTTTCTTCAAAAAAAAAAAAAAAAAAAAAAAAAAAAAAACAAAACAAATTGTGAACTGCGTGCAGATTTGGGAAAAGTAAAGATGACAGGTGTGTTGTTGTTAAATAATGCCAATAGCAACAACTTAAACAATAACAACAACAACTGTTCCACCACAACAACAACAACAACATTAACGAACAACAACAATACTAGTAATAATAATAACAACAACACAAGTAGCTACCATCCTCATGGAAAAGTCTATAAGCAGGCAACAGATGAATCTTGTGTCATGACTTCCATAATCTCCCAGAAGACGATGGATTTTGTCCGACGCAATAGCTATGGAGACTTAAGTACGTTTTATAGTTTATTTCCACTTTTAAGTTTAGTTTTGTTGCTTGTTTTTCATTAATATTGTTTAATTTTTGTTTTTGTTTTTTGTGTACCCTATAGTTAGAGAATTCCAGTTTATTAATTTTTTTCTTATATAACTTACCCTATCCACCTAAATCTGTAAAGCCCTCACTTTTTGATTGTAAATTAAAAAAACAAAAAAAAAGAACCTTTCCGGGACTTGAAATGTTAACCCTATCACTCACACTGCCTGCATATTTGTCTGTATGTATATGTACCAATTTTGTACGCCTGTGTAGTTTATTCCTGATCCTAGAATCCTCTTGATGATAAGTCAAATTGTTTATATATGATACATACCTAGTATACCTACTAGAATGTTTTTTAATTTTCTATTGTTTTTAGATGTTTTTTTTTCTTCTGTTTTTTGTTTGTTTGTTAAAATGGTGATGGTTGTTGTTGTTGTTAATTTGGCACCAATAATAATAATAATAATATGAAAATACCAAAAAATAAGACTCCCACTCTTATTCTAATTTCACTTACCCTACCACACACACTATTTTTCATGCTACTTTATTTGATGAATCGCACACTGTATAACTCTAAAAAATATAATTCTAAAATACAAATAAGCTTAGAACTTGTGTACTCCTTGTATATATGTATATAATTAGTCGAAAAATTATCACACACTAAAACTGAGTTAGATTTCATATGTTCATACAATAATGTAAAATTACAATTTATTTTGTGTAATTTTACATCTCAACGGGATATTTTGCTTGTCCTATTTTTTTTTTAGCTTTTTTTCTGTTCGCTTTGACATTCGTCAATCAATATTCCAATTCATTTAATAAAAATCATGTATTTGCGCAATTTTGAATCCTAAAGCCTAAGTAACGTCATTTTGAATATTTTGAAACATGAAATTTGTATTATCTCGTGCTGTTGAAGATGAGGAAAGAAAATCATGTTCGTTATGATGTCGGGTAGTTTTCGACAGTGGAAAGTCGTAGTAACAGGCTTGAAGCTATTTACCATAGTTGTAAATAAATACACAGGTAATGCTAGTTGTGTAAAAATGTAAAGTGCATGATAGAGCATGGAAAATAAACAGAAATACAAGCTAGAAACGAATTAATTAAATAATTTTGTGTGAAGGAGGGTTTTACGCTATACAGAAAATGTTCTGTATCTATAGATCTGTTCGAGTACTTCTCGTGCGAAATCTTTCTGAGTAAAAAGTTACTCGTGTGGTGAAACAAATATGGAAAAGGTATGAAAAAGTACACAAACAAAAACTCTGCTAAAAACAAGAAGAAGAAGAAGTTTGAAATGACAAAAGTAAAAGAATTTTTCTTATAACAGCTGTCAGCTTTCCTTGCAAAAATGGAGCAGTAGCTAAAAAGTTCGTGTAAATTCATGATGGAAGAGTGGAAGCTGTGACGTTCCAAATTCATGTAATTTTTTTTCCACGAAAAGGTAAACGAACGGAAAATGTGTAAAAGTTCGTTCCGAAAATGAGTACGTGAACAGACCTAATTTGACTATATTTGGATAGAAGAATTACCCCTTTTAAAGATAAGTCAAAAATTAAATAGAGGAAGGGGAAGGGGATATGCATCTAAGTCCCACAAAGAATTTTTCAAACTGTTTTCGTTGGATATTCTTAAGAAAAGGTGCAAAAAGTGGCAACAAAGTGTATTGAGGCATTATAAACTGAAGGCTGTAGGTAATAGTTTGAAAGTTATCTGGCTAAGTATATAAGTCATGTTAGTAGGTACATAACTAAAGGTCATAAAGGTTTGTCCTTATAAAAAAAAAATTTTTAAAACTGTCATATATCAGTTCCTATTTATCCAAATAACTCTTTTTTTTACAGTTGTTTAGATTTAGATAGACTCTCCAGTTAAAGCTAGACCAGTTCGGTTAGAATGCTAATCATTGATTCTTATACAGGGCACTGCACAGAGCCGACTAAAATAATGGACCGACAAAAAAGAACAGGTGGGATACGTGCTTAATTTTTCCACCGACACGAAACAGAGATTCGATTGTTGATTACTTGTCAGTGGTTGTATAGCAAATGAGCGCGTTCATACGATTGACAGCTTTGTAGTTAGATTGAGGATACACACGGACATTTGTAACGGTCTGGCACACTGTAAGATTGGAGTTTTCTGTAAAAATTCAGTCATCTCTTTCGTAGACCTTGAACAAAACAATGTGGCCGAATGTACTGTCTTGCTTTGTGCACTTATTCGAACTTTTCTGTCCTCTTGGAAGAAGTACAGTTGCTCCTGGTCCAAGATGGTTTTTTTTAACCATCTTCTAGATGAAGAGTTGATCCAAATATATCCATGTGGTACCTGTCGAAAGGCGAAAAAACGCACAAGAAATTTTTAATGATATACTTGTCTCCTCCTTCTAGCTCCTTAAAGAAAGTCTGTGAAATTTCTTGTTGGCTTGCATGGAAAGAGTTTTGTATGCCTACAAGCATTTTCAGCTACCTAAAATTGTTAATAATTCCTTCCTACAGATTCTGATTTCCTTGTAACACACTGCAATCGATGTTAAGACTATTAGAGAGCAAATAAAAATAAAATAGTGAATTGCTCCAATTGGTGGATTTGTTAGAAATAAAATAAAATTTATCTGCCCGTGTTCTAAGACGAGGGATTTAAGAGAAGTTGAAAGAAAGGTAAAAAAAAATCGTGTTTCCGGGGACCTTCCTATAGACTCTTCTACTAAATCTACGTACATATAAATAGCTGACATTTTTCTGAGCAGTTCATGCGCTGTTTCATTCCTTGACATATAAATTACAGTGTCCAAGTATCCAGCAGAGAATAATTTGATGGTTGGTACCTAATATTCAGATCTTGTTAATACAACTCTGAGCTATGTAGTAGGTGCGATCTTATGGTATTCAAATTTAGAAAGGTGATTTCAGATTGGTTTTCAATTACGCTACAAGCTGTTTTATTTCTAGCAGCCTTATTGCCTTATTTATAGCTAGAAGAATCAGTTGAAAGACAGACACTGTATGTAGAAGTCTGGAAACTGTATGGCTTTATTATTTTAAGATATGCACAGGCATACCCCAGCCTCTCACCACACATAAATTTTCGATTCCTCTGGGAAAACATACAGATACATATGTATATTCATATCTGAGAGTCATTTGTCAAGCAATTATTATTTCGCTCCTCTTTACTTAGACTGTTAATTGGAAGCTTTTCTTAAAACCAAGCAGTGTAATAGTATAATCTGTGGTCACCCGTAATCAGTCCTGATGACAGATTATCAGAAGACCTCCTGTAATGCCTAAACCGCCCGCACTCTGTATGGTTTAGTAATCACCCAATAGCATTAAGATTTCATAAGTAAAAATGGGTCAATAGTGGTGCACATATGTATATCTAATGCACGATACGAGGGTGATAGATGTCATATCTTCTGCTAGAAGTCGTCTTGCATGCATATATAGCAATGGAGGAGAACAATTAATTCAGTTTTTGTAGAATTAAGCACAGACCATAACTGAAGCTGTTTTGATCACCGATAGTCGCGGTCGAGATACAAGTATCCATCTTTGTGTAGTTCGTCTAAAACACACTCTTCAGGGTATCATGAGCCTCTGTTTTGACGTTGCTCAAGAATCCCCTCATATTGAGAAATGGATATACAAAAACCTTTTGAAAGGAATTATACCATCGATTCTCATGCTTTGCATTATTCTATACTCTCATTATAAACTCTGTCGGGTATTATAGGATTTGATTAAACATATGTGAATAAACTTACCTCCTTAGTAAACACCAAAAATAGTAGCTATTTTACGTCACAAAAATAAGCTTTTCACACTCACACAAACATACATATTTCCATAGGCTTTGTACTACTGACTGACTAGTATTACTTAATTTTTTTTGTTTAGTTTTATTTTTTTATTTATTTTCTTATTAACACTTAATCAATTGGGGTTTGTCTTACACACAGTCTTTTTACTCTGTAAATTGTGTATTTTGTGTAGTTAAATTCTTGTTCAATCTTGTTCATCTCCATTCCACATCTCATCTGGATTCTTCAATTTTGTTTTTTGTTTTTTGTTTTTATTAATTCCTTTTATTTTTAGGTGAACGAAAAGATCCCCTTAATGCTCTGGTGAAAAATGGAGGCTCCAAACGTAATGCACTGCTTAAATGGTGTCAAAATAAAACTGTCGGCTATCGAAATATCGATATAACAAATTTCAGTTCTTCATGGAATGATGGATTGGCGTTTTGTGCAATTCTTCATTCATATTTGCCAGATCGTGTACCCTATGACACCCTGGGACCAAATAATAAACGAAGAAATTTTTCAATGGCTTTTTCAGCGGCTGAATCTGTTGGTATTCCTACGTCTTTGGTATGTATTGATTTTGATTGTGATTATCGGAATAATTTATAAACTCTTTTTTATTCATTGTTTTTTTTTCAAGAATATAAATGACATGTGTCAACAAGAAAGACCCGACTGGACTCAAGTGATGGCTTATGTAACAGCAATATACAAACATTTTGAGGCGTAGAAATTTATATATAAAAAAAATAATATTTTTTTGTTAAAGTTTTCTCTACAAAATTTTAGATCATAACTATAACGAAAATTTCCTGTTCTTATCTTGTGTAATTTATTTTTATTCCCCTCTTCCTGTATATATATAAAAAATAGGCCTCATCCCATAAGAAAGAAAAAATGATGAAGAAGAAGAAAAAAACTCCCTAAGAAATCGTTTCCGTTCATTAAAAAATACAATTTTAGTATACAGGAAAGGAGCGTATTGGTATTGTTGAAGGAAAGGCCTTGAAAATGTGAGTTTGTTTTTTGTTTTTTCTTAATACTAGCAAAGAACCTATCTAACCAGAAGAGCTTGCTTGTTTTATATAAGTTTTAATTGTCCTTCTAGATTAGTTCCATACTACGAAAAGTTCAATAATGTATCAAGAAATCGATTTTAATGTGTTAGGAAATTTTTGAATTTTTCATTTTGATTCAGATATTGATGCAAAACAATTAAATAACAATTAATTAATTAAGTATTTAATTGAACTGAAATTTTTCATAAAATCACATAAAAATCGTACTTAAGAACTTATAAGAGTTGTGTGAAATGAAAAGTTCTGTCAACTATGAAAATCCCATCACCCAATTGGTTTTAAAATATTCAAGATATAAGAGAAAAATCAAAAAGAGATTGGGTACATATTTTTTTTCTCAATCCCAACACTCTGTTTATGTATGTTGTCTTGAAATTAAAAAAAAAAACAATACATACAGGTTTTTCCTTACGAGTAAGAAACTAAAGAATAGTCCCAGCATTAAAAATTTTCGGGCAAATCCTGAAGCTGCGGAAGTTTTAAATGGTGTGTGTTTTTATAACTAATTTTCTCTTACTGAAGATTAATATTAAAAAGAGTTTTATTCAAAGTTTTACATTATATGTATTTTTCCATACCACCTCGAGTGGGACAAAATTGTATACCAGTAGCAGTATAGTGGTAATATATAATGCCTTGTTCACGAGCGCGATTTATCGCATGCGACAGAGCTCTGTTTGGCTGCAGCAATGTAGTTGTCGCTGAACATGCCTACTCTTTGTACGTTTCGTGCGATACAAAAATTTATCGCAGCAATACTCTTAGTTTGGTGCGGTTTTCACCTTAACCTCAACATTTATGTTTGTTTACCTTTGTAATCGGATGCTAAAGCTCCGCAGTAATGTCAAAATTTATTATAATATGTAAATATATAAATATAAAAACATAAATATATGTAAATTTCACACTAATATCTCCTCGCCACTATAAAACTAAACAAATTAAGTTGTAGCCTCTGTCAACCTTGTGAACGTAACGCGCGATAAAAACCAGTCGCAAATAGAGATAGATCTAGAGAAAGAGCAGGTCGTCACCAAAATATCGCACGTATCGTATCGCGCTCCTGAACAGGGGTTAAAACAACTTTTTGCCGTAATATATTTAGGTGCTGTACCACTTATTTTAAACAATCGATTCCTTGCTAGTCGTATTACCATCTTCGGTTGTCCAATAACTTGCCTTAAAGTTTCATTTTTGGTAAATCTATAAAAATTAAGTAAGTGAGATGAGAAAAAATTTACTTGACCAAGATATTACTGTATGGTTTGTATCTTTTTTTTCACATATCTGTTATCTTGATTTGTCTATTTGTCTTCCCTATTATTATTTAACTGTGTCTTCCTATTTTCAATACGTTTGAATCTTTTTAGTTCCCTTCCAGCGGGAAATATGTCAAGTGCTTCTAAAGGGAATCACTTCCACACCATAGCGAGAAAATATATTTTCCGAAGCGCTCTTTTACCATAGTCAAAGGAATCTTTGCGGAAACAGATCACTTGTGAGTGTGGGCTTATTCGTTTTTTGTTGTGAATATGCATCTAAAAGCGCAGCAGAATTTTCATTCTTTAGATTGAAGCTTCCGGTTAATTGCAATTTAATTTAATTTAAAACTAAACGGAGTGCATTCAGAATAAAACTGAAATTTTAAATAAAGCCCTTACCTTGATTGCCTCTGTATTCCAGATAGGGCTTCCAGAGTGCTACCCTACAAGTGCTCCAAGAGTGTTACGCTACAAGCGTTCAATGAGCACCTCCCAAGAATCTACTGATCGCTTCACTTTGGGGACATGCTTACGTTAATACGATATGAACAAGGAGCGAGCTTCCAAAGAAGTGTTCTTGCATTCGTCTTTGAGCGCTTCTTTTTTCCCGTTGAGACACGACTAGACAGAGTCCCCATACTAAAAACATATTTTTTTAGTTTAGAGTACTTCACACTGAGAATGAAGGTTAAAGACGACAGTGGAAGTTGATTTTCACCTGTATTTACTCCATGTATCAGCGGAAGTTAAATTTGAATTTATGTGATCGTGGATGTGCCACAAATATGGCTAACAATAACCAGTGCCCGAATACGCCTCTGGAATCTTTCTCGAAAAATAGAAAGAAAAAAATTTGAGAAGACTCCGTAAGGAGTTAGGAATCCATAAATATTTTATCCTTTTTTAACATTTGTGAAAAAAAGAATTGTATGATTTCTGTGTTTCGGTGTGAATGGAATTGTCTTGTTTTATCCGGTTCAAGTAGGAAATATATGAGCGACTGAGTTGTACGTAAACATCGGAGAACTTGATTGCTTGCTGTGCTGTTCTTGCTCTCTTGTTACGGGATCCATATGTTTGTAAAGTAAGATATCAAGCAGGGAAATTGTACCCGGGTTAGTTATTTCAGTATTTTCTTGTTTTATTAAGTAAATACAAAAATATCTAAATTCTATACGTTCAGTAAAGCGAACATTTAATTTCAAAGTTCATAGACATTTATCGTTATAATTAAAAATGTGGTTATTTGCCAACAATTAATTTCTATTCTGTTGTTTTGCTCCCGTCTCGATTTCTCATTTCCCAGTTTTCTTTTTCTTCAGCCCCACTTAACTTGACCAAACACTTCCTTACGACTGAGTAATTTTAAACTTACAGACCTCAGCTACTACCCCTATTGTAGACCATGACTTAATTCTTTACCGCCAATTAATAATTTTTTACTAAGAAAGTTTTCTAGCACAGATCTTTTAAAACAAGCGTCTTAATTAATATTTTTACACGGTAAATATCTATAATTTGTCCTGGGGTCGGTTGGGTTCATCAAAACCCCCGCCAAGAGAAAAATTTAAATATGTGGGGATGTAAGTTCTTCTGGATTTTGTACGTTCTTCGGTTCTAGTCATTTGCTAGTGTAGGACTTGATGCAAATTTAGCATAAAAAAACGATTAGCGAACAAAGTCCATGCACCTATAATAAAATGAGCTACTGCTCTGCTCCTTTTCTGTTACTGCCAGTAGATTCATGTATACATGTATGTACCGGAAGAGAATTTTCGTAAATATTTAGGCTAAAGCAAAATAAGCTATATTTATGTAAACAATTCCTAAAGAAATATATTATATAAAAGAATTTGTAACTAATCGAAAACATAACAAACTTCTCCTCTGGAGGAGGGGTGGAGGACTGTATGTTTGTGTGAATTCTTTCGTTTTGTTTTTGTAAACTAAATGAAAGTCTGCTTTAAGGATCCCAAAATAAGACTGTTAAGTGTAACGCATAGAAATATATTTAATAGGATAATTGCTCCATTTGTTGTTGTTCTGTCCGAGAAGGTAAATAATGGTGGTTTTTTTATGTTTGTATGTACGTACGCCGAGCTGTTTTAGTCGTTTGCGCTGCTAGATGTGTGAGCAAGGAAGCAATTAATATTATTCTCGTATGATGTAATTCTGATATTAACTGTAAACTAAAAAGAAATATTTTTACTATGAAGTTTATTTTTTCTTTTCTTAGCTTATACTTATTGTAATATTATTTTCGTAATAAATATAGTAGAATATTATGCTAAACTTGTGTGTGCGTGTGGGTGTTCGTGTAAGTCATTATGTAAAGAGAAGCGAGTGAGTGACAATGGAGTTTTGCTCACTAAGCATCGACTTGTCGCTCTAATTAAAATAAAAAAAAAATAAAATAAATTAAATAAAAACATAAACAAGACTTTTAATTATCTCTGAACAAGGCTTTTAATTATTTCTGAGATATTATGTAAAATTTATATTATGTATTTCACGTTTTTAGGCGGAGAGTATTTGACGGGTTGCTAACTTTTGACGGGAGATGTCTACAATCGACCGTAATTCCTGCGAACGTTTCAGGCGTGTCGACAAGTCTTGATGGGGGAACTTGAAACTTGCAAGATAGCTTGAACGCTTCTGAAACCGGAACTGTACAGTTGGGAGGATGGATTAGCGCAGGAATTGGGGGCGCAGCTTGATCTGGTTATCGATCTCACGCTCGTCTCGCTCGCAGAGCCACTGACCGGAGGCACGTCAATTTTCTGCCCTGAAAAGCCTTTTGAATTATAACATAGAGTCGCCTTTGGGATGACATGAATTCCACGTTGTCAGGCTGCAGCGACGTTGCGCCTGAGGGGTGTTATACTTCTCCAGTCCAGGCTGTCCCAATGACTAGCTTGAATGGATTTTACACCGGGAAGAGTCGGTAGTGCTGTGGCAAAGCCCACCCTATGTCGACTAATTACTACCTATCTGCCTGGGAAACTCAGAAATTGAATTGGTCATTCATAATTTCCTTTTAAAATGGTCGCGTCTAATTATATAAGCTGCCTGTCGTAAAATACCTCGATCGCCTATAAAAAGGAAGGTTATTATGTTGAAGGTATCATTTCAGTTTTTTCCTTGTGTGAATTTTCAGCGAAAAATTTAAATATTTTCTAAAAATAATTTGTGTTATGAATAAATTGTTTGATCATCTATGTACTTAAATTCTTTGTGTGTCCATTTCAATACTATAATTAAAATTACGGGTGAGTAAGTATTTTTATACATAGATGTTTTATTTTAACTTTGCTCTCATATGATATTTTAAGAAATGGGTTCAAAATCAGATTTGTCTAGGACACAGAAAGAAAGGATTGTTAGTCTACTGCGAAGCGGAAAACATTCAGCGAGGGAGATCGCAAGATCGGATGGTGTAAGCCATCCCACAGTCCTTTACTTAGCAAAAGGAAAAATCATAAAGGAATTCGAAAAACAACTCTGCGAACGGACAGAAAATTTTTTTCGCTAGTAGAACAGAATCCTTTTATCACAAAAAGAGCAATACGAAGTGCTTTATTTAAGAGTGGTACTGATACATCTGAGAAGACCATTCAACGCAGACTTTTAGCTGAAAACTTGTCCTGCAGGCGCCCATCTAAAAAACAGCTTTTAACAAGAAGAATGTAAAAAGCTAGATTTATTCGGGCGAGACAACATCAAAGTTTCACTCTTGGTAACTGTCAGAAGGTAAGTCATAAAAACAAATTCATTTGAAGTATATAAAGGAGCCAACGTAATAATTAGTTATTTTTCGAATTTTAACAGGTTCATTTCTCTGATGAGTGCATCATTAAAGCGTTGTCAGAGACGTCTTTGTTTGTTCGGAGGAGACCAGGAGAGAAGTATAAGAAACGCTGCTTATTAAGAACGACAAAAAAATAAATCCATTATCTGTAATGGTATGGACTTCAATAAGCGGCCAGGGGCCAGCACCATGAGACAGGACCAATATATTCATGTCCTAAAAGACATATTCCTGCCTTCTATAGCATCTTTACGGGAAAATGCAGGATCGTTTTGGTTCATGGATGACAATGCGCCGTGCCATACGGCAAAAAAAGTTAAGAAATTCCTTGAAGATGAACCGGTGTCAGTTCTTCCATGGCCAGGAAACTCACCGGGTCTCAACGCTATAGAAAATGTATGGAAAAGCTTGAAATCCAATGTTAAAAGTTTGCAAAACCCTAACAAGGCAGCATTCACTGAAAATAATTAAAAATGTCTGACAAAGTGATCCAGATATAAGATCCTTCATTAAAGCGTGTATTGACAGTATGCGCCGAAGAATAGAGGACGTTCTTCAAAATAAAGGGGGAACAACAAAATATTGATAATAAAAATATGTCAAATGCACATAATAAAAAAAAAAAACAATGAGTTTATAAAAAACACAAAAAATGTTTGATATAAAAGTTTTTATTTGTTTTTGTTTTCATTTTTTAAAATAAATTGCTCCTGAATTAAACAAAAAGAGGCAAAATTTTAAGGTGGTAGCAATATGCTGTCCGGGGACTGTATGCCGCAGTGTGTACAAAATCAATTAATTTGACAGTGTGTATTTTGATGCACCTGCGATTCCGGAAACGACTGCGAACTTGCCGTTACGTGTGCAAACAGCCATATATTCAGAACCTGTCATGCCGTGCTTTCAGTTTTTTTGAGCTTTTCTCGAGAACGGCTGGAACTTCCTCGGCAATCTTTGTTTTGCAAAAAAAAATTTGAGCATCCGTGTTAAAAATCCGTTACAAAAGATTTCAACTCAAATTTTGTAAAAAAGAAACTTTTACACAGAGAGGCGGGATAAGATATTCTCGATGTAGGACGTAAAACGGAAAATGATGTGTGTTGAAATTTTCGTAAAGCACCCTCGAGTTTTGGAAAAATATGTGAACCATAATTTCTTGAACTGAATTGTTTCCTTATACTCGGCCCTCCGTAGCTACGTTTAGGGTGTTGTTTCAGTTTAGCTCTGCATCAGTTCGACTTACCATGTGAATGGAGGTTATATCGAGAATGCGCTTGTAGTACCTACCAAACTTGTGTTGCACTCGTATCAGTTGTCATTTCCGTGGTAATTTGGTGAACAGTTAAAAAAATTTACATTTTTCAGGTAACAGGCTCCGTATTTCCCGATAAAATTATATGTATGATATTATTTAGGGTACGTACACAACGAAGCGAGGCGAGGCTAGGCTAGGTACTTGAGCGAGGCGAGCTAAAGATACACTTCGAGGTATAGAACAAGGCGTTCAGTTTTTTGGTAAATCGCGAAGTGAGAGCATATGTCTTCAGATTCTGAAGAAGAAATTTTGCGTTTGTCAAGTAACGCAACTATATTGCATTTTTCACATAAGTGTACTTTTAGCTGTTCTACTTGACTTGCCACCCGATAAATACGAAACGTCTGGAATTTGGTAAATTTCATCATTTATATGATGATCTATGTACTGATCTTGATAGATTCTTCCAACATATGAGAATGAGTAAAGAGCTGTTTGATTATATCAAAGAAAAAACCTATAAGAATATGCCAGCAGCTTTCAAGATTAGTACGCTGCACCTCGCGAAAAAATTAAAAATTTTATTCTCGAGCGAGATACCTCGAGGTGTCTGGCCATATCGCGAGCTGATACAGCGTTGTTATGAACAGTAAAATAATTTTATTTCTTCATCTCTTGATATAGCCTCGCCTAGCCTCGCCTCGCTGTGCACGTACCCTTACGCATTTAAAAGTTTATATATTCTCTAAATTAAAAAAATTTATTTAAATCTTTTAGAGAAAAAATCTAATCGTTTAACTAATTGAGGTTATAAATTGGCATAGCATTTGAAAGGTGTTTAGACCGTTTTCAAATGTGGTTTATGAAGAATAGAAACGGTCTTGGATCACTATAAATTTTGTATCAGAACTTTAAATTCTGCATGAGTATAACCGAAAATCTTTTCCAGCATAACTCTTACTGTTACAAATAATTTCAACTGATATTTTCGAAATTTTCATGAAACTTTCTCAACAATTTTTGCGCAGATTCTTTACTTTTTTTTCGATATAACCCCTTAGAAGAACCCCTTAGAATAACCCCTTAGAAGTAAAATTTTCCAAATTTCAAGGGCAATTTTTTGTAAAGGATTATGACAAGGTTGGGCTTTTTTTTCGACGCGAACGGATTCAAGGATTACAAATATGCAATGCAATTTTGGCGAAAAACCACCACTTGTGACTCCTGAGAAAATTGGAAGAAATTTTTGTCACCACTTTTTAGGGTTCCGTATCCAAAAGGCTGCCAACGAGACCCTATTACTAAGTCCCCGTTGTTCATCCGTCTGTCTGTCAGCGGGCTGTATCTCATAGGTAGACAGTTCAAATTTTCACAGATTGCGTAATACTATAGCTGCTATAACAACAAATAATAAAAATAAAATAAAGTTAAATATTAAAAGAGGTACCCATACAATAAGCTTTTGTTTTTGCTCGATGGAACGGAACCCTTCGTGTGCAAGTCCGGTTCTCAATATGCCGGTTTTTTTTCGAATAACTTGGATTAATTAGAGAAAATCTCAGGTGTAAAGAGAAATTACATGGAAAATGCTAAGATGTTTCGTATCCGAAAAAATAATTCCAAAAATGAGGAAATTCGTGTGTTAAATTATTTCAAATTTCTGAATTAGCCTTGCCATCTCCGGTTATCTGGCAATATTTTTACCGATTTACTAATTTAAGCAGACACACGCACGTAATCAAATCAAACCTTTTTAGATACAGAACAAAGTCTGAGGACAGCATTCATTTTAATTTAATCTAAACCACTCTCGAATTTATCTGAATTACAACAAATCTCCTCCACTTTCAATCTCTCTCTCAACTACTGATAGCAACCTCTTTACACAAAAACTCCAAAGTGTAACCAACTTTAACTTAAAAGATGCTTTAATAGAAAATTTAAAAGAACAAGTGGAAATGCATAAATGTAGCTATAGTTACCTTAGAATTAGTGTCCTGCGTACACGCAAGTCTCTTATTGGAGCATTCAAGTCCACAGATGTTCCAATGTTGGCAACGATATTAAACTGATGAAAAAGCTCTTCGCCCATATGGGGTCCCTCTAAAAGCCCGCAACAATACTTCCCTCCCTCAAATACAAGAAGATACAAAACGGAAATAGTACAGTTTTGCAGTACATCGTTTTTGTTTGTTTTTTTAATTTGTTTATTTCCTTTGGCCTTAAAGTACCTAAAGTACACATAAAACAAGTTTAACAAAAATATCACACACACAGCTCTATACAGACAAGGAAAATGCTTAAAGGAACTTGAGGATTTATGTTTCGAGGACGTGATTCAAGTATGCAATGTAGCAGATGGCAAGCTTAAGAATTTCAATTTTCGATAGCTTTTTGTCTGGCGGTAGAGTAGGAAGCAACTTTCTCAGTTCAGCAAAGGCTACATTAAATGCTTCCACTCGAATCCTTTCTCTGGTTGCGTGGGCGGTTCTATATTTCAATGTTGCTCGACGTCTACGTCTCCTCTCCTCTCTAGAAAGTCCGACCAAATCGGAAGGATCCAAATTTGTTATGGGTACAGAACGTCTACGTGGTGTATTCGGTATTCCGGGTGGAATATTTTCACAAGGTAGTCCATGATGTAAATAATCCCGACCTAAGGATGTACTCTCTTCATGCGGTATCATGTGTTCAATGTCGTAGACCATGACTGTTTGCAAAGAGGCGTCTCTGAAAGTACAAAAAAAAAAACAAATATTATTTATTAGAAAAGATGAATTATTACAAAAGAGTCGCGAATAACATCCGTTGCCATTATAGTAGTAGCTCTTCTATGCCTCTGGGTCTAATTGTTAGACTTAATGAAAACCTCAAATAGTTCCATGTTTAGAGAGTGTCTCAACAACCCTTTTTCGCGCAAACAATAAAAATCACACACTTCTTGGTAGTTAAACACTATAATTTTATTAGTAACGTCATGCATGCGGTGGACTTGCAGTCGAAATGGAAGGGTTTGGACTGTGCCGTGTTGATATTTTATTCCCTTCACATCCTAGAATTATTAAAGATGGATAGCAAAAAAAAAAAGGGGTGACAATGGTGAATAGGAAAACAAGACAAGTGCGGGCATATTTGAACATTGTTCACTTTTTTTTGTAGTTGATCTAATTTTTATTTATTCGTTTCCAATAAGCAGTAAAAATTTAATATTTATAGAATTTCTAGAGAGACAACGAGATTTGAA
This sequence comes from Dioctria linearis, assembly GCA_963930735.1. Classification (NCBI taxonomy): domain Eukaryota; kingdom Metazoa; phylum Arthropoda; class Insecta; order Diptera; family Asilidae; genus Dioctria; species Dioctria linearis. The sequence goes on along the minus strand of OZ005742.1, from coordinate 258,447,443 downwards.
AGATTTCTTTTTTTTGTGAAGGAGGAATTCTTCTTATAACTTCGATTGGTTGTATCAGGTGTATGCTGTGGCAAAATTGTAAGTAAAGGTAATTTTTTTTGTTTTTATGTGACTTGAAAAAAAATCTGTACGTATAATTTTAGGCCAGTCACTAGAGATATTTAAATTCCAAAATTTAACATTAATTACAAAAGTTTTGAAATTTTGATGGAATGTTCGGTGAAGTGAAATAACTACAAATTTAATTTTGCAACCATTACCGAGGTCCGAAACATGCGTAAGATTGCAAAAAAGAAAAACAAAAGTTCTTATAGCTTCCATAAAAAAAATTCCAAGTCCTGCAAACTTCTAAGCAATGTTTAGAATAAACACAATATGTTAAATTTTCATCTCATTCCACTCCCCGCAATATGATTTTTTATTGCAAAGTAATGCTTCTATTAGTACCTACCTAATGAATATCAAAAAAATTACAAAAGTGCTGCAAAACGGTCGAATAGCTGTTGCAACTTTCCTAAACACCTCTACCAATTTGCAATCTTTTATGTTGCCCGGAACCATTGTTTTTTTTTTTTTTATTTAAATCGATGGATCAACATTTTCGGTTTTGGCTGCCATCTTTCCAAAAAAATTACAAAAGTTCTGAAATTGGGTTGGAAACTTTCAAATCGTTGTTGATCATTATCTGCCAAGTTTGCAACATCAAACAAGGTCTACAAACTGACTGGCCTATAAATTCTCAAAAAAAAAAAAAAAAACTGATCGTGATTGCTAATTTTAATCGTTTTCTTATTGAATTCATTCCAATTCTTCAAGATTTTTTCGTCTCTCTAATAAAGTCATTAATAATAAAAAAAAAATATAAAAGATTTCCGTCAAATTGCACCACCAAATTCACGTGTTGATGAGATTAAAAGAAGCAACATCACATTTCATTTTATATACTAGAAAATGAGCAGCTACAACATACAATTACGGCGAACAGTAGCTACTATTACTGCGCTACTTCAAATCAACAACTTCAATTGCTACATCATCCGAAATATGTACAACAACAACTATCCATCAATTGTGTAATATTACACTGCAGTTTGCAGCTCCTTTGTAAAGTTGTGTTTAGTTTCTCACCATAAGATGGAGCCTCTTGCCCCAATTCATATTATTTCTAAAAATATTTTCTATATTTCAGTTGGACTCCATTAGAGGCTCTACCTGACCGAGCACTTTCCTCCTTTAAATTGTTGATTCCTGTTGACGACGTTGAGAAAATAGGTAGGTACTCAAAGACTCTAAATTCTGGGTATATTGGTGAAATCTATTACAAAAAAAAAACTGAAAATATTTTATGTGGTGTAAAGAAATATTCACAACTCTTCCAAAGTTTGCATTCCGTCAATCCTTCTTTGACTTTGATGAATTTCATTTGTGTTGGTGTAACATTTTACGAGAATGGCGTTATACTATTGCTTATTAAAGCTGATTACATTTCTTTCTCCTCCTCCTCCTGATAGCTCTCCTGACTTTTATAATGTTGTCGACGTTGAGGAATCGAATGTGTCGCTTGTGTGAATTTCAACCTTATCCTGTTCTGATGATATTCAATGGTACACTTGCAATTATGAAAGCTCCTTAGTATCTGTTCTCTGGGAATTCTCATAACTTCCTTCCTGCATCCGATTTCTCAGATCTGTAGTAATAGGAATTATCGGTATAGATTTTTTTTAACCTAGTTTTTATCTTAGATGCTTTGAGATATGATGTTCGGCTGAGTGTAACGATACTGATTCCAGGAGGATACCTATAATTCTAACCGTGATAGGATTGTAAGCCTTTTTTAAGTTTAAATTAAGTCATAGTTAAGGTTAAGAAAAGTGTATTTGATTGGAAGAAGAACAAAAACGCAGTAGAGCCCTATATAGGCTGGCGGATGATATCATTTCTATAATCTTCATTTTGAAAATTTTAAATATTTTAAATGTTTTTTTGATATATGTACAGGGTGTTCCGAAAAGAGGTGATCCGCAGTATAATTTTTATTTTAGACGATCCGCAATAACTTCATACATTTTTTATGCCTACATGCATTAAGACGTCATCCGGTGCCGAAATCCTGCTAGTAACGAATGGAGACAAAATCGTAAGTTTTGTTTTTTAATTACTGTTTCTACAATATATTGTAGCTTGATTAGTTTGAAAGTTAAGTAATGTCGTACATAGCTAATGACCTCACTGTTTATTTTCGTCTAGAATTGTGTTTATTTCATTAATGAGCAATTTTGTAAGATCTTGTGATAGGGCTAATAAAGCTAACTGGAATAGACCATGGGCTTTATTATCCTATCCAACTCATAACGGCACTAAGTGTTCTAGTATTTTTATACCTGAGAATCAGAGATTTATACAGAGAATATCTCCTACCACCCGAGGGATTATATACTCTCTCTCTCTCCGTACCAGATTATAGCATATTCAAATTTAAATTTAAATTCAAATTTATAAGAAGGAAGATAATTTACTGAAAACAGATACATACGAGTCCTGTCCTGTCTCAAGCGTCTCAGGCATCCGTAAATACGTCCAACCACATAATTTATGTAATCATTCCACGTTAGGGTCCTATTGAAGATGACACCGAGACTACTAGTCTTAGTTACAAATGGAATAGAAGTGGAATTTAGATAGAATTGAGGTAGGCGGCTAACATCAAAAGTGAATTTATAAATAGGAATAGTTTTGAACTTAGACGGGATTAATTTTCAAATCATATGCAGCTGACCAGCGAGATATAGCTGCAAGCTCCAGATTAATCAAACCAATATGTTCGTCAAACCTGTTGGGATCAATAGCAGCGTAAGCCTGCACATCATCAGCATAGAGATGGTGGATCTTGCTGAAAGACATCACTTGAATAATGATTAAAAAGGAGAGGTGCAAGCACAGAGCCTTGGGGGACACCAGAACTCAAAGGTAAACAGTCGAGACTCATAATTGTTAATGAAGACATGGAGGTTTATGGCCGGAGATAAAACTAAAGATGAGTTTTTACTCTCATAAAATGTTCCCGAGCTTTTGTGAAAATAGGGTTTTGCTGAAATATTGAGAGAATTATTCAATGTTTTTTTTTTGTTTTATAGGAAACTAATGTTTGTTGTCATAATTCCGATATTTGCACACCACGTGCTTTTGTTTATATTAGTTTTGCTCTAAAGAGATTAAGTGGGAGAAACCATGCTGGATTTTCTGATATTTTCGGGAAAAATGAGAATTTTATTTGAGAGGAATTTCACATCTCCTTTCAGCACCTTCTCTAAAGCGAAAATTATCTTTTTCTTAAAAAAGTGAGGTAGTGTGATCCGAAGTACATTTATTATGAATAGTTTGATAGGATTTGGAGGTATTCAATAAGATTTTGTCGTTCGGGTAATCCTACGTTCTCTCGATTTTTGTTTTTAGCACGTTGTCTCAGTCGCACTACAATAATGCATAGGCAAGTTCTTTCCTTTCTAAAAAACACGAAAAATTTCAAATTTTATTCGGCTGCTTCCTGTCTTCTTATTAAGTTTTCTTTGGTTAACCGTATCGAAAGTCTTTGAAAAGTTTAATAATGTGAGAACAGTGAGCTTATCAGAGTCGATATTCTCTCTTATATCATAGGTACGGTAATCTTCAGAAGAGCCATCCTTAAAATATGCTTTGCACAAAAACCAGATTGCCATTCACACAGAAGAGAATTGCCCTCCAGAAGAAACCTCAACATTTGTTCCCGCATAAGATATTCCACCATAATCTTCAGGAGAGAAATCATTGGTCTTTTTGGGAATAAGGATAACGCGTGCGACTTTCCAGGCTCCTGGGATATAAGAAGTAGTTAAGCAAGTGTTAATGATATGAGTAATAATTGGTTCAGCAGTTAATTTTATGAAGCGCATCAAGTCTGGACCAGTAGCAAGCGATCTATACTTCAGGTTCGTCGACACAGCGAAAATCAAAACCAGTCTTTTGATCAAGAACTGGGGATAAGTAGAAGAAGGATAAACTTGAATTGGTATTAATATTATACTGGAGGATATAAAAAACTGATTTAAAATGTTCGGATCTAGATCACAGTTTGAGTGTTTAATTTTACCGACTCCAATCTGGTTTAGATTACTCCAGAATACCAGCGTATGACAGAGAGTTGCGAAGGACTTTTTAAATCAAAAGGAAAAAGCAAAAGAAAATAGGAAATCGAGAAAATAACACCAAAAACTGATAACACAGCCCGTTAGAAAATATATTCAAGGACATCTAACCAATCTTTGAAATATTATATAACCTGTAAAATCCGGGAGAATCGACAAGAGTTATGTTAGTAAGAAAAAATCCTAATAAATTGAGTTACAACACAAAGTTGAGAGGAATCTGTTTAGTAAAATTGCCCACTATAGGAAAAATTCTAACCTCCTCCGTCGTGATCCTAGATAAAAGGCAGATATTTTTCCAAATGTCTCAGAAAATGAAGCCTCTAGGGAAATCTGTTTAACTCCATTATGAAATCAGTAGTGATCTATGGTTTCGGGACGACAAATTTATATCGTGTTTGCAAGTATTTTTAAATATCTGCCTGTATCGATCCTAACTATAAATTCGCTGGTAAGTTTGGATTTTATACTGTGGAGAAGCTCGGATCAGGATAGTATCAAGAAGGTGAAATATAACTAAAAGTAAAATCGAATCTGACTGCGATATGCACAACAACAATATTGAGAAATAGGCTTTCGAATGGAACACATGATAAGCAATCTCCGCCAGGCAAAATGACTGAGATGTATGTATGTGAAAAGAACAATATTTTGCCACATCAATTGGGTATTCTGCGCCAAAAATTCCTTTCTTTGGGTTCCGTAAAAAAAAAATCCTTCATATGACCGACCTCATATATAAAAATTAAGACAGGTTTAATCCACGGACCATGATGATCTTAAATATTTTGATCCATAGACTATTATTTTTGTTATGTATATAAATCACAGATCACGTTTTTGTGATAATCAAACATTTCTTAAAATAAATCACTTAAAAATTGTAGGTCCTGGGAGTTACTAAAATTTGCTGTTTCTCTTCTGACCGATGATGGAAATTGTTTAATTTTAGCATGCCATTTCATGCAAAGGGATTGTTTCATCAGTAAATAGACTACCTCTCTACCGGGGGAAATTAAATAATCATTCTCTTCTTTTGTGAAACATCCAATTGCATGGATATTCTATCCTATGGATTATGATGATGAAAACTCAGAATACGATCTTTCACGTTAGTATTGTTTATTCAACACAAATTTATTGTCCGAGAACAGTCTAATTCGTATATTTTCAAAAGTAAATTTAATTAAGGATTCCTTTTTGAAGATCCAAAGCAAGTAAATCCTAATAGCCTTCGTGTCAACTCTTGCTGGGCACTCATTTCTCAGGGGTTACCTACATTTATATGTACATAGGATGGGATTGGTTGATAACCCTGTAGGTAGGTAGGTATATCGAGCTGGGCAATACTTAAGTAAATGAAGAACATAAGCACTACCTATCGTTACTTAAGACTTATTACTTAATACTTTTAAAATTCTCCTACTTAGTACTTGAACATAAGTACTTGCTTCTATTTACTTGTATTTAATACTTAGCTTTGTACTTAAGTACCAAGATTTTTATCTAAGTATTTCTGAGTTTATTAGACAAACTAATAACATATAAAAAAGACTGGGCAAGTTAGAACAAATACCAGTAACTCCTCGCTCGAATATAAAAAAAATCGACGATGCTTCGACTTGATGACGTAATCAAAGGGTAAGCCAGCATTGTCTCGCTCCATTATAAAAATCAACGATGTCTCGACCTGATGTAGGGAAGGCCTCATTTTTTTCTTAGACATTTACTGGAAAGTTTTCTCTTCAAATTTTTATGCATTATTGGATGGAGGCAGCAATTTTATGCACTTTGATGTCCAACTGGAGTTATTTTTAAATACAATACTTTTCATGTGTGCCGTTGTCGGCGCCTCCAATAATGCATAAAAAATCGAAAGAAAATATTTCTATGAAAAAATTAAAGGCTTCTCTACATCAGGTTAAGGCATCTTTAAGTTTATATTGAAACGAGGCAATGCTGGCTTACACTTTGGTTACGTCATCAAATCGAGACATCGTCGATTTTATATTCGAGCGAGGCGTTACTTGTTTTTTTTTTTTTGATGTCCAGTCTTTGTATGGTATTGGTTTGTCAATGGCAGAACATATTGCTCGACAAAACTCAATAAAAGATAAGCTGCGCAACAGATTATGTTTGCTTCTTACGATTTACGTATTTTGCTTAGTTTTGGCACTGATTACATAGTTTTTAAAGGTATTTATTTATTAATACTAACTAAACTCTATAAATTTCATTATATATCTGCCAACGTACAAAGATTTAAAAAAAGTACATTAAAAAGTACTCAGTACTTTTTATTGTCTTAATACCTACTTAGTTGCGGTACTTGTACTTGTACTTGTATTTGTACTTAAGTACTTTTTCTTTGGTACTTGCCCAGATTTGTATATGGAGAATTCCGAAACGGTAGCTTTTTTTGTCTATCAATATCCGGTTGTCTCCGTAGACGTTACAGATTCCTTGATTCACACCTCTTACATAGATGAAATCCATAAAGCGGAAAGGAAGATTGGGGACCAATCTTAAACTTTGTTAGAGCATCCGACTTGGATTTATAAGCAATAACTTAAAAATTTGGAGCGTGTACAATGTGCCTGGTAATGGCCTAAGTTCTATAGAGAATCATGAATCCTTAGAGTTCTGAACGTCTTTCCAATCTATTCCTCCACACAAATCCTGAATGGGTTTCACAAATAATTGATTTGTTTTGATAAACAATCAATTTTTACTTTGAAAAAAAAAAATTGGTTTTCACTGACGGCCAAATATCATTCTACAGGGAGACAATTAATTTGTTTTAATCAGAATAATATTAGTTGTATCCACCCTTAGTCCACAATTTTTTTAGTGGTATACCTAGGAACATTTTCAACAAAACTAGCTGGCTGACGTTACCGAATGGCAAACTCACCAGCTGATTTCGAATTACAAAACGAATGATAATTTTTTCATTGTCCTCAATTTACTCCAATCATTTTTGTAACCACCTAAACTATGGCAATATCACGAACAGTTAGTTATTTGAATTAAATCAACTTTGTAACAAACTCGTTTTAACCAACACCAGTCTCCCCTATTCTATCATTTCACATTTCTGATATAAAGAAATTGAAACATTTTTAATTTTTTATCACTTTTTTTTTAAATATTTTTCGATAATAAGCGAATCCCACACACACAAACTAAGTACATAGGTGTACAAGTTCACTCTCCATACCTGTTTAACTCAATGCGTTTTAATATCGACTGGTGTATTCCATTTTCTCTAAAATTCAAAAATTTATTGTATAACTACACACAAAACTCTTCGTATAGTTTTTATATTAAACAAATAATAAAAAAAAGGAATTGTCTAAAAAACTTGACATGAAAACTGAATTAAAATAATCGAAAATCTCCGGACAATTGAATTCAAGAGAACACCCGCGAACATAGAGCTTGCTTGACTGCAATCAGAACATTTACTGAACATCCTTTTTATGCGATGAGATGTGGACCAATCCCCTTAGAAAAGTCTTTATTCCCTCCCCGGATGGTGTGGCTCAGATGTTCTGTGATGAGACAAGTAAGCATCTGCTCTCTCATTTTATATGGGGATGGAAAAGAAAATCCCGCCCAACTTATTACAATCGCCATTTTCATTAGACAGAGGTATGGATACATGGATTCATTTGGTAAATGGGCAAAGGGGTGGTGGTGTGTTGTCTGTATATTTGTAATATTTTGCAGAGAATTTGTGAAAATTTTAAAACATTAATTGGAATAATGTTTTATAAATAAAATTAAGGTTTTACTAGGTGATGATTACTGCATTTAAATATTTCCAAATCATATAGCTGTCGTTTTCGGTGACATCATTATTCCGGGTGTAAATAATCCAAAACTAAAAAATTCTTCAAATTTCGTAAATAAAAAAACTGTTTGGAGGTTTTAATTATCTTGCCTCTTTCGGTTTTGATAAAAGCAGATAGCCAGAATATCATCGGAATTCTGTTTTTATTGGGTACCTACTTAATATATATAAAACAACACAAAAAAGTTTTAGAATGAAAAAAGGTGTTCCTCTCTACTCAGCACAATAAATTTGGTGCAACATAAAATCGAAAATTGGTCAGTGTCTAGTCCGGTAATGATTTGGAAATTTGTCTCCAGTTTTATTACTAATTTCTGGGATAAAGGCAATGCCAATGCTCTTCCCTTTGCCAAAAAATAGACAAATTTTAAGGAAAATTATAAAAAGAACGACATTTATTATTGGACGGTTAGCTGAAAAAAATATTTTAATTAACTTTAAGGACCTTTTGGCGATTTGTTTCTAAATATTCATTGTTCACTGTATAGTAAGTTGGGGTTTTCTGTATTAACAAAATCCCACCTCTTTAAACTAATTCTTTACTTAACTTTTAATTTTTAACTAGAGTACTTAACACTGGACGATTTCTGATGATATTTTCATACACCCCCTATCAAAATACACCCCCTGAAATGGCACCTTTAGAATCTATTGACATGAAAAAAACCCGCGGAAAATCGCTAATATCTCGAAAACCGTTCGCCGTAGACGATTTCTGATGACGTTTTCATACACCCCCTATCAACATACACCCCCTGAAATGGCACCTTTAGAATCTTTTGACATGAAAAAACCGCGGAAAATCGCTAATATCTCGAAAACCGTTCGCCGTAGACGATTTCTGATGACATTTTCATACACCCCCTGAAATGGCACCTTTAGAATCTATTGACATGAAAAAAACCGCGAAAAATCGCGAATATCTCGAAAACCGTTCGCCGTAGACGATTTCTGATGACATTTTCATACACCCCCTATCAACATACACCCCCTGAAATGGCACCTTTAGAATCTATTGACATGAAAAAACCGCGGAAAATCGCGAATATCTCGAAAACCGTTAGCCGTAGACGATTTCTGATGACATTTTCGTACACCCCCTGAAATGGCACCTTTAGAATCTATTGACATGAAAAAAACCGCGGAAAATCGCTAATATCTCGAAAACCGTTAGCCGTAGACGATTTCTGATGACATTTTCGTACACCCCCTGAAATGGCACCTTTAGAATCTATTGACATGAAAAAAACCGCGGAAAATCGCTAATATCTCGAAAACCGTTCGCCGTAGACGATTTCTGATGACATTTTCATACACCCCCTATCAACATACACCCCCTGAAATGGCACCTTTAGAATCTATTGACATGAAAAAACCGCGGAAAATCGCGAATATCTCGAAAACCGTTAGCCGTAGACGATTTCTGATGACATTTTCGTACACCCCCTGAAATGGCACCTTTAGAATCTATTGACATGAAAAAAACCGCGAAAAATCGCGAATATCTCGAAAACCGTTCGCCGTAGACGATTTCTGATGACATTTTCATACACCCCCTATCAACATACACCCCCTGAAATGGCACCTTTAGAATCTATTGACATGAAAAAACCGCGGAAAATCGCGAATATCTCGAAAACCGTTAGCCGTAGACGATTTCTGATGACATTTTCGTACACCCCCTGAAATGGCACCTTTAGAATCTATTGACATGAAAAAAACCGCGGAAAATCGCTAATATCTCGAAAACCGTTAGCCGTAGACGATTTCTGATGACATTTTCGTACACCCCCTGAAATGGCACCTTTAGAATCTATTGACATGAAAAAAACCGCGGAAAATCGCTAATATCTCGAAAACCGTTCGCCGTAGACGATTTCTGATGACATTTTCATACACCCCCTATCAACATACACCCCCTGAAATGGCACCTTTAGAATCTATTGACATGAAAAAACCGCGGAAAATCGCGAATATCTCGAAAACCGTTAGCCGTAGACGATTTCTGATGACATTTTCGTACACCCCCTGAAATGGCACCTTTAGAATCTATTGACATGAAAAAAACCGCGGAAAATCGCTAATATCTCGAAAACCGTTCGCCGTAGACGATTTCTGATGACATTTTCATACACCCCCTATCAACATACACCCCCTGAAATGGCACCTTTAGGATCTATTGACATGAAAAAAACCGCGGAAAATCGCTAATATCTCGAAAACCGTTAGCCGTAGACGATTTCTGATGACATTTTCGTACACCCCCTATCAACATACACCCCCTGAAATGGCACCTTTAGAATCTATTGACATGAAAAAACCGTGGAAAATCGCGAATATCTCGAAAACCGTTCGCCGTAGACGATTTCTGATGACATTTTCATACACCCCCTATCAACATACACTCCCTGAAATGGCACCTTTAGAATCTATTGACATGAACAAAACCGCGGAAAATCGCGAATAACTCGAAAACCGTTCGCCGTAGACGATTTCTGATGACATTTTCATACACCCCCTATCAATATACACCCCCTGAAATGGCACCTTTAGAATCTATTGACATGAAAAAAACGCGGAAAATCGCGAATATCTCGAAAACCGTTCGCCGTAGACGATTTCTGATGACATTTTCATACACCCCCTATCAACATACACCCCCTGAAATGGCACCTTTAGAATCTTTTGACATGGAAAAACCGCGGAAAATCGCTAATATCTCGAAAACCGTTAGCCGTAGACGATTTCTGATGACATTTTCGTACACCCCCTATCAACATACACCCCCTGAAATGGCACCTTTAGAATCGCTAATATCTCGAAAACCGTTAGCCGTAGACGATTTCTGATGACATTTTCATACACCCCCTATCAACATACACCCCCTGAAATGGCACCTTTAGAATCTATTGACATGAAAAAAAACGCGGAAAATCGCGAATATCTCGAAAACCGTTAGCCGTAGACGATTTCTGATGACATTTTCATACACCCCCTATCAACATACACCCCCTGAAATGGCACCTTTAGAATCTATTGACATGAAAAAAACCGCGGAAAATCGCTAATATCTCGAAAACCGTTAGCCGTAGACGATTTCTGATGACATTTTCATACACCCCCTATCAACATACACCCCCTGAAATGGCACCTTTAGAATCTATTGACATGAAAAAACCGCGGAAAATCGCTAATATCTCGAAAACCGTTCGCCGTAGACGATTTCTGATGACATTTTCATACACCCCCTGAAATGGCACCTTTAGAATCTATTGACATGAAAAAAACCGCGGAAAATCGCTCATATCTCGAAAACCGTTCGCCGTAGACGATTTCTGATGACATTTTCATACACCCCCTATCAACATACACCCCCTGAAATGGCACCTTTAGAATCTATTGACATGAAAAAACCGCGGAAAATCGCGAATATCTCGAAAACCGTTAGCCGTAGACGATTTCTGATGACATTTTCGTACACCCCCTATCAACATACACTCCCTGAAATGGCACCTTTAGAATCTATTGACATGAACAAAACCGCGGAAAATCGCGAATAACTCGAAAACCGTTCGCCGTAGACGATTTCTGATGACATTTTCATACACCCCCTATCAATATACACCCCCTGAAATGGCACCTTTAGAATCTATTGACATGAAAAAAACGCGGAAAATCGCGAATATCTCGAAAACCGTTCGCCGTAGACGATTTCTGATGACATTTTCATACACCCCCTATCAACATACACCCCCTGAAATGGCATCTTTAGAATCTTTTGACATGGAAAAACCGCGGAAAATCGCTAATATCTCGAAAACCGTTAGCCGTAGACGATTTCTGATGACATTTTCGTACACCCCCTATCAACATACACCCCCTGAAATGGCACCTTTAGAATCTATTGACATGAAAAAAACCGCGGAAAATCGCTAATATCTCGAAAACCGTTAGCCGTAGACGATTTCTGATGACATTTTCATACACCCCCTATCAACATACACCCCCTGAAATGGCACCTTTAGAATCTATTGACATGAAAAAAAACGCGGAAAATCGCGAATATCTCGAAAACCGTTAGCCGTAGACGATTTCTGATGACATTTTCATACACCCCCTATCAACATACACCCCCTGAAATGGGACCTTTAGAATCTATTGACATGAAAAAAACCGCGGAAAATCGCTAATATCTCGAAAACCGTTAGCCGTAGACGATTTCTGATGACATTTTCATACACCCCCTATCAACATACACCCCCTGAAATGGCACCTTTAGAATCTATTGACATGAAAAAAACCGCGGAAAATCGCTAATATCTCGAAAACCGTTCGCCGTAGACGATTTCTGATGACATTTTCATACACCCCCTGAAATGGCACCTTTAGAATCTATTGACATGAAAAAAACCGCGGAAAATCGCTCATATCTCGAAAACCGTTCGCCGTAGACGATTTCTGATGACATTTTCATACACCCCCTATCAACATACACCCCCTGAAATGGCACCTTTAGAATCTATTGACATGAAAAAACCGCGGAAAATCGCGAATATCTCGAAAACCGTTAGCCGTAGACGATTTCTGATGACATTTTCGTACACCCCCTATCAACATACACCCCCTGAAATGGCACCTTTAGAATCTATTGACATGAAAAAAACCGCGGAAAATCGCTAATATCTCGAAAACCGTTAGCCGTAGACGATTTCTGATGACATTTTCATACACCCCCTATCAACATACACCCCCTGAAATGGCACCTTTAGAATCTATTGACATGAAAAAAAACGCGGAAAATCGCGAATATCTCGAAAACCGTTAGCCGTAGACGATTTCTGATGACATTTTCATACACCCCCTATCAACATACACCCCCTGAAATGGCACCTTTAGAATCTATTGACATGAAAAAAACCGCGGAAAATCGCTAATATCTCGAAAACCGTTCGCCGTAGACGATTTCTGATGACATTTTCATACACCCCCTATCAATATACACCCCCTGAAATGGCACCTTTAGAATCTATTGACATGAAAAAAACGCGGAAAATCGCGAATACCTCGAAAACCGTTAGCCGTAGACGATTTCTGATGACATTTTCATACACCCCCTATCAACATACACACCCTGAAATGGCACCTTTAGAATGTATTGACATGAAAAAAACCGCGGAAAATCGCGAATATCTCGAAAACCGTTCGCCGTAGACGATTTCTGATGACATTTTCATAAACCCCCTATCAATAC